>JAMZEH010000020.1:10455000-10850000 GCA_024699665.1 Ostrea denselamellosa | reverse complement strand
ATCATTTGAAAACTTTCTTGAATTGATTTAATATATTAAAGTTCAATTCTTTACTGTTAAGAACTTGCAAGAACTTGTGTTGAAATATCCATAGCATTTTGAAGAGCACTTGAAAAAAATTGAAACTTTTTTGTTTGATAATGCAGCCAACGCCATTGATTTTTTTTTTAAGTCAAAAAAAAAAAAAAGTTGCTGATTTTTTTTTTTCACCATTACTTTGTTAGTGAACTGGAAAAGTACAGAAACCAAAAATAACAAAACTGAAAAGTGGGACCAATGTTCAATAAGTTTTTCAATTATAGTCTAAAGATTACATGAGAGATCTAGTCTAGTACTAGGCATACTTGAGGGATCAGATGTTGGCCTGAGATTTGCCAGCCAAAATCAGTGGTAGTCCTAGATTAGACACATCAATCCACTTATTACCTGCAGCAAAGCTTGGACAAACATGTGTCAAATGCTGGGTAAGAACTGTAGGACAGACTTGTTGTTTTCTGTCTCCCACCAATGGCAGGAACAAACCCTGTGCACTAAAGCCTAGATCTAGAATAGTTGTACTGGAATCTTAAGTCTGCTGTAATCAGGTGGAACTCCCAAACAAGCCATCTTAACTCTTTTGTGTTTTTACTTGAGAGCACAGACAAGAGAACTGTATTTTTACTATGAAAAGCTGTGAACAAAATGGCATAAATGGAAAATATAATTTTATCATGCAATTTCTAGCCACTCTTGCACTCCCCTCTATCCATAAGTGAAATACACATTTTTTTAAAAAACAAATCAAAGCCATATATCATTTATATGATTATATTATCATGGTTTGATCTGCAGATTTGAAAATGAAACTTATTGAGTAGAGAGGACTGTTAAATAGTTTTGTGGACTGAAATTCTTCATCAAATCTACGTCTGTCTCTGAAGGGTTTAATTTTTGATTTATCAGATAAGTTTCCACTTTATGAAAATCAGGTGTTTGTTTTCATGAACATGTGCGAGAAAAGAGGGAATTCACACAAGATTGAAAAAAATCAAACTAAAGCTCTGGAAGTCATATATCATAGGACAATGGCTAGATTTTTGTCAATCAGTGTCACTTGGAAGCTTGTACTAATCCTCGGCAAACAGTTGACTTTCTCCTTAATTTCCGAGCGACAGGAATACCATGCAGTTGTAGTGACTTTAAAGTTCCACCGCAAATCCCACCTAAACTCTCTTCAAATGTTCACCTTGTGAAATGCTTCCTGCAAAATTGTGTCTTATCCATTTTTGCATGAAGACAAGATTTTCTTGCGCTTAGTGAATTTTGAAGGTAAAATTTACCTTGGAAGAGAATTAAGAGAGGATAAGCTCGTAATGTGTGATACTAGTGGTGTATATAGATCAAAGATCAATTTCTAGATAAAGTCACAGGTGCAAATTTTTAGAAAGATTCTATTGATCAATAATCAAACTCTATTGGTATCTTGGATTTTCTAGATGGTTTGATCAATAAAACAAAGAACTTGAGATGGCAAATATGGGAAAAGTATAGTGAAACAAGTACCATAGTTTTTTGAGTCAATAAGACCGTGATTTGATGAAGAACATTTCGTGCTACTCTAAAAGAACATTTTTTCATTACATCTTGGAACAGTCCAAAAATGAAAGATTTATGGTCACTTCAGTGCTATGAGAGTAGCCCAGTATTTGTTTTCTGTTTAGTGAATTCGACAGGTTTATTCATCAATTGAGACAGTACTTCACATGAAATTATTGCACTTTTAATAATGCCCACAGTTCTCTATATACATTATAATATGACTGTGGCAGTGTATATTTGACAGGTTCTCTGATTATGATGATAAAGATAATCTGGAAGTAGCTGGTGAAAAAAAATAATCCTGGAAATTACTTTTGTCTTTGAGACCAACTGAAATACAGATTTTTGAAAAGTAAAATTCCAAACCATATCCCGTCTTCAGATTTCATGTCTGTGGCTGAAACTATGGTTCCACAGAAAAATGGAATAAAAGAACTGTTTTGTTCCTTGGGTCATCAACACTGGCCTAGTCTGTTGATCTCAGAGAGATGAATTTTAGTCTTTAACTGAATTGAACTTATTTTATTGTCAAGATATTAATAACAAAAGGATTGGTGACAAGTTCTTAAAACGCAGAGCGCCCTCTGTTAAGTCTTTAACTTCCGTTTACCTTTGTATTGCCACTATGATGTAACAAATTTTTCATCAAAATCTTTGAAAATATTGACAGAAAGCTTCTTAGATGATTTTGTGACAAAGGCTAAATTCTGTGCTTTCAATAACTTAAAGCCCTTGCTAATTCCAAATCAAAGAATGCAAACCACACACAGGGGTCACACTAAAATTCCCCAGTGAGTGCTTAGATGATCAAACTTAGCTGATCTGATGAGAACTAGAGAATATGGTCATTCATCATCATTGTCATTACATGTAACACTGTCCTCATTTTTTGCTATGAAAAACATCATCTTTGATGACTTTTTATTTTAATTGATTTATTTTATTACAGATTGTGGATTTCTCATTATTTTAAAAATAAATTTTTTCCCACACTCTTTGTGATTTGCACACAAATGCCACTGACAGTAGCTGAACTATTAATCACTGGGGGACTTAATCTATATTTACTATGGTTAGATTCCATTTTTAAGAGTGATGATTGTAACCATATCTACATTAAAATACAAAACAAAAGTTGACACTGGTATTCTATGATGGACATTTCCTGTGTGTGTGAAAAATTTATGTGTATTTGATCTTCTGGCTGTGGCACTAAGCACTGGTTATCTGTCCATCCATTTTTAAGACAGATATTGTAGAATTGGACTCTGTGAAAATCCCAACATTAAGATTTTGATTTAGTCTTGTCAAACAAAGAAGCGACAATTTGATGGTATTTTCTGTTGTCGATTATCTTGAGTGTGGAAGGAACTATGGGGTTCCATTCAAAGATTTACAGTTATATTTAGGAAAAGCTTGAAGGAAAGACATTTTGCAATTTGCTGATAAACTGAATCCATTTTGTGCTCTTGTTTGTATAGTAATGGAAATGTTTTAATGATAAACCTAATCAATTGAAATGACCAAAGGTTAAGCTTAATAATAACAGAAATCCACACTATATCCGTATGTCAGGAAAAAAACAATTTCTTCTCGTTGAAAAATTATTTTCGTAAGGATTGTGTTAAGGAATATGTTAAAAGACACTGTGTTTTTACATACCAAGAGAAAAAAGCAGAATTCACATGAGCTAATGTATAAATTTTTTTCAGAGCTGAGGAAGAAAAGTGCTCTAGATGGCCAGACGCCTTGCTGTCCAATCTGTGGACTCACCTTGAGGGGTGGCGAGGTGGACACTCACTTTGCATTGGAGGTTGACCGACTGGAGAAGATTGTCAGGTATTGATAGGAAACAATTTTATAAGTGGTCAGTTGTACATGGGACTTACTTTTAGAGAACACAAGTACCAGTGGCCAGACATATACAGAGCTAAATTACTAATAAAAAAAGTACTAGTGGCCAGAGTTATACAGGGCTGAATAATTGAAAATTACAGCTTGACTGCTTGAGAAGGTCTACTTCTTAGGCAGGTGGGAATGAAATTTCATGACAGCTCAATGGTCAGGCATAATGTAACAGCCAGTGAACAACAACAAAAAATAAACTTTATTAGTAAATTCATTCATGAAAAATAATAAACATCACAAAATTGAAAATCATAACTGGCAGATTTTGACCATGGCTGGCAACTTGAGTGTAGACAGCCTTGTGACTGGATGAGAATTTTATTGAGTTTCAAACCTGATTGATAGAAAACACAAATACCAGTGGTCAGACTACCACAGTGTATATGTCTCATGTAGTCCTGATTTTCTGCTGGAGTGAAATGTCCAATTTATCAGATTATTTAAGCTCAGTTGAGAGTGTTGAAGAAGATACTGTGCAATGGCTAGGTCAGAAATAATCTAAATTAATGTAATTGAAAAAAGTCCACAGTGCCAGAACTTCAGTCCACTCAAATTTGAAATATTTTTTTTTGTAAAAGATTATTTCCCCATGACAGAATTTAGGAGTCAGGATTAAAGAAATATTTAACTACCAGAAAAAAAATATCTGTGTGGGTTCTAGTAGAGAGACAAATGTGTATTGGTAATTGACTAAAACATAGTGTTTCGTTAGTCACTAAATCACTTCAAAGCAATTATCCAGAGCACTGTTTCATAATCATCATTTTTCCTTCACTAACTGTGTTTTGCATGGGCACTAACTTTGTTAGGCCATGGTTTAATCACAGCCTCCCCAAGACTACCACATTTGTCGACTCCCACAGAAATGAACTCCATTTCAAATGTGTCTTCTTCCCAGGTAATTTGTTGATGGATGCTGAAAGGGTAGTTCAGAGATGACAGACTTGAGTAATTGTCAGTTGATCTAAATTGAGTTATGTTTACAAATGCTGACAAACAAACTTCTGTCACTGCACAAGGCAAGGACAGAAGTAATTCTAGGTTGTCAGACTGATGAATTGTCCCTCCAATCAAATTAGTCTGCAACAGATTACTCAGCCAATCAAATTAATCCTTTCAAAGTGCTGTTCAGTGTATCAAATTTCACTGCAGTCTTTTGAATATTTTCCTAACCTGATTGTGAAGACCATTGTTTCTTGTACTTATAGGTCTGGCAGAAGATCAAGGGACACAACTCCTCAGAGCAGAAAGGTAATCAATGGATCTCAAAATGAAATTGAGCTAATGCGGTAGAATTTTCCAAAGTAATCAGTTTTTCTTTTGGTCATAAAATTTAAGTAACACTACATTGAGCCAAGAAAATAGTGCATGAATATTATAGCTTTACTGTATATTTGTTGTAGTATTTTATTTATCAAACTCTCAATTTCAAAGACATTTTATTTATTGTAATAATAAGGAAGTATTGAATTGCACACACAAGCTAAAATATCAAAAGAAAAAATACAGAGAATATAAAAAGACCTTCTTCTTTTGTGAAGTATGTAGCAACTCTCCCTGTCTGACTGATGTGTTGGTAACCTTGGCACCTTGTGAGGCTTCAAACCAATGAATTAAATTGCAGTCATTTTGCAGACAAGTTGCTAATCCCACTAAACTAAAATACTACATAATGATGAAGGGTATGAGGAATTAGCTGTTGAAGACTTAAATTGAATAGTTGTTCTGTATCAAATAGCCAAATTAAGCATAGTTTATTGGGATTTTATTGGAAAATAAATGCAGTGGAACTCCTAATTATAGTGTTGAATATCTGAAGCAGTTTTTATTTTCTTTTATTTTGAATAAACTGGAGACTTTGTTGCATTCATGTGTTCTATACTCCATTCATTCTGTTCCCAATTTTTAATCCCAGTCATGAGATATCAAAACCTATTGTCAAGACTTGTTGAATCTGACATTGGAACCTGGATTAGGCTATTGCAAATTTCAGAAAATTTAAGCTTGGTGCTTGTAAAATTAGTCATCAAATTCAGTAATCAGAGTCTCCTATGGTCATTATAAAATCAGCTTCTCAGGAACACACCAAGATAATTGTTAGATAATAGTTTCTGTGTTAGCCATAGTATGTATGTTGAAATTGCATCTTTATGGATGAGGAGGTGTGGCTACACAATGATTGATGGACAGGTAGAGTTACCCAGTGTGTACCAATCCATCATTATATAGAGATTCAGGATCTATGTGAGTGTTCCTGAAGATGCTCTTCAGGGTATAGAGTGAGAAAAAGACTGATTAAATTTCAGGTTAACCTTGTCTTGACAGTAGGAAGGGAAATGTATGTGGATTAAATGACAGTGAGGCTCATAACATTAGTCATAGCAAAACTATTCTGATAACTTTACGAAGATCTGCCCGACGTACAACATAATAGAAATATTTCCAGAATGTCGTTTTCGAGTGTGATATAGGACTTGGTGTTGAAGAGACGATGGAAACATTGTGTGCACCAACAGTATCAAATCAAATTATATGACAAATAGACATGTTTATGCCTGGTCTTCTCATGTGTTTCTTAAATAAAGATATTTATTATCTTGTTTTCCAGACTTTAGTCTCTCCTTTGGCCCAGAAGCAGAGGAAGGATTCCCCCTCCATTGAGGCAGCCTCCCAGTCCCGATATGATGTAAGCATGCTGAATACATGTACTGCATATGTAAACTTCAAGTCTTAACCCCCACATACTGTAAACTTAAAATGTACAAGTCTTAACCCCCACATATCATAGACATAAAATGTACAAGTCTAACCCCCATACTGTAAACTTTTAATGCACAAGTCTTAACCCCCACATACCATAAACATAAAATGTACAAGTCTAACCCCCATACTGTAAACTTTTAATGCACAAGTCTTAACTCCCACATACCATAAACTTAAAATGTACAAGTCTTAACCCCCACATACCATAAACACAAAATGTACAAGTCTTTACCCCCACATATCATAGACATAAAATGTACAAGTCTTAACCCCCACATACCATAAACACAAAATGTACAAGTCTTAACCCCCACATATCATAGACATAAAATGTACAAGTCTAACCCCCATACTGTAAACTTTTAATGCACAAGTCTTAACCCCCACATACCATAAACTTAAAATGTACAAGTCTAACCCCCATACTGTAAACTTTTAATGCACAAGTCTTAACTCCCACATACCATAAACTTAAAATGTACAAGTCTTAACCCCCACATACCATAAACACAAAATGTACAAGTCTTAACCCCCACATATCATAGACATAAAATGTACAAGTCTAACCCCCATACTGTAAACTTTTAATGCACAAGTCTTAACCCCCACATACCATAAACTTAAAATGTACAAGTCTAACCCCCATACTGTAAACTTTTAATGCACAAGTCTTAACTCCCACATACCATAAACTTAAAATGTACAAGTCTAACCCCCATACTGTAAACTTAAAATGTACAAGTCTAACCCACATACCGTAAACTTAAAATGTAACCTCCACATATCAGAAGTATGTATGACTATGAACCACAGCTCGATTCCTGTGGCTTTATACTGATATGTTGAGTCTGTGTAGCACTTATAAAAGTTGTCCATAAAAGTTGTCCATCTATCAACTACTGGTCTTTTTGGAGTTGAAATCTACAGTTCATTGATACCTTTCATTGTGAAATACTACAATGTAAACACACTACCGGCAAAAGAATAAATAAAAATCTTGACAGCAGGCATCATAATATGTTCTCTGTGAATTAAACTTGGAGTTTCCCTTACTTGAGCCATAGGCGCAAACAAGATTTTCTGATCAAACTTTGTCATCATAAAATATTTCTTCTCTGAAATCACTTTGCTGATTTCAACCAAGTTTGGTACAAAGTAGTTAAGGCAAAATGGGATTCATGTTTATTCAAATGATGATCAGTACTCCTATCAAAGGGAAGTAATTGGAAAAAAGTGGAAATGTGACAGGGTGTTTAAAATATCATGCTAAGAACCACTGGACCAGAAAAGCCATAACCTGTAGACAAGCTTCCTTATATATTGATAATGCAAGTTTGTTCAAATCGTGATATCTGGAATCAGGATGGGGTCACAATGGAGATCTAGGTTTTACATATAAGAATATAAAGGAAAATATATTAAAAATATTTTCAAGAAGAACAAGATACAATATGTCGTGTTGATATGCAATCATTCTCATGCTGTGTATGTCCAATTCTGTTCAAATCATGACCCTTGGGGCCACAAAAGGGGTTCAGTACTTGAAATACCAATAAGAATTACTAAAAATAATTTTCTCAAAAACCACTGTGGTAAAATCTGACAAATTAATATGTAATTTTCTTCCTACATTGTAGATTCAAGTTTCCGAACATCACTATGGGGGCATGATAGGAGTATAAAGTTTTATATTAGAATACGAGGGTGTGTGTATGTGAGAAATTAAAATCCTCCTCAATCATCAACATTGGCACATTGTGTGTAAAATAAATATGTAAACATTCTTTAATACAGGTTTGTAAGAAATCAGGTCCTCAGGATTGAAATGTAGCTACAAAAGCGGTTCCAAGTTCTAAACAGAAATATATAGCAAAAATGAATAAAACCCAACTATTTTCTTAAAAAACACAAGGTTAAAAAATGAATATAAAAGGATTCTCTTGTGTTTAATCTTCTGAGCAACACATGTACAGTTTGTTATGTGGTTAATATGAATTAATGCATCCTCATGCAGAATAAGAGACCATGCTCCTCTAGGAGGTTGATTATTCAGGAATTTAAAAAAAAATAAAAAAATCTTCCTTTCAAGAATCTCAAGGATACACTTGGTTAATTTTATAGTATGGAAATGTCCTCCTGTGATGTATAGTAATTGTCTTTATTCCGTGACCCTGGAGCCAAAGCAGGTGCACAGTATACTCTTAAGTGTCTCAAACTCTGTAAAAAAAAACAAACCAAGATTACTCGGGTGAGCATTGTGGCCCATGGTGCATGTGTTATTTTTTCTAAAGACATAATGTTGCTGTATTCTTCTTTTGCTCTTTCCAAATTTATTGAAATTCTTTACATGAAATGCGAAATGCGTGCATTTTAACTTAAAGTGCACATTCAAAGTGTTAAAACTTTAAAACTGCTGTTGAAGTAAATAATTTTAAATGCATTTTAATTATAAGCATAGTTACTGTTGAAAAGGTTGAATGCTGTGTAAAATCCATTTTAAATCGGCCTCCATTTATCATAAATTGAATTCGTCAGTTATTGATAGTTTAGTACTGAGTCGAACTTCTAGTGTCTTGCTCATCTCTCTCACATACAAAGAGGAATACCTTTAGCCCAAGTCAAAATGGGTTTATATATTTATAGGGAATTTAGTCTGCACCTATAATCAGCTGATGATTACAGTGTTCGAAAACCTAGACCTGTTCATAATCAATGTACTCCGTAATAATGAAATCAATAAAAAGAAATGTGGGACTGATTTAAAAAAGGGATGTGCAAAAGACGAACTGAGAATATGTATTGAAAATTGAGAAAGTTCAGAGCATAATTGCTCGTTTTGCAGTCATTGATTTGAGTTGTTGTGTACTGAATAAACATACTTGCTTATAAGGGTGATTGTAATTTTCAAATTTTTTCCACAAAAGATTTTCCTTTGTTGCATATTGTAAAGAGAGCAATGAATTATAGAAAGGGGAGGGCTGGAGTATCACAGAAAAACTTAATATAAGATGTTTGAAATGAAGTGTTGTGAATTATTTATTTCTCTGTGAATTTGCCTCTCTGTTGAGGGCAGGTTACGGTTAAATCCTATTATCAAAAGGGTGTAATTAAACGATAATCAATCATGTATTGGCAAGCAGTGCCCCTTGCATTCAAACAAACTTTTTCATCAATTATTGTAATTTTACCACTTTTAAGACTCTGGGTGTATAATGCATCCCTCATGATACTAATTAACAAAAGCACCCTATTTTACTTTGCAAACACAATTTCTACTGTTCAGTATGGCAGTTGATTGAAAGTTTTATTGACACAACTGTGAAACAAGTTTGCAGTTACAAAGTGTCTGCACCCAATCCCAGCAAGCAGAATTCAAAGGAAATGAAAAGACCAAACAAAGTGAAAACTTCACTCTGAGAAGTTAAGCATGTGACAAATAAAAAGACATGCCAATTTGTAAGGGGAGAGATGAACTTGTAAGAGGGAAAAGAAATGATCAAACCAAAAGGGTTGTAAAGTCTTTTGAAGACAGTGTGAGAGTTTATTGTCTTACAGATTCTTTGGTTCCATTGAAAGTCTGAAATCCCTTTAATGAGTCAGCTTCCAGCTAATGGAGGAATAATGATGTAGATAATGTGTCCAGTCAGGGAGATATCCTTAGTCCATTGTTAGGGCATTATAACACCTTATGGACCCCTTATCAGGGCGGTATGGCCATGTTCAACTTCAATAAGTAACTCACACACTAATCAAGCATAACTCCTGTGAGCTGCCTCTGTCCTAATGCATTATTGGATTAAAAGGATTTGCTTTCCTATATTGTCAAACATAGTTGGTCAAATATTTATGATTGATATAGATACATTGATGTTAGAGTCATTGTAGATTTGTTCTGAATTTTAATACCGGCAGTCACTTAGCAAGAAGTTACTCACTGATCAAATATTTTCATCTGATTCAATATTTTAGTTTTTGTTTACTGATCGGAATTAAAGAATTGAGTATTAATTTTTAATGTATTTTAAGTAAATTGCTTTTTCTTCAATATTCCCTCAAGTTGTTTTCATTCTGCATTCATTATTTAAAGTTTTGTGCATTAGTCATGTCTGTTGGGTACTTTGAATTTTTTTTACCCCATCAAGTAGATGCTCTGGCGACAGGTTATCCTTATTTTGAAATCCGAGAATGATGACCACATAAAGAAAAACTATGCAAAATATTGCGAAGTCCAATATTTCATCTGAAGATTCCTTTTGAAGAAAATTCTTAGGGGTAATGATCTTGTTAAATTTCCAATGGATGATTAATAATGCCATCATTTTTTTTTTTTTTACTAAATCCTTTCAGTCTGCTGTTGTTTTGTTTCCTTAGCATGGCTGCATCATAATTACGTTTTTAGCATGGTGACACTTCTGTCAGACAAGAGAATATTTTTCTGATAGTGCAATCCTTATCTCTTTAGAAGTTTTAATTTGAATATCAGGGAGCCAGCATTTTGACAGGTATATAGATCACCTTGTGTTGGAACTTTTTGTCCACATTCAACCAGATACTCCTGTGTTTTTCTCAGCCGTGGCCAATTATCTGGTGGCGGCAGATGACATACCTGGTGGGGATAGATGGAGGGAAATTTGAGGACACCCCACACCTCGGACGATCACCCAGGGCCAATTGGATTCACATCACAGTGTCTCCATTGTTGATCTGTTTAGTATTAGATATCTAGCCTCTGATACCTTTTGACTGTCAATTTGTGTGTTTTATCCTAAGTTGTAAAGTGATGCTTTTGAAAGTTGGATAGAAAAGCCCAGTAGATGTTTTTGATATTATTGTTCTCATGTCATTACACCTGAGATGTGTCAGTTGATTAGTGAAATATCTTGTTAGTGTGTTAGCTTTGGGGGGACCTTCAAACGAAAGATTATTTTTAGTGGATAAAATTTGACAAATAACTCTTTATTGGCAGAAATATTGTCTTCTGATTATTTGTCAAGCAGAGGATTAGCTTCGTTTTGTTTTCTTATTTTCTGGTGTGCATAAATCACAGAAATCCACCTTGAAATCATATAACCCTTGATCTTGGTAGATTTCACAATAAACCCTGTTCATTGTTAGACGATTTTTTTTGTCCGTACAGTTGAAAAAGATTTCTTATGCTGATAATCTATCAATGATATCTTTTTCAAATCGTTGAAATGGAGACAGTCACTGCTGATCGAATATTTCTGCCTCATTGCAAAAAATATCTGTCTTTCATTCAGAGTTAATTGCCGGAACAAATCATTATTGTGAAAGGTGTCGGGCCATCTCATGCTAACGACATATACGCTGTACTTTTCTGTTTTTATTTCAGACATACATGCGAATCAAGTGTAACCGACAGTCAAGACTTAGTGGTGAGTTACCAAATTCCGGAAGGATTTTTTTTTTTTTTTTTTTACCAAAGATGGTGTGTCGTAGAATGATTTAATGCCTTTGCAGTGATTTAACAGGCTGTCATATTTTGATGTAGTACATTGCAAATTAAACAAAATTCCATTCAACTTCAAATACATGCATTAATTAGCAAGTAAACTAGAGCATAAAATTGAAACAATGTATACTTGCAACTTTTATTAATATTATAAGTAAAATTAATATTTTGAAGCATGTTTATGGTTTAAGCTTAAAGACCCCTGTATCATTAATTATATGAACTCACTAAAGAAAATTGTTCATTTGAGAAGTCCAATTGAATAACAATTAAACAAGTATTTAATGTTACAGCTCGGAGCAGGAACCGCAAGAAACGTCCCGATGAGACAATCTGTCCTGTGTGTAATGATAGAGTGGTGGGGTTACCAGAGGAACTTAATGCTCATGTTGAAATTTGTCTGAAAAGAGTACGTACTTATCTATGATGTATAATCCAATCAACGGCAAAAGAGATTTCTACAGTTAAAAAGTCATCAAGTTTTTTCACATTTCACAGACCTAGCATGATAATATAGTTTTGCCCAAGTACTGGTATTATGTAGGTGTCTGAAAATCCCTTTGTTTTCTGTAGATATAAAATGACTGTTAGAAAGTAGCAGCTAGTTCACACTGGGCTAAGTCAACATGGATTAATGTGATCCAGTATTTAACTTCACTGCATGCATGCAACAGTTTTGTCCAAAGTGGATTAACTGTGAATGATTTAGCAAAAATATACATGTTATTGTACTCTAATGATCTTTAATTATTCTGAACTCATCCAAATAAAGTTAAGGGTCAAGAAATGTGTTTTCCAAAGCATTTACATTGCATAAATAACCTGCTTGAAGTCATGGATGTTAGAATAGTTTTTTGGAAAGTTTTCACTCATTGCAAATGGAGAACAAGAACTAGCCTTCAGAAAAACTGATGACATCTATATTTTAAAGTGCATTAATTTGTAAGGAAATGCAAATTTCTGATGATGATAATTTTGGTGATTGTATAACTATGTTCTTATAAACTAAAACCATCTGAAGTGAAATGATAAAGTACCATACAGCTAGAATGATGTGATCTCTCCCTTAATGATTTTGCTATAGCCCCCAAATTTTTCAAGTGGAAACTTGTGCCTCAGAAGAAAATGATACCAGACTGAAATTTTCATATGCCCTCTCAAATTGCATTAAAACTATTGAATCTTGGTTTTGTGAAGGTTTTTAAATGACTCAGGAATTGAATGGAGAACCTGCAAATTGTTGTTTCAGTTGGTGATACACATATCCCTAATAAACTAGAAGGACCCATAGTTGAGTATATTTCATTTTTGTACTCTCTGTGTGTTGTTTGACAAAATATAATACAAAAAGTCTGATAAATTTCATAGGCTCTGTGCTGCTGAATACACTTTACATTCACATTGCACTTCATCCAGGTTTCGTCCTGTGGGGATCTGGCTTAGAATAGCTCCTCAGTACCCCTTGCTTGTCGTAAAAGGAGACAAAATGGGGCGGTCCTTTGGATGAGGCTGCAAACACCCGAGGTCCTATGTCACAGCAGGTGTGATAAAGATCCCTCCCTGCTCAAAGGCCGTAAGCGCTGAGCAAAGGCCTAAATTTTGCAGCCCTTCACTGGCAATGATGACGTCTCCATATGAGTGAAAGATTCTTAATAGGGATGTTAAACAATATACAGGTTAAAGTTCATCCACTTCTTGCCCAAAGCAGGTCAATTTAACCCACATTGGCATTAGCTAAAGTTGACTGAGTGACTGAAGCAGGATGAATTGGCTGTTATTGTCTATAACTGAATCTTTATAATCAATATAATTTACACATGAGAGATGGATAAATAAAAAAAGCTCTTGTTGTTTAAGTCCCAAGTCTAGCAAGCTTTCACATTTTATTATTCAGAAAACCGAGGAAGATGAACCAGTAGATGTGGAAGGAGATGAGCAGTGCGAGGAATACACATGGGCGGGACAGACTCGAATAAGGGCCACCACTCTGTTACAAGGAGGCCTGGGAGGTAGGAGCTGGAAAAATTGATTATATGATTCAAATTATCAAGTTAATGGAAAGTGAAATGGGGAAAATATCAATGTATGTGTGTACTGGAGCTTGCTCTCTGTGGACAGGTTCTGGTTTCCAGACCTACAGCAGCAGGAGACACATTGAGGAGGACATTGATTTGGATGTGGATGGAGACGATTCTAAACAGTACGGGGAACCTCAGTATCCTGACCTCAAAACAATCATTATTACACATATATCATCAAATATTCTCTCACGTTAAACAATAATCGTTGGAATAAATATTTGAAAGGTGAAAACATGTTCACAATTTCCACCATAAGAAAACATTGAATATAAACAAGGGTTCAGTTATTTGCCTTAATGCGTTAGATACAGCGAGGCCAACATCATTCCTTGCACCTCTGAGGAACCTGATGAGGATAGAGAAAGAGCAGCCCTCCGAGGAGCGATTCTAGGGTAAGGACTGAAGTATTTTACTTCAAAAGCTCGATTTTATCATGTAGTTATCAATATTTGGAATATTATTCTGTTTTTTTCTGTTTTGTAGCTCATCATCATCAACAATAACTGGAAATATGGGTAGGTGTATGAATTGATATGTTGTTTTGACTGTAATGGCTGATAATGAATTCATATCATTAAATGTAAATTGTGAAAGAATGTGGGCATACTGTAATACCAACTTTCATTCATGAGACATGGGTGGTTTCTTTTTCAGTCTTGCATGCAGACTCGGACAGTCCAGATGAGTTTGGTGCAGATCCCTCTACAGTGGACAGGTCAGTATCATAAAGACTATCAGCAGGGATAAAAAAAAATTCACTCATTTTCAGTTCTACTGATTATTCTACAGCTCTGTCACATAATGTAAAATTGAGTGGGTTGTATATTATTCAAATATGAGTTTTAGGTCACCCGAGTCACTCTGGAATGGCTGAACAAAATTCCACCAAGTTTGGTGTATAGCATCTATGGGTCATGGGGAAGAAAATTTGTGAATGTCATGGACCCTTCCTCCCTGGGGCCCGAGGGACATATCAAAACCATCAAAGTTTAATGTAATCTTCAAAAATCTTCACTTCTGGACATCAAGCAGTCAGACTATTAGCACAGTATGATAAGAAATGAGTCCTTTACCAAAACTGTGAAATTCATGACCCCTGGGGGAATTATAAAAAGCAAATAGGTAACAATGATTTCTATAGAGTAAAAATTGTGCATACTCAGGTGACTCTTTAGGTCCATGGGCCTCTTGTTTTGAATATCTATTCAATGAATGTACCATATATGATAAGTTATACTTGTCCCAAAGATGCTTCATACCAAATTTGAAAAGTTATGAAGAAGAAATTAAATATGTTCAATTGTTAACAGACAACGAATGTCACATGACGACAGACACAGACCAATTGCAAATAAAAAAATTTCAATTCAATACTTGATGCAGAAGGATCCCCCGGGCTGCTGTTGTTGTTAGTTAACGTACATATTAATATCATACAATTGTCTTCCATTTAAGTGATGAAACTTTTGGCGGATCTGCAGCAGAGGTCATAGCAGCTTTAAAGCTGAAGATAAAGGACCAGGAAAAAACAATGAAGAAGGATAAATCAAAATGTCTCATTTGTATGGTGAGATGCATTATAAACTCTGGGATTTGTTTTTAATCATCACTGAGAAATGCTTGATTTAAGGGGATTTTCAAATTTAAAATTGGGGTGGTTTTTTTTTGGTTGCAGGAACCCTACGTAAATCCACTTACTTCCATCCAATGTTGGCATGTCCATTGTGAAGACTGTTGGCTGAAAACTCTTGTGAGTGATAATCAGATAGAAGTATAAAGAAAAGTTTATAAAGTGCTTAAAATACAGAAAGCATAAAAAAAAATATCCAGAGTTGTAAGTTTACTTATCTTATACAAACCGACTTCCAACACATCCATTGGTGCTCTGTTGACGTGTAGCGATTTTGAGAAGTAATAAAAGATGTTGAATGGGATACACATAATTTCCGATTCTGTTATTTTCAGGGTGCAAAGAAGTTGTGTCCACAGTGCAATATGATTACTGCAGCCCGAGACCTACGCAGGATTTACTTGTGATGAAGTGACACACTTCCCCTCTTCTGAGACAGATTGACAGACAAGGTTCACGAACTTGACCATCACGCTTCAGTGATCTGTCTATCACTGGTCTCCATAGCTGTGATTTAATTTAGTGCTTGTGAATCTGTGTGGAAGTACTGAATTCACACCTTGATGTTTGATTATGCAAAATAACTGTTGAAAAATGAGCAAAGTGTACATTAATGGTACATCCTGTGGAAATATGATGTTCTGTAAGACTTATAAAAATATCATCTCAAATCTGCTGAAAATGGTTATTTTGTCATTTCAGTGATTTTTTGTGTCATTTCATTTGTTATTGCTTGTATATGATATGGACTATTGATAATCATCATTAAATCAAGATGCTTACTAACTTATGTTTTTTTGTTCTTATATGCACTTATGGTCAGTCAGCTTTCTTGTGGGTCAGCTAAAAACTGTACTGTAATAAGACTAGGATCATTAAACGTGGTACAGTCTTAAAGCCTATTTTTGGGGGTTTTTTTAGGTCAAGGTCAGATTTGCATGGTTATAAGACTAGGATCATTAACCTTGGGACACATGTTCCCAATGATTTGAAGAAGCTTATTGTTTTTAAATTTAATGTCAAACTCAAATGTTGGTACAAAACAAGATAGAAAAAGTACTAATTATATGCTGTCATAAGGCAGTAATATCCGCAAGTGTTTGCCTCTAAATGTACTCTCCATCGTACTTGTGTACCTTGCAAAGACGGGTACAATAGTGATCATATAACATACTCTATACCACATTCTATTCTTGCTGCATATGTTGAGTATTCTGTAGGGCAAATGCTGGGGGGGGGGGGGGGGGGGGTCATCCCAAACCCTATTTAATAATTGTTAAAATATATTTTTAAACGAGGGGGGGGGGTCATCCCAAACCCTATTTAATAATTGTTAAAATATATTTTTAAACGAGGCCCATGGGCCACATCGCTCACCTGAATCACCTTGGTCCATATTTAAAGATTTTGCCCTGTATATTTGCATGTAAAACTTTGATCCTCTACTGGACCCCACCCTACCCCAATGATTTTGACAAAATTGAATTTTCACTATGTCAGGAAGCTGACATGTAAATTTGAACTTTTCTGACTCCATGGTTCTTGAGAAGATTTTTAAATGACCCCTACCCTATTTTTGTGATTATCTCCCCTTCGAAGGGGGCATTGCCCTTCATTTGAGCAAACTTGAATCCTCTTCACCCAACGATGATTTGTACCAAGTTTGATTGAAATTGGCCTAGTGGTTCTGAAGAAGATCTTGAAATTTGTCAGTATATTTTTGCTATTTCGCTTTTATCTCCCCCTGGAAAAGGACATTGTTCTTCTTTTGAACAAACTTGAATCCCTTTCACCTTAGAATGTTTTCTGCCAAATTTGGTTGAAATTGACCCGGTAGTGTTGGAGAAGAATTGGTAAATGTGAAATTTACGGGCAACAGGTGATCAGAAAAGGTCACTTGAACTTTCAGCTCAGGTGAGCTAAAAACAATTGAGGCTCTGACCTAGTTGCAGAAAGGTAGCGTTCTGATTTTATATTGTAGTCTTTGTCAAAGACAAAAATATAAAACCATAACGCAACAGTACTGCAGCTAGTCCTGACCCTTAAATCATATATATTCCTTTTGAACATATTAAGATGCACTGAGTATTCTGATGGGCAAATACTCGTGGGTCGTCTCAACCTCCATCATTTTTTGATTGTTCAATTTAAAAAAAAAATGGTTGAGATTCCAACCCTTAAAGCAAATATCTTTATTGTTGCTCATGACGCAATACACTGAGCACCAGGTTTTTGTTCATCGTTATCCTACCCATTTGTCCCCTCAAGATGAACATGAAAATTCCGAAGCCTTATTGCAGATCTACAGGATACCACCACTCATCTCCCAGAAGGTGATTTGGCTACTGCATAAAATATAAGACGTTAATTTTTCTATCGATAAACGTTTTTTCAACTTCCATTTTAAATTCAAAACTTCGCTTTGATTTGATGCATGATATGAATATTTAATAAAACCTGCAAAACAGACTCGTGTAAATGTTCTAATTTTTTAAATACAATGTAAAAAAAAAAAAAAACCAAAAAAAAAACACTCAGAAATCTATAACGGTTTTTTGTTTATATATTTTAAATTTGCTACTAAAATCTTCAAGAAACGTGTCATTTAAAAAAAAAGATATATTGTACAAATATATCTTAAAAAGGAATTAAAATGAAATGACCAAAATTAAGAAACAATGCTATTTCAAACCAGAGGTCGAAATTGACAGTTAAAAAAGAATTATTAACAAATAATTAAACTTGAACAACGTTTTCAATTTTCAAAAATATTTTGTTTTATTAAAAAAATTAGAACGTCTATCTATGTCTTTTAGGCATGTTTTATAAGATTAGGAATTAGCTGAATGTTGATCCTTTCATTGGTTATTATTTCATTACTGATTACAGTTGGAAGGGAGAACTTGAGGGATATAAAATCATCCGAGTTTTTCCCCGTAGTTAGTTTGTCGCCTGGTGATTTGCTCTTTTTTTTTTTTAAAGTTACAAAATGCAGGTAAAGGACCCCGCATTGATGATGATGATAATTTTACAGTTACAAATGATGATGATGATAATTTTAGTTACAAATAATGATGATGATAATTTTACACTTACAAATGATGATGATAATTTTACACTTACAAATGATGATGATAATTTTACACTTACAAATGATGATGATGATATTTTACAGTTACAAATGATGATGATAATTTTACACTTACAAATGATGATGATAATTTTACACTTACAAATGATGATGATGATAATTTTACACTTACAAATGATGATGATAATTTTACACTTACAAATGATGGTGATAATTTTACAGTTACAAATAATGACGATGATAATTTTACAGTTACAAATGATGATGATAATTTTACACTTACAAATGATGATGATGATAATTTTACAGTTACAAATGATAATGAAAATTTTACACTTACAAATGATGATGATGATAATTTTACAGTTACAAATGATGATGATGATAATTTTACAGTTACCAATGATGATGATGATAATTTTATAGTAACAAATGATGATGATAATTTTACAGTTACAAATGATGATGATGATAATTTTACAGTTACAAATGATGACGATGATAATCTTCTGTATAGTGCAGACTGCTGTGCTACACTTGGTCTGTCGGTTGACCCCCGTATCCCCAGGGAGCAGGACGGGTCTTCTAGTAGAACCCGCAAATGGACAGCTTAATTCCATGAATGTCTTAATTAACTGTAAATATCTTAATTAGATAAAGCGCTATATAAACGTAGAATAATGATAATAATTGGGGGCATTGTGGCGTTTACCTTGCCTGCGGATGAAGTGGTGAACATGCCGACACGTGATGCGGTGTGTGATTATGTCCTTCAAATGTCCACCTCCCTTGTAGAATACGTTATGAAAATGACACCATCAAGGCACTGCACAGATTTCAACACAATTACTCAATCTTGCGATGTGAATCTGACTGACTTCAGATAATGGTACAAGGCCAACCTGAGGCAAATGCATGTAATATTTTCTCCAGAACAATATATTCCCTTTCGCAGTTCTTCCCTGTACAAATTAATAATGTAAATATGTCTAACTGGCCGAGTTCTTCTAGCAATATTTTGTATACCACTACTTGTTTTTGTTTTTTTGTTATTTAGTTTAATTATTGGTATCATAACTTAAGATTATATATACTGTATTTAACATGTTCTTCTGACACTACATAGAGAAAGACAACTCTTGCATGACAAGTGTAGTTTTTTTTGATTTTTTTTTCTAATTTGCTTTGATCTTATGAGCCTCATACACCCCCCCCCCCCCCCCACCCCACTCCCAAACTATCTGTAATATTACTGAATATTAAAACAGTACTGTTAAGAACATTTTTAACATAGCTGCTGTATATTAGATTGTCTCTTTATATGCATGCATTAATTCGGGAAAATACAGAATTCCACGTATATGATTTCTTATGCACGTGTTAGTACATTGTACTCACCTGGAGGGCTCGTGTTACAGGAAAGGGACGGAGCCTGAGGACAATCTACTGCAATTTGTGACTAGACATTCAACTGGTCACATGAAAAATTCTGACACCACCCTGCATGGTGTGTCTTATACCAGGCTAGAAGATATAAGGAGGGGCCATCTCCTTTCCCCTGTTTTAGAAATCAGAGAAAATGTGTCCATGCTATTTACCAGTGAGTTACCAGGTAAGGAACCAATCTGGCATGGTCATTAAATGTCATTCAGTCTTATATATATATATATATATATATATATATATATATATATATATATATATATCACTGTAAATTACTATGCAACCCTGTCAATGTAGTTCATGCTAGAAAGTTATGTGAATTTTTACATGAATGTTTTGAATTGCGCAACAAATGTAAAGTGCTATAATTATACTAATGTTATATGCAATACTAATGTTGCATATATACAGTTTGACGTCACATTTACATGTTATATATATATATATTATATATATATATGTATATTATTGTGTAACATGATTGTATGCCAACATTAGTTCACTGCTAAATAGTCACGTCACGTTTCGTATGCGTGTAGGGGGGGGGGGGGGGGGGGCTCTTGGTAGTTCCAGAGGTATAATAAATCCGTGCAATCTCCTGATAGCCATCTAATGGTATCGCTGTTTTTCCTTGAAACCCAATCTAACCTGTGGTGGTGGGGTGGACAAAGAGGGTCCTCCTTTTCTCTCGGTACTACTCCGTTCCCTCATATTTTCCCCTCTCCTCTCCTTTTTCCCTATCTTTCCCTTTCTCCTTTCCCCTCCCCTACTTTCCCCCTTTTCTTTTCCCCATCCCACCTTACTATTTATCCTACCCACCCCACGCATGTACTCTCAAATTTCAAAGTCTATACCAGAATATTAGTATATATTTATATTACGAATCTTGTTTCTCTCTATGAACCTACCAATTTTGCACGCGACACAATCCGTTCATATTGACTATGAACGGAAAATAAAAAGGATTTGAAACACGCGACATATTGTGAGTGCGTAGTAATTTCCAGATCTCTATTTACAGAGAATATTTTACGTGTTGATGGTAGAGATGTGTGAGTAAGGTTTTAGAATATATGGTCATTTGACAAATTTTATAAGAATTTGAATAGGATAAGCACAGTACTTATCCCGAAATACCTTAAATAGTTTCAGTATAACAGTTCTCTTCACGTGTGTCTATGTTAAGAGAGAATTCGGAAGGGGGGGGGGGTTAAAAATAAATACACAATGCAAATAAGAAATATTGCTTTTAATATATGTAATAAATAAGAACGTGAAAATAACTTATCAAAATAAATATTATATTATGACTGATATCGGTGTATCAAAATTCCTTGGTGTTGTGGTAGAACCTGTTCTATAAGTCACGCCCATTAACTCTCCGACATTCAAGTTTTATGAGATTCTCAATTTTTGACTCTTTGAGATTTCTGGGACACAATCGATGAAGAATTATTGTTTTTACATTCAAATATTTCGGTAGCTGCAAAATGCAGGTCTCTGAAAAAAAAAATTCCAAAGAGCGTTTTGGGGTAAAAGTTTGAAATCATTGTAGGTTTTAAAGAGTTTTTAAAGAGTACGGAACTAAAATGTTCCATTTTCTTCTTGTACAAAAAAGACATTATCAAAAATTTTGATTACGCCGTTTGAAAACTATGAACACAGTGCTATAACGGAACTTCCTGTCAAGGCTCTAACTGCGATTCGTCGTCCGAAGTATCCGAAAGTCCTTTCTGCACTCGTCTTTGTTTTTGATTTATTTCTTCCCTGCAATGTAAGATTTTAATGATATAAGCATGTAATTGTTGCCAATGTGAAAACCATATTAGTTGGAGGAAAGGGGGGAGGACGGAGGAATTGGACAACATATTACAGATATTCACTCGTGTAGTTTTCATTTCTGACTCCCTATAGCCGAGTGGAGACAAATTGTTTGTCAACTGTCTGTCGCAAATTGTGCCGTGATTATAATATTTCTCCAACCCGTGGAGATCCGGATTGTTAGAATAGATTCTCAGTACCCTTTGCTTGTCGTAAGAGGCGACTAAGTGGGGCGGTCCATCGGATGAGACCGCAGAAACCGAGGTCCAGTGTCACAGCAGGTGTGGCACGTAAAAGATCCCTCCCTGCTCAAAGGCCATAAGCGCCGAGCATAGGCCTAAATTTGCAGCCCTTCACCGGCAATGGTGACGTCTCCAGATTCTCGAGCGGGACGTTAAACAATATTTAATCAATCAATCAATAATATTTCCCCAGTCAGTTACAGTATATCATTGTTGTCCGTTATTTATATGCGCATCCTGATGTTGATTCAAAGTCATTAACAAGGTCAAGGCTACTGGGCAATGGGCGTTTAAAAGTCACAAGGCAGTTCACAGTGTCTGCTTTCCCATGACTGATCTAGATAGCGAGCGCGAACTGACAACTGTGCTTGGTTTTTTTTCTTCCTTTCCTTTTTTTTCTCCCCCCCCCCCCCCCTTCACCACCTGCCGTGAATTGGCATCGGAGGAAGCAGTCAATATAGATTGTACCTTACATCCACGCAGAGAGGGCGCGTTCGATAACCTCGTTACCTATATACGAACATCTTGATTTATATTCGATAAATCTCGATGCAATATTCGCTGGATCTTGATGTATACAGCATTCAATAGATCTTAATGTGTATTCGATAATACTGTATGAATAAGAAAATTATCGAATATAAATCAAGATTAATTTAATACAGATCAAGATCTATTAACTATATATACGTCAAGAATTATTGAACATAAATCAAGTTTTACCGAATATAAATAAAGATTTATGAAATAAAATTTTAAAATGTCACAAGATTATTAAATAAAATTAAAGATTTTCGCATCTAAAAAACAAAATTATCGAATATAAATCAAAATTTTCGCATATGAATATAGATTACCGAACGTAAATCAAGATTTCCGTGTATAAATCAAGATAAATATAAAACTGCAACGTTTTACAAGCCATATTCCTACGCTAAAGGGCGGGGAGTCTTTGGGAGCAGCTGAGATACTCAACTCTTTTTAAAAGCTGATGGCGTCCTTGTAGGAGCAAATAATATTACCCATACACAACCATCAATAACAATCAATTGTCCGAAATAAATTTATGATTAGATAAAAATATATGAGTTGAGGGTATCTTGAGTGTACGACATGATAAATTGAGAGATACTGCGTCTAGCACACTACATTAGTTGAAATAATATCTCGTGCGCTGTCAAATGTCCAAGATATGTCGAGCATAGGAGATGAAGTTTGGCTGGAGTATGTAGAATGAGGGGAAAAAAGTTGAAAATCGATGAATTTTGAAAATAGTTTTTGATTCGAAGGGGGGCGGGGGTTATACATATGAACTTTAATAACATTTTCAGTGCAAAAAGGTCACCATATAGGTAATTATATTGAATTCTATTGTATTTCATAATGCATTTATTATGAAGCGTGGTAATTGTAGCAATGGCGAAACAGCCAGATAAATCTTCAAGGAAAAAAAAAATCTTGTCTCCGTCCCACTTGTATGTATCATATTATATCAACATGTTAATAATCTTTGAGTATTTTCGATTCATATCAAAATTTAAAGATCTCTTACTGGTGGAGGTACTTCACGCAGTCGTGATATCCGTACATCCGGGCAACATCAGCGGGTTTGTCTCCATACTTGTCCCGCTTGTACACGGGGACATCCGCCGCGACTAGAGCGCGCAGTACAGTCAGCTTTCCCGTCTCACATGCAAAGTGTGCAGGCGTCCAGTTCATGTCTGCCCGCGCAAGTCCGTCCGCTCCATGGTCCAGCAGAAGACGCAAACATTCCACATAACCTGAAGATGTGCACAAAATATATATAGGTAGATATCCACTGATTTAAGACCTTGAAGTCAGATGTACACATAACCTATAGGTAAATATCCATTAGATTCTAGATCTTGGAGTCAGATGTACACATAGCCTGTAGGTAGATATCAATTCATTTTAGATCTTGGGAGACATGTACAACGGCGTAGCTCCACCTTGAAAAGGGGGGGGGGGCTACTTTGAAATTAGATTTTCCTTGTAACGATTATATAGGTCGATATCAATTGACACAGAACCTTGTAGTCGGATGTACACTTAGCCTATAGCTAGATATCAAATTCATTCAAGATCTTGTAGTCAGATATAGATGTACAACGGTGTAGCTCTCCCTTGAAGGGGGGGGGGACTACTTTGAAATTAGATTTTTCTAATAGTGACTATATAGGTTATTATATACAGTACCTTGTAGTCAGATGTACACATGACCTTATCACAGCGAGATTCGTCGAGGCTGGATATTTAGACTAACGCCTCTCTCTTTCAAGGGGAGATTACACAGTAGAAATCACTTGATATAAAATCTTCAGGCATTCCTTAAATCTGTACTTTGTAATACAACTCTTGTTTTTTTGTTTTTGTTTTTTGTTTGTTTGTTTTGTTTTGTTTGTTTGTTTGTTTGTTGTTGTTATATATATTAATCTACCTTTTTTAAAATGTCAATTGGTGCTCTTACAGAGAAATAAAGAAAAGGTTTATTACTAATATTAATAAAGCATCAATGGAATTATAAACAAATAATTGACACCCCCCCCCTAATTACTAAAATAATAATAAAAAAAACAAAAACAAAAAAACCCCAAAAAACAAAACTCCATTAATCTGTTTTTAAATCGAAGTGGTTATACCTTTAGCGGATGCCCAGTGGAGAGCAGTCCTGTCCTGCCACTCAGGGTCTCTCAGGTTAATGTCTATCTTTTTGCTAAACACAAGTTCCTCTAGTGTATCATAATCACCCACAGAGGCTGCTTCGTGCAGTTCCAGGCCCGATGTCATATTTCATGTCGTGTGTGCATCTGAAAGATTTGATAGATGAATAAGAGGCGTTCATATATTGTTTAGTCCTCCATTAAAATAGGTTTTGTTTTCTCAGAAGAAAAGGGAGAAATAAAACGGGACCACGAGACACACAAAAATAACGCTGCTGCCAATGCAATATGTACAGTTTAGTAGAAAGCAAAATATACACTGTGGCCAAGGTTTTTTTGAAAATTATAAATACGAAGTAAACACTCAACCCTCCTGAAATCCGAATTCTTTTTCATTTACATTTTGCATGTGTTGGCAAACTCGTACCTTGTCATCAAGACAATTTCTTCTCAAGAACAACTTATCAGAACGAAATTCCTATTTAAAATTATATAGATTATTATATACAATTGTTTTATGAAAAGGTTATAATTTATCATAAATATACTTGATATGGAAAAATATTTGAAATGCTTTCAAGTTAATTTGCAAATTTGTTATTACGTTCCCAAAAATTGATTATCAGAACACTTATATTATCCAGTCTAGTACATGTATATTACAAATTAAAAAGAAAGAAAAAGAGGAAACTTCTTCACGGTCATAGCCAGGAAGTGAATTTGTGCGGTGTTCAGAAAAAAATATGCAGTACACTTGTATTGAGTCATAGACACAAGCGTATTGTTAAAAACCTCTCAATTCTCATCGTCGCAAACCACATGGCAATTTTCATTCCATTCGACAAGTTCTGGAATGGAACACAGGCAATTAAGAGTTTTATTAGTAAATTCGAACCCAAGCGACGTATTTGCCGGAATGGAATGAAACAAGCAACCAGGTTTTGCAACAACGCGATTTCTTATACACTTTCCAGACTCACATTTTCTTAAATTTTAATGTTTGTGCCAAGGGTGTTACCATTGGCATACAAAAATGACTTCTTCTAGAACCACTAATAATTATATAAATAGATTGCCCTCAAATTCATACTTGCATGAGTAAAACTAGTCATTAGTGTTTAAAAATATTTTGATAATTTTTAGTATATAATAATAATTAATCAAATTAATCATCAATTATTTGTCAATTTTTCATCGAAGTTTATAAATATCAATAATGTTGTTTAATTAAAATTACTTAGAATATATTTAAACTTAAAATATAATTGAATATTAGCATTAACATTTTATGACAAGGGAGGTAATCAT
Source organism: Ostrea denselamellosa (assembly GCA_024699665.1). NCBI lineage: Eukaryota > Metazoa > Mollusca > Bivalvia > Ostreida > Ostreidae > Ostrea > Ostrea denselamellosa. The sequence continues at coordinate 10,823,981 of JAMZEH010000020.1, read as the reverse complement.
CACATAACATTGATGTCATAGTGATAAAATAGTTATAAAATGAAACAAGTCCACATTTTAACTTATTTATGAACGATAACAAGAAAGCAAGTAGATATAATCTTCTTAAACTCTAGGATCCTCACGTGCAGGAAACATATGGGGTTTGACATACACTTAGTAAAATGTGCTTTCGTTGATTATTTACCTTAAATTAATTAGCGACAATAGATAAATCACATTTAAAACTTACCTGTTGTTTACGTGAACTCGTGTTTCAGGACAACAATCTGAGTCTAGTGTTAAATAAAAGTGGAACAATATATAATCAAAAATAGGTAAAAGTAACAGATTTTTGATAAATCTAGATCAGTCCCGAAAGATTTCACAGAGAGGACATGTCGGATCTTGAATATACAGGGAGACCTTTAAATAGCTATCGATCTGCGCATTTCTTCTATCAGATCAATTATCCAACAAAAGAAGGGAAAATGTGATTTGTCATTATAATTTCTTACTATTTATTGGAATATTTTATATCGTCTCCAAAGAACTGAGAGCCTATCCAATACGCTGTACAGAAGTAGCCAAAATCCATAGACTATTCAGTGTACATCTTATTGCCTTAAGGTTTGAGGTATTCTGAAAATAACGATAGCCTTGGGTTTTCTTCTGAAATGAAGCGTTGAATCTAAGTTTACCATATAAATTATAAATAAGTGTTACTCTAAGAAATTTTACTGATGTGAGAAGAACGAATAAATGCTAAAGATTTCAAGAAAAGAAGCAGTTGTTGTAAATGAATGTTTGAATGTTTTCTTTCTTTCAGCAGAATGTTACATGGAACAACTACAAAAGTGAAATCAATGTAGTCCTGAATGTAAAAGAAAGAGAGAAAGAGAGAGAGAGAAGAAAAAAGATAGAGAAAGCAAAAGAGAGAAAGAAAAATTGCTTGAATGATGTTAATGTGAACGTATATATATATATATATATATATATATATATATATATATATATATAATTTTAATTTCAGTAACGTATCCAGAATGAATTTTCGTTCATATACTTTTGCATATTTGTTTTATTTTTGTTTTAGTTTAAATTAAGTTATTTTATTTTTCTTAATTTATGCAAGATCATAAATACTTCAAGCAATATTTATTCAATAATTTGATAGGAATGGGCAGAAAGCCACAGGCGCTCGACGTTTCAATTTTTTATAATAAAAAAATTGTCTTTTCCTCAGTTTGTTTACAGGAAGACAACTTTTTATTATCATAAATATTTTAAAAAACGTCGAGCGCCTGTCGGCTTAGCCTATATCCTTTCGACGGCCGTTGGGCTGTGAGGAAGAAATCATTAAAAATATCAACACACACTCAGCATCAAGATAAAGTACGATTAATAGTCTCTAGTACCTTTAGGTCACAGAGCAGGGGTCACTCCGACAAACGCAGGGGTCACTCCGACAAACGCAGGGGGTCACTCCGACAAACGCAGGGGTCACTCCGACAAACGCAGGGGGTCACTCCGACAAACGCAGGGGTCACTCCGACAAACGCAGGGGTCACTCCGACAAACGCAGGGGTCACTCCAACAAGAAGTATACGCAGGAAACTATAAATGACATATTGAAAGTTTTGTGAGTCGTTGTTATTGTCGATATATAAAATTCCGAATGAACTCGAAACGCCAATTAGGTCATTGCCCATGCCATGCCATGCACGTCAAATCACGTAAGAAATGATATTCACGCGTCATGAACGTTATCATATTCAGCTAACCCGATGGCATTTTTAGTGAATATTGTTGACCGTATTCATGTGCTCTGTGACCATTAGGACTGATTGATTGAAGGTTAAAAAAAAAACCAAAAAAAAAAAAAACCGCCCCAAAATTTTAAAAACTTCGAATCGCAGTAATGATTATAGTCCAGTCAAATTAGCCCCAAAAAGGGTCAAACTTGCAACTAATTGCAAAAGAATTGTTTTCAATGATTTTGACCTCGCTAATATGTGTACTAAAACATATAAAAAATCTAATGTTTCAGTTGAAGTGGAAATACCATTTTTGGGGGGGTCAAAAACAGAGAAAAAGAGAAAAAACGACAAAAACTGGAAATTAGCTTTCCATCATTACCTATCAAATAAGAATGCAGTTTCTTGATTGGCATTTATAAATTTTTGTAAGAAATAGAAATTGTAAAATTTCCATGTAATAATTTCACCTTTAAGAGGCTTTTTTGGAAAAGGGGGGGGGGGTAATTTCAGTGAACAGACCATGGAAATCAGTTTGTTTCTTCTTCTTCCTCCGTGTTCCTTGTTGAATTGGAACAACTTGTTCCTCTACAATGGCCACATCCAATAGTACATTCTAGGCCATGTTTTCGGCACGTACACCTCTCTGTGTCACCATTTACCTTGCAATTACAGTGGATAATATTCAGAAGACGATTGGGAGCAGGCGGCAAAGTGTTTTTAAGCGGCATGCATTTGCTATCATCAGTGACTGTCCATCCCCAATCAAGTGGGTTCAGATCAGTGCCATCTAGTTTTATCCACTGCTGACACTGATAGTATGACCTTCTAGAATGCAGAGCCGCAGAATCAGATGTTGGCGGGAGACTCTGTACCTGAACGCACTTATTGTTAGTGATAGCCTTATTTGTGTATAAGCGCAATCTCAGAAGATCCAGTCCTTCGCACAATACTCCCCCATATAGGCTAGCAATAATCTGTTCGCCGCTCGTTACAACAGTTTCCAGATGGTTTCCAGGCTGTAAGAATTCCTCTATTGCCATTGTAACATTGTTTGTTTTCGAAAGCTTCTTTAAACCAACACCTTTTCCTATCCCAAATAGGCGGGAGGTTGTATCGCATCCCGTGATTGCGTGTACTACTGGCTGAATTTTGCACTTGTGCATACCAAGCATCCGCTTTGTTTTTTGTATGTCCCAGTGCCTGCACTTATTAGAAAGTTCAGATCGGAAGTAAATGTTGTATCCATCCAGTGATGCATGGTAGCAGAGGAGAACAAGAAGATCAGTGTCTTCGCCAATGATAACGACTTGTGTTGACTGAGCACATGCTACAGCTGTTGAAATGATGAGACAATCTGCATCTTCCTCTGCAAGGATGACCGTGCATTCACTTTCCCGAAGTCTTTGGGCAAGAAGACTTATGAAACGAGACTTGTTGTTGTTATTTGTGAGAAAAAATTCTTTTTTAGATTTGAAGGTCATATCTGAAGTAAATGTTACATCAGGGGAGATGATGCCCTTTGAACGTCGAAGATGAGTCACGTCTTTGGTCGAGGGTTCACTGGAAAACTATCAAATACAATAGTTGGTCTCGAGTATCTTCTAATAATATACTCAACATACAACTGACATATAGCATTGAATGACATGCCTTTGTCCATGGGATACGCTGTAGCAAAGAACCGCCATCCAAAACAAAATGTACATCAAGCAATTCCTTCTCTGATACAGCACAATCGCCCATACTCCAAATTGCATCTGAAATTTGAGGCTTACTTGCTGCTCTTGGAAGTCCTGAGGGTTCAAAGATCGATGATGGATGCGTTGATAATTCATATTTGAAGATATTTGCAATATCTTCAACAGATTCTCTAGATGAAATTGCCGTTAGTCTTTGAAAAAGCACTTGGAGATCAACCTCAACTCTGCCTTCCTCAACCGTGAAAGATGTTTTAGATGACATAGTTAACACCTGCATTGATTTTTTGAAGGAAAAATCAAAAATATTCTGACCAACCATAGAGTCAATGATCTTTTGTCCACATGCTAATGCATTATGAGCGTTGATATTATTGTCTGCATTCACACCGGTGTCAATATTTCGAAGAGGAATGCTCTCAGTAAAAGGGTCACGGTCTCGTAGGTATGATATAACTTTAATTATATCTTGTTTGTCCCTTTCTTGGCGAGAGGTTGAAGATTCGTTGTGCTGCTCACTTGTGTGGTAGCCAACATCTGTCAGATTCTGCATTGCCTCATTTACTGCTGCACAAGAAGGCATAGACAAAAGCCACTGCGACCGCTGTACCTCTGTCATTCCTCGACCTCTCGTTAAACCACCTGATGTTTTCACACTTCTCATTAATGCCTGCTCAATGACAAGATCACACGACAGACCCGCCCAATACCTCTCACTTCTTCTCAGTACATGATAACCTTCCATGAACTTGCTGTGTACACCGGGATGAGCTTTTTGAAGATTGATCATTGACATGACATACATATTATGCCCAGCTGCAGCAAAATAGGGAAGCATTGCGTGTAGAGTTTGTATATGGAGTAACCAATTGCCTGTTCTTTCAGCTGTGATAAAAGCTTTTAAGAGACTTATCATTTCTAAGTACTGAAGCCAAAGGGCTGCTGTTCTGAAGCACTTGAGAGAGGATTTTGTGTCCGCAAGTTTCCCCAGTGCTTGTGTAATGGTAGAATTATTGCACACGTCTTGTGCAGTAGCATCTCCCTCTAGCAACTGGTCATACAAGGCAGCAGCTTTCTTCAGCAGATGATCTTCTTCCAGTTGGGCTGTGGAAACGTCTGCAGATTGAGTAAGGACGTGATCAGGGGCCTCTGTGTCAATGGGTGTTCCAAGATAACCTGAAGATATATTTTGGGGCACATCATTATCAGGCAATTCGGCACCAAAGGTTTTAGCCACGAGCAAGGCATGAAGGGCTGTATCAACTAGAAAATGGGCACGGGTTGCTCGAGCTACTGCTCTTCCACTAAGAATATGGCCAACTGCATTTGACGCATATACAGTCTCTAAAACTTCCTGCAATCCCGATTCTCTCATAATGCGCCCGATACATCCTAAAAAGCTCATTTGTGTGTGAAACCCACCTAACCTGAGTATAATGGAGCTTAAGTCTTCACACTGTGACTCATGAGAGACAATTGTAACTGCTTTCATGTAGAGAGGCTGGTCAAATGTCAGAATTGGAGTTGTACCATATTTTCTAGCTTGGCGAGACACAAACTTCAGTGTAGAGTAGACACATGACATATCGCTTGCGTCCATATCTATCATCGGCAGAAAGGTGATGGTGGACTTCCCAGGGTAATCTCCATTTTGAGTACACTGCATCAGTCCTAACCAACTTGGAGTTGGAGATCGAAGAGGCCATACAGCCTTTGAAAGAAGATCTAAACTCAAAGATGGATCTGGTACTTTCTGTTCTTTATTAATTTTGGCGAATTTCATCTGCAGTGACGATTTAGGTGGTTGCTTGTAGAACTGTATATTAATTTTCCCAGCAGTGACCAGGTCAGCCGATGAAACGTTCAGTTTAGGGACCGGTTTGCTAACCTTTTTACCAGGTGTAGAGCCTACAATAATGCCCATGCCATGGAATGTACCATACCCATCAAGTGTGCGCACATTGTGATCCACGTTGTCAGCAACGAATTGCAGAAATTGTCCATTTTCATAGCTTGGAATATCTGTTCTTTGTGAAATGGCTGCACTTGTTTCAAAACGTTGTATCTCCGAATATGAGGAACAAAATCCTAAGGAATTCAACGTATCAATAAGAAATTTTGATGAAAAATGGTGATGAAGCTGCACTCCTAAACCTATTTGTAGTGGTGCAATATGCATACGTGGCTTAGCCATCTGCATAATTGTCTGTCCAATCGATGCAATTTTCAAGTCAGGGTCCTTTTCTCGGACGAGAATTTTCAAAAATGTTTGAAGACTTTCAGGAACGTACTGAAGATTCTTTTCAAGTGATTCAATATCTGACGACAAAGGGTACAGATCAGAAGCTAGATGAAGGGACAGGATATCAGATTTTATCAACTTAGCAGCAGTTGTAATGATGTTGAGCTTCTCCAATGTCTGGTCCACTGTTTTAGGCCGATTGTAGAAGCTCTGAAGAATTTATCTTGCCGTTTTTCGTACCGTTATTACAGTTGATTTTCCTTGTTCTTCTGTCATGATGATTTCATCCCCAAAACGCTCATACAATTTCCTTTTCAAGTAAACAGGCGAGTATGCATCATCACCACAGTGGTCCTTCATTTTAGCAACAAGATCTAACAGTTGATGTTGTTTGTCATCATTCTCCTGCAGATAATTCACCACTTTAAGAAATGCGTCAGTAATATCACTGTCAACAAGTCTGCCTCTCTTGGCTTCCGTCGAAGAGGGTGAGAATATTTTAGGTATGTGTTTGCCTGTGCGAAAATTTACGTTACAAGTTTGATGATAGATGGCATCAGCAGCATGCAAATCATTTACAGCTTCTAGTCTACCATAAATTTGGTTTGCCCAAGCGTCTTGTCTTGTAGAACAGACGGATTTTATACAAGCCTGAAAATCATGAGTTCGCACAGGAAAAACATCATGCCCTCGTTTACTTTGATTAAGTTTGGCAGTTTGTCCACAAAAGAGGCAGTGGTCACGGAATGAAAAGGTCTGTTTTGATCTAAGAATTGGTGTACTATCAGCAGGAGGAATTGGCTTGCTTTGTTCTTTTTCCCTTAGATATTTGCTAATTTCAATCGCATTTGTAAATAGACGCCTACATTCGGTGTGCACATATTGCCCAGGATGCGTGCGAAGATTGCTACCCCTTTTCTCAGCAGCAGTATTGATACCTGTGCTACCCTTTCCACGAAGACTAACTAGACCATTCTTGTCCCCCGATTCACAAATTACACAGTCTTGTAATCTTTCCATATTCAACACAAGGTTAGAACAGATATAATTAAAATGGAAGAAATTTTCTACTAACACAACATAAAAGGTTAAATTAAATTGGTATCGTATTAGTTTTGCATATTACAGAAACCGCATTCAAGTTGCAACTAATAGCGTCACTTCAGGAGAAAGATTTACTCCGTCGGATGGGACGTTAAAAGGCGCCCCGTGTACCCCAATCAATAACGAGAAAGATGGCTTTGTAACGCGAATGGGTGTCCTTACATAGAAAATAGAAATAAGCAGTGCAGTATAGAAAAAAGCCTTTTCACTTTCTTACTTATTAATTTTACCTTGAAGAAATGATGCTCTGTGACTATTTAGTTTAAAAAAATGTTATTTTCCGTTACATTACGGCACCTTTCCCAAATTTTGAATGAACCCAGTAGGCCTATACGTCTACATGACGACACGTGTTGTGACTTTACCAACCTGTTTTTTTTTTCTAAACTTTTGAGAAGCTTTAGAACGTCTCGTTTGTAAATAAATTTATAGTATTACACCTAGGCTATATTGATTCAAGCGCTTACACGCTTGTATGAACATATGTCATAAAATTCGAGCAAAGACTTTGATCAATTTCTACGTAATGATAATGTTTACGTCACGATTTCGGTGAAAGCACGCTATGATAGCGCGGCGGTGACATAAAACAAAGGGAGCTATCAGCAAATTTGATGCATCAAAATATATTATTTCTGCACATTAGATAAAATTAGATTTTTTATATGTTGTTTTACTGATACTAAGGAATACTTTGCAAAAAAAAAATTATTTCTTTTGCAATTAGTTGCATGCGAAATCGTAAATTGACTGGACTATTATGTCACCGAGTTCTAATCTGCTCTGTGATTGTTTGGACGTTTGTTCATTCCCAAATTTAAATGATTGATTGATTATATATTGTTTAACGTCCCTCTCGAGAATCATTCATTCAAAAGAAGTCTTCACCATTGCCGGTGAAGGACTGCAAAATTGAGGGCTATGCTCGGCGCTTATGACCTTTGAACAAGGAGGGATCTTTATCGTGACACACCTGCTGTGACGCGGGACCTCGGTTTTTGCGGTCTCTTTCGAAGGACCGCCCTATTTAGTCGCCTCTTACGACAAGCAGGAGGTACCGAGGACCTATTCTAATCCGGATCCCCATAGGCTCAAATGAGATTTCTATAAATAAATTATGATGTGGTGTTGACCGTGGCTGTATGTATTTTAGGCCACTACTTTTCTCTATATTGAGGATAAATAATATCGAATAACCTACAACAAAATGCACATTTGTTTTTGATTGATTGATATATTGATTATATGATTGATTGGTTGTATATTGTTTAACATCCCGCTCGAGAATTTTGCACTGATATGGAAACATCACGATCGCCAGAGAAAGGCTGCAAAATTTAGGCTTATGCTCGGCGCTTATGGCCTTTGAACAGGGAAGGATCTTTATCTTCAGCGGAATCCATGAGGTTGAAAGATGCTTATGATAATAAAAATCGCGCCGGATTGGTGAGGTGTTTGATTTTTAAACAATATTTTGAGACTCTTTGACAACGAGGTAATTACTTCTATTTTACACGGTAGTGTTTGTAACATGTGCAACATACAGTTTTTCTGTAAGAGACGTCCACCATTTTACTTTAATGTATAAAATCTTCAATAAACCTTTGATGCAAACAAATTTAACACAGTGACAATTTTAAAAATACTCTATATTATACCATTTAGAACATAACATAATGTTCACATATATATTTGTAAAATGCGCCATTCAGTATGTGTCTATGAATTTTTATTTTTTACGTTTCACGATCATTCAATCTCCTAACGTTGGCATACAATGAGGGTTACCGGCAATAATAACGGTTGAGCACCGTCCGAATCATCAGTGACGAAGCGCCGAGGTCATCTCAAATGTAAGGAAAAAACTCTCATTTTCTTTTTGGTATGACAACGTCCAAATGATGTATAATGTGGTAAATATGACATTCTGACAAAAGGGGACAGTGACGTTTAGAGTAATAATAGTCCTAAATCTGAAAATTTTATAACAACTCAAGTTCATGACAAACGGGATGATTTCAATTTCTCCATCGTCAACTTCCCTTATTTATGTGGCAATATCCCATCATCATCTGCATATGGTGTTTATATCTCCCATCTGATTCGATACGCAAGAGCTTGTTCTGCATATGATCAAGTTTTAAATCGAGGCGGGCTACTGACAAAGAACTTGATTCTACAGGGGGTTGTACAGTTTCGTCTAATTAACATTTCGCAAATTTTGTGGTCGTTATAACAATCTAGTTTGCCAGTACAACTTACCATTAAGTCAAATGCACAGGAGTTCGACGTTTTAAATAAAACAGTCTTCCTGTAAACAAACTCTTCACAACGTATGTCACGCCGCCATCTTGGTTTTATTTTTTACTTGCTGCATCGCTTGCAGTTCTTGGCGAAAAGTTCGACATAATATTATAATTAGACTCCTACCGTTTAGGAGCAACTCTGTCAAGGTCTTACCTTTCGCATCGTCATGTGAACTGGATATGAAGTCCATTTATCGGCTATAATTAACTGTCAAACATCTTCTACTGCTTCTCAATTTTTTTAAAATATGAATATTTAAAACATCGAGCGCCTGTGGTCAAATGCTGTCCGATGTATTTCATACCAATTGTTAGGCCGTTCTTGAGACACAGATTCTGACTACGGATTGCTCCGTTTACCTGATTACGGCGGGTGTGACCGGTCGACAGGGGATGGTTGCTCCTCCTAGGCACCTGATCCCACCTATGATATGACCAGGAGTCCGTGTTTGCCCATCTCTCTGATTTATATTTTCTATAGGAATTATGAGATTGAATACTGTTAGTTACCTTGGCCTTTTCATTTTGTTGTAAAAATGTGTTATTATGACAGTTTTGAATACAACTTTAAGCAAAATCATTAACAAAATTTAAACAAACTTTAAAATTTTATCAAAATTAATCTTTCAAATTTTCTGAATATATAACATAATATAGACATCAATTTTGTACGGGAAGACAATAATTTAATTTCAGGTCTAACAGAAATATTAGTAACATAAAATTATAAGCCTTTTTTTCTGTCATTGAAATAGAAAATCACAATAAAACAAAAACTGATCTGGGCCTCTTTTTCGGGGAGGGGAAAACTACATGTATGCCGGAGAAAATTCTATGCTACAAATACTGTTCTGCAAGGCGTTATATTTCTGATGCCAAAATGTGAGTCAAAATCTTTACTCCCATTTCCTCTTTACCCACAGAGTGCTATGTATGTGCAATTAGTTTTGTACATGTCTTATCCATAATTCAGTTTTAACCACTATAGTGCCTTAAAATTCCAATACGCTCAGACTTGGTGTACAAACCTAGCATTTTCAGTGCAAGACCACCGCCTTCACTAAAAATATAACGAATCATGTGAGAGTAAAAGGTGAGTGTCGAATTAGTCCGGTGGGTACCCCGTACCCACGAGCAGGTGCCCAAGGATACCAGAAGACGAGGAATATGGCAGATGAGGTCCGACTGCAGCTTTTCCGATGTAAGGAAAATAACTCTGATTTCCTTCTGTAAAATGCATAATATGGAACTATAATTAATATTTGTACCTTTCTTCAAATAGTTATACCTCTTGACAAAGAACTGAATTTATCACCAAGAGAATTGAAAATAAATATTTAATTGAATTAAGATAATGTTAATAATTATACCTATCTTTAAAGAATCGAATCTACGATCAAAGGTTCAATTGTGTATACCATGTAAAGTTGGTACATTTGATTAAAGATAGGTAAATTTAATTTAAGTTAGGTATAATTAAAAGATTTCTGCAATGGATGTGAAGATACGTTATACCTAGATCAAATTCCTTTTCGTGTTATTGAAAATAACGATTTAAAATAACAGTTGCTTGAATATGAAAGGAGGGGCAAAGAGGAACGACAACCAAAACTAAAGGTATTTTCAAAATCAAAAATATGTAGATAACCCTTCAATAATTTTTTTTTTCTTTTTGTTTTTATTTTTTGTTTGTTTCCTTTGTTTTTTGGGTAGGTGGGGATTGGAGGGTGAGTGGGTGTTTTTGTTTTTCTTTTTGTTATTTTAAAATGATAATATCTATCGGTTCATGAGTGAGAGTAAGAGATGTAGCACAACTTACTGAGGATGAAATTTGATACTGATATTAAACTTTTGCACCAGTTGTGACAGTCATCAGAAACTACCGTTATAAATGACATACAGAAAGTTTAGTGGAAAACAGTTGTTATTCATCAGTATATTGATATTTAGGTAATGGCCCATGCCATGCCATGCACGTCAAATCACGTAAGAAACGTTATTCACGCGTCATAAACGTGATCACAAGTTCAGTTAACCCGATGACATTTTAGTGAATATTGTAGACCATATACTGTGATCATTGGGACTGGTTGTGTGAAGGTAAACTACAAAATTTTAAAAATAGCCATCACAGCGAAAAGATGAAGATAACAAACAGTGATAAATGTCATCAACCCTATGTGGAAAGAAATTAGAGTGTGTTACAAATACGGGCCCCTGGATATACCCGAGGTGAGATCAGGTGCCTAGGAGGAATAAGTATCCCCTGTCGACCGGTCACACCCGCCGTGAGCCCTTTATCTTGAGTAATTCGTTATCAGAATCGGTGTGCCATATAAGAAGAAGGCTCGGAAGACAAAATGCTTATGATAAAGACGATAAGTTCTCAACTTTTCATACACTTTTGCGCTGTGAATTAGGCCTTTGGTTCTTCCCAAATTCTTAAAATTGAAATTTCTGTAAATATCATCAATTATGATGTGTTGTCGACCTCGACTATGTATATTTTTTTTTTGCTTGATGATCGAACCACCTAAACAAAATGCATATTCGTTTTGATCGATTGATTGCATATATTGTTTACGTCCCGCTCGAGAATTTTTCACTCCTATTGCCTGTGAAGGGCTGCAAAATTTAGACTTATGCTCGCCGCTTACAAACTTTGAGCAGGGAGGGATCTTTATAGTGTCACACCTTCTGTGACACTGGGTCTCGGTGTTTGTGGTGTCCAAAGGACTGCCCCATTTTGTTGGATCTTATGACAAGCAAGAGGACCTATTGGTACCCGGATTCCTACTCTAATTGAATTTTATATATATATATATAACACCAAATCTAAATTCAAAACATAATTTTTAAATAAAAACGACATTAAGGATATTAATAAATTAATAAATGAAACCCAAAAATATACTCTGCAAAAAAAGAAACGCATAGCCCTTTTGAAATTTTAAAAATGCAAATTATGTATTTTACCAGGTAAACTGAAATGGTCAATTGAGTAATTGATTTTTTACAGGTAAGTATGAAACTTTAAAGGTCTGTTCATTTGATTTGGCTCTCTGCCAAATTAGCTCGGCGACTCTCTAAAATTGCACATCACCTCTATCGCCATGGAATTTGGCTTACGTTTTTCACGAGAACTTTGTGCTTAATTCAACCACTACATTAAAGCGTATAAAAGGACGAAGTTTGAAGCTTGAATTCATCATAACGTTAAAATGCTGCCATGCCAAGGTTGGACCCTGCTACTCGAAATATCGTCATTGGCCGTCTCCAGGCCGGAGTATCCCAAAGTGAGATTGCACGAACTGAAAACGTAAATCGGAGCACAATTTCTCGGCTGTGGAACAGATTCCAGCAGACTGGCTCTACTAATGACCGACCGAGGAGTGGGCGACCTCGCATTACGACTCCTGGACAAGATCGCTACATCCGGGTCTTTCATCTACGGAATCGAACCGTTGCTGCAACAGCTACTGCAGTCGGAATACCTGGATTGAGAAGAATCAGCTCGCAGACAGTCCGCAACCGACTTCGACAATATGGCATTAGACCCAGAAGACCGTATTTTGGAGCAGTTTTGACACCGTTACACAGACGAGAAAGAGTCCGATGGTGCAACAGATTGAGGGGCTGGACATTCCGCAACTGGCGTAGAATCTGGTTCAGCGATGAGTCCCGTTTTCTGCTACAGAAACGTGATGGAAGAATCCGTGTATACCGGCGCAGGAATGAACGTTTCTCTTCCTCGTGTGTCCAAGAAGTGGATAGCTTCGGTGGAGGTAGCGTCATGATGTGGGCGGCGATCTCTAATGACCGTAAAACAGAACTGGTACATGTCCCGGGCAATTTAACGGCTCAAAGGTACAGAGACGAAATTCTCCAACCTCACCTTATGCGCGTAATTGACCGACAGAGGGAGTTATTCCAACATGACAATGCTAGGCCTCACACAGCCCGCTTAACAATTGACTACCTTCAGCAGAACAACATTAATGTGCTACCATGGCCTTCCAAATCACCGGATTTGAATCCGATTGAACACTTATGGGACCAACTGGATAAACGTGTGCGCCTGCGCCAACCTCCGCCTCAGACCCTCGATCAGCTCCGTCAAATGTTACAACAGGAATTGCGAACAATTCCACGCAATAACGTATGAACATTGATTGACTCTATGCCAAGGAGATGCAGAACTGTTTTGGCAGCTCGAGGTGGTCATACACGATACTAACTTAAACGTGACAGGAAGTGTTCTTAACTGTGATGATCTGACTTTTTTTTCACCAATATCTAAGGTTTGGACTGTAATTTTTTTCAATTGAAACAATTCTAGTGAATATCTACATTTTTTATTGTAAAATCATAATCCAAAATACATCTACTAAAATCTTAAAAAATCCATTATGCGTTTCTTTTTTTGCAGAGTATATATAAACGATGAACTCATTGCATAAAATTATCAAATAAGAAACGAAATTAATTGTTAAATAAAAACCGAACTTGATAAGTAATAAAAAAAACCCGCAAACAAACAGAAATGGGGAAATAAAAAAAAACAACAACAAAAAAACAACAAAACAACCAAATCGAAGTTGTAAACTAACAACGGAAATAGTATATAGAAAACAAAGTTTATATATATATATAAACGAAATAGATCTTGAAAAAAAAAACCCAAAAAAAACCAACCAAAAAACCAATACGCACAGACTTGGTGTACAAACCTAGCATTTTCAGTGTAAGACCACCGCCTTTAATAAAAATATAAAAAATCTTTGTGAGAGTAAAAGGTGAGTATCGAATTAGCCCGATGGATACCCCGTACCCACGAGCAGATGCCCAAGGATACGAGATAGATCTACCAGCTTTTGTCTCTGTAGATATAGATCAGTTTTTAATCTATTTTTTTTTTCTCTTTTATTATAAGGAAAATAACTCTGATTTCCTTCTGTATAATGCATAATATGGAACTATAATTAATATTTGTACCTTTCTTCAAATAGTTTTTTTTTTATTTTAACATTTTATATCACAAATCAGACAGAATATAATTATAACAAAGAATAGTGGTTTTTGTTTTTGATAATTCCTCTCATACCCATAAACACGCACACACTTTTATACATAGTTTATATACCGGTATCGTTATTTTAAATTTGCATAAATTTGATACAGGCAGATAATAAGAGTTAAAAATCAAAAATATTTTTCCATAATGACCATAATTTTTCAAATCTATGTACATCACTGTTTTGGATAGCAATATGCTTTTCAACGTTGAATTTGAGTTTCAAATGAGATAATAACCCATATATATTTGGTAGTTTGTTCTGTTTCAGGCTAGAAAAAAATATACTGTTTTGTGTAAAGGATCAAAACATTTATCACTTTGTTTCTTTGTGTGAGTGGAAGATCACCAAATAACACATTTTTCAAGTTAAACTGAAGTCTTTCTTTGGTTTATATATATATGTAGACTGAAACTATTCATAATGACATAATTTTTTCACAATCAATAAAAATATGTTGTATAGTTTCAGCATCTTGTTTACAAAAAGTACAGGAGTCAGAACTTTTAATGTTAATTTTCTTTAGATAATAATTAACAGGAAGGATTCTATGAAGAAATCTATATTGTAGCCACTGAACTGTAGAATCAGTTGTTATTTTGAAGCAAACCTTAAAAACATCTTTCACCAACAGTTTTTGTATTCTATGAGGTGATAATTCAGAGTTCCACTTAGAAATTGAGTTAGGCTCAGTATAGTTCTCATTCAGAAGCCTATATATGACTTTTGTACATTTTTTATATGATACAATTGATTCATAGTAAAAAGGTATAAAAGGCTTGCATACTATTTTGACACATTTTCTTTTAATAGACATTGTTTTTATAAAAATTGGAACACTGTTGTATTGCAAGATACATACATACTCAAAATTATATCTTTGTTTAAAAGCATTTATAGACAGAAAATTGCTTTCATCATCAAAAAGATCACCAACAACTGTTATACCTTTATTATACTATGTTTTTATAAAGAAACCTTTATTTCCCACCTTGAAAAGTGAGTTATACCATAGCGGAGTACAGAAAAGATCGTTTTCATTTATTTTCTGATCCCTAAGTTTCATTACTGTTAACCAAGAATTAAAGACATCTTGCCAAAAGGCATTATTTTCTTTTATCACATAATCTGAAATAAATATATTTCCAAAATCAAAAATTCTGTTTACAATATCTCGGCCATTGATAGTAATGAAAATATCTAACCATGACTTTGTGTCACTTGTAGTTAGCCTTTTTATCCATGAGCATTTCAGAGACATAGTAAACTTATTGATGACAACCATTTTAAGACCCCCTATCAAATAGTCTTGGGTAACAGTTGTTCTTTTAACTTTATCTGACTTAGCATTCCAAATGAATTGAAAAAACTCTTTATTTAATGATGAAATAGTTTCTTTTTTAGGTGTTGATAAAGAAACAAAAAGGCGATTCAGTTTTGGCATATGTAATGTCTTAACAACTGTTACCCGACCTATTGGAGTTAGAATCCTCCTTCTCCACTGTTGTATCATAGCTTTTATTTTTGGTATCTGACTTCCATAATCGAGTTCGATGATTTTGTCTAATTCTACCGAAAAATGTATACCTAATAAATTAAAATTGGTGCATCCCCAGTCTAGTTTCCATCTAGAATGATGAAAAACTTCATTAGAAAATTATTTTGATTCAATCCAGATAATTTTAGTTTTTGAACTATTTATTTTAAGTCCTGAGAATTTTGAGAAAAAAATCAATAGTGTCAAGGACAGCAAATAAAGACTTTGGTGTACCATCGAGAGCAAGATAAGTGTCATCAGCATACTGAGATAGTTTATGTTCTTTATCATTAATCACAATACCTTTTATATCATTGTTTTGTTTGATAAAAGTAGCTATAATTTCTACACAGAGTAGAAAAAGATATGGTGGAACGGGATCCCCTTGTCGGCAACCACGTTTAACATTGAACTGTTCTGATAGGAAACCACATTGTAGAACTGAAACTTTGAAATTTGTATTCAAGATCGTAATCCAATCTAACATGTACTTTCCAAAACCAAAATATTTTAGAACTTTGTAAAGAAAAGACCAAGAAGTTGAATCGAACGCTTTTTCAAAATCGAGAAGTACTAGTAATCCTGGAATATGTTTATTTTCTGTGAAAGACATCAAATCGTAAATAAACCGAGTATTTTCTCCTATATATCTTCCTTTCAGAAAGCCAGTTTGGGTATCTGATATTAAGTAATCTAAAGTAGATTTTATTCTGTAGTTTAAGCATCCTGATATAATTTTATATAAGACATTCAAAAGAGTTATTGGACGCCAGTTTTTCAAGAAATGCCTGGGTTTGTCGTTTTTCGACAAACATGAGATTATTCCTAATCTTTGTGTGATTGGGAGCTCCTTTTGAATAAATATGTTATTAATTGATTGCACTATGTACATTTTTAAATGTTTCCAGAAGAATTTGAAAAATTCAACTGTAAAACCATCACTTCCTGGAGATTTGCTATTTTTCATATTTTTCAAAACATGAAACACCTCCCCTTCATCTATACTTTTTTCAAGATTATCTACTGTATGTTGATCAAGCTTCCGTACTTCACTTGTTTTGATAATGTCTTCAATAGATATATCTAGTAGCATATGATCTGTACTAGTATAAAGTATTTGGTAAAAATTTTTGACTTGTCTTAAAATTTCTGGCTGATCATATATAATTTGGTTGTTTTCTAATTCTACTTTTTTATTGTTTTGTTCAAATAATTAGGAGATTCCATATTACAGAAGTACTTTGATGGTTTTTCTCCTTCTTCAATCCATTTTGCCCTTGACCTTATAACATGACCTTGTAGTTTTTTATTTCTTAAGTCTTGAAGGGCATTCTTTTTTTGTTCAATTAAATCTATATTCATTTCTTGTTCAGATTCCATAGCCCCTATTTCTTCGATTAAAGAATTCTCTAGTCTGTCCCTTTCCTTTTTCTTGTATGAAATAGCTATTTCCAGGAATGTACTATCATCAATAATGTGTGATGATTGTTTTCACTGCTTTCAGTTTCCAAATATTGTTTGACTTTTTGAATTGTGTCTTTCACCTTTTCTACAAATGTTGGGTCTGTTAATAAGCTATTATTGAATTTCCATAGCCCACGTCCTCTTTCAAATGAGTTAAATTTAAGTTCCAGTAGTACAATTGAATGATCTGATCTATACCCAGGTTTTATTAAGAATTTTTCGACATTGTTTGATAAGCTTTCTGAAATTAGAATATAATCTAAACGTGCTTGTTTAAAAGGTGTTTTTCTTCTCCATGTGAACACTTTTTTATCTGGATTTAAGATCCTGTAATAGTCCAATAACTGTAATTCTTCCATAATTTCCAACAATTTTTCTCTTGCTCTTGGATTGTTTACTGCATTATAGTTATGTGTATCTAATAACTGATTAAGTACAAGATTAAAGTCTCCTAAAACAATGAAGTATTGGTTATCAAATTCTAACAGAGTTTCTCTGACCTGGTCATAAAATTCAGGATTATCTTGATTTGGCCCATATATATTAATAAGGGTTACTCTATTATCTTCGATCGTTAGATCCAATGTTAAAAAGTTTCCTTCATTATCTTTTATTTCATTATGGATTTTGAATTCAAAGTTAAATAGTATGCATACTCCTCTAGCATTTGTCTTAAAAGAATTAAAAATGCATTTATATCCCCATTGGGATTCTACAAATGGTTCAGACTCTTTAATAAAATGAGTGTCTTGAAGGCAAATCACAGAATAGCCCTTTGCTTTATAGTAATTTAGCACATCTTGCCTTTTTGAAAAAGTGCCAAGCCCTTGACAGTTTACTGTAACAATTTTGATGTTTTCCACCATAGCAGGAAAGAAAAATTAGTAGGTACAGGGTTATTTTCAACGAAAAAGTTTATAAAGTACCAAGTACAACTATTGTGATATAAAGTAATTACACTCTCACACACTCTCACACTGACTAACAGACATACTTCTAACACACCTGCTAATACATTGAAGGTAAACATACCGTTTATGCTTCGATCTCCCCTAAATGATGTGACTACTCCTTTGGTGGGTAATAATGTTTAATACATATTGTGCATAGTTATTCGACCACAGACTGACTAGGACTCGCCGATCCTCCTGGAGTCTCATGTTAATATTGTCAGTAATGTCAAATTTGTGGCGTTTTCCTTTCATGTCCAATGCAAAAATGTATCCATTGTAAAACCAAGCACGGTCAATTGCTTCGCTTTTGGATTTCAGATCTTTTAACAGTTTAGCATTCATAGGTGTTATGTGGTCCAGCATCTGAAATGTTCGTATGAAATTTTTTCTCTTTGTTATGATGGACCTGTGAATGTCATTACTTAGGAACTTCACAATCACTGGCCTTGGATGATTCTTGTCTGCGGATGGAATCCGGTGGATGGCAAGGATATATCGCTCCTCAAGAGTCAAGCCAATCTTATCTTTTATAATGGCACACAACTCCTCTTTCAGATTCTCTCCCGCACGTTTTTGCCAGTTCAGGTTCTTGATGTTTGTCTTTTGGGAATACTGTTGGTTAAAGTTGGCCATGCTGATTGCTCGGTTAGCCAGACAAGATGTATCCTTGAGTTGTTTTTCAAGTGATGAAATTTGTTTTTTTAAGTTTGCAATGTTTCCTTTGTTAGTTTCATCATCCATCACTAGAGCATCAACTTTGTCTGAGATTTGCTGCCTCATTTTTGAAATTTCACTCGTGTGTTCTTTCTTCTGTTTTGCGAATTCTTGCTGGCTGTCCTCTTTCATATCTACCAGCAACTCTTGCTTTACTGTATCCTTCAATTCTTGCTTGATTTCTTCCTTGATCTCCTGTTTAAGTTCTACCACTACACTTTTCACTATTTCCCTGATATCCTCTTTTGTCACAAGGTCTTTCAGTTTATCCTGTATAGCAATCAAGGCACTCTTTATGTTCTCTGGATCCTCCAAAACGTCCGTATCCGAGGAGCTGGAGAAAACTCTTCTCTGTTTCTGTGCTTCTTTGTTTGAAACACCCAAGCCCTTAACCTCTCTGGATACTGCTGACATATTTAACAGTCTGATAATATTTGTCATTCTTTGTCACGCTTGATTTGGTTCCTTCTTTTTTAGTTCCTTCAGTATCGTGTGTGTCCTTTGTTTTTGTTTTGTCTGCCATTGTTAGACTGAACAGGTACACATTGCTTTACACACAGGTTGCTTGCTCTACTGAGCTTCACTAAGCACTGAGCACTATTCAGCCTTGTCCAGGTTAGAAATTCATATCAAATTCAAAACTCCAAATCAAAATATCTTGCAGAAATAAAGTTACACAGTGGCAGATAATCTCTGGAATGACAATCTTCGCACTTTTTAAAGGTCAGACATGTATTATAAATGACTTAAAATCCACTTAAACTGGAGAGTCTACAATGCTGCAACTAGTCACTGAGCATGTCCTTCTAATAGTTGTACCTCTTGACAAAGAACTGAACTTGTCACTAAGAGAATTGAAAATAAATATTTAATTGAATTAAGATAATGTTAATTATTATACCTATCTTTAAAGAATCGAATCTACGATCAAAGGTTCAATTGTGTATATCATGTAAAGTTGGTACATTTGATTATAGATAGGTAAAATTTAATTTAAGTTAGGTACAATTAAAAGATTTCTGCAATGGATGTGAAGATACGTTATACCTAGATCAAATTCCTTTTCGTGTTATTGAAAATAACAATTTAAAATAACAGTTGCTTGAATATGGAAGGAGGGGCAAAGTGGAACGACAACTAGAACTAAAGGTATTTTTTTTAAATCAAAAATATGTAGATAACCCTTCAATAATTTTGTTTTGTTTTTATTTTTTGTTTGTTTTCTTTGTTTTTGGGTGGGTGGGGGTTGGGGGTGTTTTTGGTTTTGTTATTTTAAAATGATAATATCTATCGGTTCATGAGTGAGAGTAAGAGATGTAGCACAACTTACTGAGGATGAAATTTGATGCTGATATTAAACTTTTGCACCAGTTTGACAGTCATCGGAAACTACCGTTATAAATGACATACAGAAAGTTTAGTGGAAAACAGTTGTTATTCATCAGTATATTGATATTTAGGTAATGGTCCATGCCATGCCATGCACGTCAAATCACGTAAGAAACGTCATTCACGCGTCATAAACGTGATCACAAGTTCAGTTAACCCGATGACATTTTAGTGAATATTGTAGACCATATACTGTCATCATTGGGACTGGTTGTGTGAAGGTAAACTACAAAATTTTAAAAATAGCAATCGCAGTGAAAAGATGAAGATAACAAACAGTGATATATGTCATCAACCCTATGTGGAAAAGAAATTAGAGTGTGTTACAAATACGGGCCCCTGGATATACCCGAGGTGAGATCAGGTGCCTAGGAGGAATAAGTATCCCCTGTCGACCGGTCACACCCTCCGTGAGCCCTATATCTTGAGTAATTCGTACTCAGAATCAATGTGCCAAATAAGAAGAAGGCTCGGAAGACAAAATGCTTGGGATTTTTCTGAGCTTTATATATCAAATCAAACGTTATAGGTTTGGAAGCTAGATCAGTACACAGTCTAATGCAATATTCAACAATCGGATCTCCTCGGCCTTTCCAAGAAATGGAAATGTCCGATGTGGTCCGACTGCATTATTTGTTTGCAGCCTTGTTCAGCCCCGAGATAATATTAACATCGTCCAGTGTATAAACTGCTAATAAAAATTCAAGACAAGACATTCTTTTCAGTATAATTTTGTTGACACTTTACAAGTTTCTTTGAAAAATAAGAAACAACTCTATCTACATTGTCACTATGTTATTCAAACAAAGCAGCACCGATCCCTACATCACTAGCATCACCAGTAAGTTTAAATTGCTCAGAAAAATCTGGAGCTGAAAGAACTGAACAACTCATAAAGACAGATTTAATTTTACAAAATATTCCATCACAGTCCTTCGTTCATTCAAATTTGACCCTCTTTTCAATAGGTTGGTATGTAGACCAACTGTTAAAGAAATACTTGTACAAAATTTTCTGTTAATCCAGTCATACCCAAAAATGTCAAAGCTTTTCTTGTTTGTAGGAATCGAGAACTTTGAATAAGTAACCAGCCTAACTTATTTCCGGTTGAGATCCACGTCTTCTTTTTCGATGTGATTGCGGTCTAGTGTGCCTCATCGGCACCTGATCCCACCTCTGGTATGACCAGGGGTCCGTATTTGCCCATATCTCTGATTTGTATTTTCTATAGGAATTTCGAGATTGAATACTGTTAGTTACCGTGGCCTTTTCATGCACAAAGACCAACTGTGTTTAAGTGTCATCAGCCCAGAACTGAAAAAGTCAGGGTCCTTTCCATTAACCCGCTCCTCTACTGCCGTCATGACTTCGTGAGACCGTTTTTCACGGATGGCGGTTCTCAGCTTGTCTAGCAAGTTTGCATAGAACATTCCAGTTATTGTACTTCTCTTGGGTAAAAAGTCCAATATAATAACGCTTTTTGCGTCCCCAAATACTGTGGCCATCATCTTGCCAGCAGGTGGTTGCGTCTTGAGCTTCTTAGGCTTCTGGGACCCCAGCCCTACCCACTGACGACTCTGAGCCTTATTCTCTGTCTCATAATAATGAACCCAAGTCTCATCTACAGTCACCAAACGCAAAGAAAAAAAATCTTTTTTTTTTACCTAATACGCTTCAAGAAGGTGCTGCATACTGATGCTCTGGTTGCCATTTCCTCATCGCTGTGGGATATGGGGACCCAAAGGGCTGTAAGCTTCTGCATACCTAAACGATCATGTAGGATTGTTGAAACGCTACCATGTGAAATGCCTACTGCATGCACTATTTTTTACACCTGAAATCGCCTATCCGAGTATACCAGATCCCGAACTTTGTTACACATTTCTACGTCGGTGGCATCCAGTGGTCCAGACCTGGCTTCATCTTCTGAAGACGTTCTACCGCGTTTGAATTCACCTACCCAGAATTTAACCTGAGCATAAGATGGTGCAGAAGACCCATAAACATCGGCTAACTCGCCGTGTATTTCTTTGCCTGTTTTACCTTTTAATACAAGTACCGAATTACAGCACGGTACTCAAGCATGCCTTTGCATCACTAGTCATGTTTGACATTCAATATCTCATTAAACAATAGCTCGATACGCGCAATTTTTTTACGTAGGTAAAAAAACCATGTATTGAAATAAGGCATAAATGTCGTGACCATCTCGGTCAATCGGAAATGGGATATACTGGTTACTTGTTGACTCGCCGTCGTACACAGTTTACATCACTAAACTGCTTTTAATTTCATAAGAACCATAATATCTGGCCTTTAAAGGGTGACCAGGAACAGTTAGAAATACAAGAACATTATCACCTGGTTTAAAAACTCTGTTCCTGGCATCTTTGTCACACTAAACTTTCATTTCGGTTGAGAACTCTTGCAAGCATTGTGAAGTCTCTCTTTGAGATTAGATACATAGTTTAAAAAGTCAAAGAGACTAGTTTCGGGCAGCCACTTTTCTTTCAGCGATTTCAAAGGACCTTTAATTGTGTGGTCAAACACTAAGTCAAAGAGACTGAATCCCAGGAACTTCTGAACTGCATCTCGCGCAGCAAATAAAACAAGGTGAACCCCTTCATTCCAGTCTTAATCATTCTGATAACAATGTCTTCATCATAGTTTTAAGGGTTTGATGGAAACGTTCAAGTGCCCTCTGATATTCGGGTTTGATACTGGTCTAGTAAGCAGTAGACATATACTGTCTAATACCTAACTCCTGCATGACATTTTGAAACAACCCTTGGGCATACCTACAAAACAGAAAAAAAAATTGGTAAAGGCCTCAACTATGGCCTTAATGTTTCTAAAAGGTATAGCTTCAGGGAATCGAATGGAAAAACACACAATGGTAAGTATTGAACATGGTCAGCGTAGACTTCTTTTCTTCTGGTCATCGATCTAATAACAGCACACGCTGGATATATATGTCAGCGCTAACCTCATCGGAGGTGACATTGGAAGTGATGTCCCCACACACTGTGGGATCTGGTACAGCTTTGCCACCAGATATGTCGATGTCTAGCAACAGGGAAACATCTTGAACAGGAAGAGAATGTAGAACACCTGCGATAATTGGTCTAGTAATTAAATTTTATTTCAGACAAATTCCATTAAAGGAAACATCAATGACGCCTAGCTAATACCCTGTAATATAACTGACCTACCAGTCTGCTCAGACGAAAGCAAAACATTACCTAACAACGTCTGTGAGGCATCAGTATCTCTCAAGAGCCAGTAAGTGAAACAAATCCGACTGACTAGGCACCTGATCCTAGCTCTGGTATGTCCAGGGATCCGTGTTTGCCCATTTCTCTGATTTGTATTTTCTGTAGGAATTACGAGATTGAATACTATTCGTTGTCTTAGGTTTTTCATAAGATTTTAAGATTGCGGTCTTGAACTTTTCATAATCTGAACTCTCAGCCTGCTCGAAAGTTTTTCACTTATATGGAGACATTAACATTATAGTGTATTGTTCAACTTCCCGCTTTTACACTCATATGGAGACGTCACCATTGCCGGTGAAGGACAGCAAAATTCAAACCTATGCTCGGCGCTTACGGCCTTTGAGCAGGGAGGGATCTTTTTTACGCCATACCTGCTGTGACACGGGGCATTGGATTTTGCGGTCTCATCCGAGGACCTTCTCTAATCCTGATCCCCACATGATGATTTTTCTTGAAATTTTGGAATTAATATGATATTTTTAGCAGTTCTGACAGGTAAAATTTCAGATCCGCGCTGTAATCAATTTCTCCACTTAAATTGCCTTTTTATCTTTCCGCTTTTCATTTTCTTTCTCTCTGACCTCTTTCTGTTTCTCAACAGCAGCTCTTCCATTTTCTTCTCTTTCATTTTCTAGTTTTATTTTCTCTATTTGCCTTTTCTCACTTTCTCTTTCTCATTTTAATTTTTCTAATTCTAACTGAATTTTCGTCATTATTTGCTGATTCGCTTACTTGTTTTGGAAAACCGTGTTTCAAACTTGTTTTCCTGTAACAGAATTTTGGCAACTTATGATTCTCAAGAGGGATGTTTAACAATATACAATCTTGTTTTCGTATAGAAGATTTAATCTCTAACCCGAAGTCTACAGCTAATGTAATCAATAATATTTTTATATTTCTGTGACCGAAATCATATTGATTTCTGCTGGCTATGAAAATCCTAACAAGTTCATGCCCCCCTCTTACAAGATGGTACTATCCACTCATAAATTCAGGGGGGAAATGAAATACAAATTTTGAACTCCTAATTCTGTTATGGGTCAGAATAAACCTAAATAATCTCACCAAAAATCGATTAGAAAGATATTCAGAGATTTAACACGATTTATTTATGACCATTTAAACAAAAATATAACAATAACAAATTATTAACGTATGATAGGTATACAATGTCAGTATTCGAGCTGAAATAACACACTGTTACAAATCGGCTGTCCTGTGAAAGTACTCCCTGTAGTCTCCTGGTATATCCTTACATCTAATTACGAACGATTAATCACTAGTCTTAATATCACAATATTCACAGTGCATTTATACTAAAAATGAAGTTTCCGGGGTATTAAAGTACAATTCCAATAACATGCTTATATAATCTTGACAGCAGAGCAAGTGTCACGTCGTCTTTCTACTGCATTGGCGAACATCGAACGTTTAGAAAAATGTAGGTCACAGGTGTCAATCAAGTACAGATGTATTACACAACTATACCTACTGGCGGTAAATTGAGAATGTCCCGGCAAGATGTAAATTTTGTGTATTTACTGTTGGGAAATGAGAATTTAATGTCATATTGTAAATTTTCTGGACACTGTCAGAAACTGTCAGTAAGAATTTGTCATGTTTCGAATTTTGTTTCCGTCGGTAAATTATGGAGGCAGTGTCATGTTGTCTATTTTGTAGTCACAAAAATGATTGGCAGTTTCTGTCACGGTTTTATTAATTAATGGGCAAGATGAAAAGATTTTACAGCAGCACCCAAGGTGAATATTGAATGGATTGTTTGCTTGATTATATATTGTTTAACGTCCCGCTCGAGAATTTTCACTCATTGCCGGTGAAGGGCTGCAAAATTTAGAGCTATGCTCGGCGCTCAGGGCTTTGAGCAAGAGATCCTTATCGTGCCACACCTGCTGTGACACATGACCTCGTGTTTTGTTTTGTTTTTTGGGTTTTTTTTGTTTTGTTTGTTTGTTGCGGTCTCATCCGAAGGACCGCCTCATACAACAAGCAAGGGGTACTGAGGATGTATTCTAATCCGGATCCCCATGGAACAATATTGAATGGGTGATATACAATGATATATAGGTACAGAGTAACGACAATGAGTAGTTACTGATTGCAGAGACCATGATCTACATCAAGTTTTTCAACAGTGCCTGATGTAGAAAGCTCATAGAACAATGATACAATGAGAGTGCCCCGTTATCAACCACAGATCCCGTTCAGCAGCAGGCGTCGAGCAAATTCGGCCAGCACGAAGTCTTGTAGACCACAGTCTCATGAAACCCGATAAAACGCGGAGGAGTCCTCGGTTGAATTATTCTCAGAAGTGATAGGAAATTGATGTCTGAAAGAGAAAACAATGGAAAGCAGCAACATCGATTTGTTTAGACAAAAATATAATTTGTTAAAATAGTGAATTGGGAGGGTGTGTAGGATGTTGAACTTCGTAGATTGACGGAAGATGCAAAAGGAAGTACCCAATGCGCATGTGCGATGGATGCAAGTAAACGTAGAATGGGAATTTGCATATAAGATGATTTATCTTTCTTGGCCCGTATATCTATTAATCCCTATAATGGGGCTTAACTGATATTCGAGTTAATCTTCATTACATGACTTCCACATATTTCAGACATCACCAATTTAAAAGACCGCTGCATTTCTCATCTACACAAGGTCTCTTCTGAAGCACCCACAACAACTCTCATCTGCCGAACATTTGGCGAAGGTGGAGTCACTACCTATTTTTAGTTTCAAAGTGGCCATGGTACGCGCGGGGCTCAAACCAACGAGTCGCTGGTCATCAAGCGAACGTTCTAAGCATCGAGCCACCGCGTCCGGTATTGTAGTAACACATGCAGTTAGCACAAGATGACGTTGACCAGAAGCGCCTGTAAATCGATAGAGAGATTTTGTTGCCTGAGGTCAGCGCTTAATCAAGTACAAAAACAGGTGGTATCTGTCTTTTGTGTGATATATGTACAAAAACGACAATGTATGGAGTATTGTATGGATATCTGTCCGATACTTATCAGCTGATATCCAAATATCACGTTGCGTTCTTTCATGATAGCGATATAAACCCAATTCCAGGAAATAAAAATCTTTTTATTATATTATCAATGTGCATGTTTTGTGTGTGTGTGTCTTGTTGACAGTTGCATGAAAGCATTCAAAGAAACGTACGAGTCCTAGGCGTATTGAAGTCAACCACTCACTGTTAATATAATTCGAATTTTTTTTTTCTCAACTCTTATCATTTGTAAACAGCATTGGTTCGCAGAAAAGATACCGGCATAGTTTGTTGAGGTTAGGAACTTAGCAGATATAATAATGATACTTCCTGAAATGATTGTTTGATTTTGGTAGATCAATGCCGATAAGTAAACAAGCAAACCCCGCTGCAAATAACAGATTGATTTATTGTTTTAATGTTGTTTTTAGTAAATTCAGTATGAAGCAAACAAGCTTTACTCGTTTGACGTCAACATTAATTTTGAGAGAGTATGTTTTGAACTGATCTACTTTAGCGGCGACTGATCATTACATAATGTAAATTTTCTGCAAACAGTTATACAATAGTGATAGATATCCGCTCTTCTATGTTGGAGGTACATTCAGTACTCTAACGTTCTATTGCGTACAGGGTGTATGCACGTACATTATAGACTGGTTATCATTCATTCCCTCTTCGACTCAATCAATGCTTTACAACATAGAAAGACGGCGCATTTCGAGTTTTTTCCTTTCAGTTCGGGTGCTTAGCAGTTGATAATCATCCTTTCAGCAATATATGAAGTGATAAGCGTTTGTACCCACCGCGTGTGAACGAAAATATGTTTTGCATCTCGCTGTACGTAAGAGTTCATCAAATAGAAACAACTATGTGACAACTCGAAAATTGCGTGTTCATACAATATTTATTGTCATGCACTTGCGTCTCATAATCACGTCATAGTCCTGGTGGCTTTTGTTTGTGACGTTAAAACATTTTGATATAACGTTCACATGCCGTTTACTCCCGTCCATATGGATATGCTCGTCTGTGTACTGGTATGAAAAATTCAATCTAACTGGCGGTAGAAATTGGCACAATAAAACACCCACATTGCTGTGTATAGCATGCACACTACTTCATCTCTATATCTTGGAAGGCATCTTCGTTATCCAAATGTCCGATCCGCTTTCTGTCATCTCCCGGGAGATAGCGAAGATGTTGGAAGGAGGCTGTCTTCGTCATTTACGAGGCGAGTCAATAAGTAGCTTGCATATCCCATTTCCGATTGACCAAGACGGACACGATTTTCATGCCTTGTTTCAATACATGTTTTATACCTGGGTACAAAATTGCACGAGTATCGAGCCATTGTTTAATAAGATATTGAATGTCAAACATGGTTGTGATGCAAAGGCAAGCTTTTCATCTAAAGTTGAGTACCGTGCTGTAATTCGGTACTTGTGTTTAAAAGGCAAAACAGGCAAGGAAATACACGGCGGGTTAGCTAATATTTAGGAGTCTTCTGCGCCACCTTATACTGAGGTTAAATTCCGGGTAGGGGAATTCAAACGCGGTAGAACGTATTTAAAAGATGAAACCAGTCTGGACGTCCACTGGATGCCACCGAAGAAAAAATGTGTAACACACTTGGGGATTTGGTATACTCTGATAGACAAATTCAGGTGGAAGAAATAGCGCAGGCATTAGGCATTCGCATGGTAGCGTTTCAACAATTTTACATGATCGTTTATGTATGCGGAAGCTAACAGCCTTTTGGGTCCCCAAATCCCTTAGCGACGAGCAAATAGCAACCAGATAATCAGTATGCATCACCTTGTTGAAGCGTTTTGGGTAGGGCCGGGGTCCCCGAGGCCAAAGATGCAAGATGATGGTCACAGTATTTTGGAACGCAAAAGGCGTTAGTATGTTGAGCATTTTACCCAAGAGTGAGAACCGCTATCCGTGAAAAACGCCGAGGTAAACTATTTAAAAGTGTTTTGCTGCGACAGGACAACGCGAGAGTCCACACTTGCAAAGTTGCAATGGATGCTGTAGAGCGAAACGGATACGAATTAATACCACATCCTGTCTATTCGCCTGACCTAGCTCCTAGCGACTTCTACCTATTCCCGAACTTGAAAAGGATACCCGTGGATGTCATTTCCGGTCTGACGAAGAAGTCAAGACGGCAGTTGAGGAGTGGGTCAATGGAAGGGACCCTGACTTTTTCAATTCTGGGCTGATGGCACTTGAACTCCATTGGTCTATATGCATAACACTAGACCCCAATTACATCGAAAAAGAAGAGGTGGATCTCAACCAAAAATAAGTTAGGCTGGTTATTTATTGACTCGCCCTCGCACACAAAGTTGAATTACCTTCCTACAGTATAATGCATTGTGTCCAACTCGGTTGAAATTAAAGCGTAAAGCACTGCAGTTCATACCCTCATGTAGTTTCGAAAATGAAATTCATTTCTTAAATAACTATACATTCTACTTTCATTTCTGTCGGAATTGCCAGCCGTTTAAATAAGAGTAGTTATACTTATCAAGTAGTTCTGTATTTATACGCACATTGTTTTACATTTGCGGCACGTTTATGAGGAAATACCTATCACTGCATGGACCCCGAGGTCCAAGCAGAAAATATATAAACGAGGTCAAACTGGATGCTATGGGGAAAAGTCAGCTTGCGCATGCATAAATATACTAGCCAATCGGAAAATCGCTCAGCCTTTTCTGTCAAATCGAGAAAAACTTCTTTCCGACTTAACGGAAAGGGCCGAGTGATGTCCCAATTGCACCGGAGCTTGATGTCTCGACCTTGTTTATAGATGCGACCTTACAAGGTAGCACGCAACCGTACGCGTGGGGTGAAAGGTCATCATCGGGTAGCGGATCCATAATTTTTTTCTGGGATGGGGGTTGGTTTGCGACCTAAGTTTGTACCCTTTTCGCCCAAGAAAGGGGGAAGGGGTGAAGACCACAAAATAGCAAACTAGTATGACATTTTGTTTTTAAAAATATTCAACCAAAGAGGGAGGGGTTGCAACCCCCTAACCCGCTCTAGATCCGCCATTGTTTTAAATGAATATTAGCTCTAAACCTGAAAGATTTATTTTGTTGTCCAAATGTGCTATTATGATAATAAGTTTAAATTTGTAACTTTAACCATAATCATTAAGAAAATTAAAACCAAGTTTAAGATACATGCATAATCAAAGTAAAGATTTCGGTTCTATTGAATATATAGTACTATACAGAAATCAGCTTTTGTACGGAAAGAAAATAAGACGATTTTGCTTCATTCAGATTTTTTTTTAAACATTGGCATTTTGCTAATAACAAAAGTTTATAAACCTTTTTTTCATCGAAATAGTAAATCTTAACTTTACAGAAAAAAAATTCGACTCCAAAATGGAAATTAATATTGCTTTAAGGTCTTTTGTTCCAAGAATTATTTATATGTATGAAACTCAAACGCAAGCTTGTTAGAATTTGAACTTTAAAGTGTAAATAAATACAAGGACGACTTTCAATTCTGAGGTTAAAGGTCAAAGCTACAAATATTTTACATCCATTAGGGCTATATGTATCATTACATCTTTTACTACAGACTTATAAAACAATATATGCATGTTTCAAGAGTGTAGGAAATCTTTTAAAACACCTTCTTATTTCAATCTAGAATATAAATTCCTGATAAAAGCACATGCCTATGGTCAACGTATTACAATCCTTTGTTTTAAAGGACAGCAACTTATTACAATCTATAAAAATATCGAAGGCATAAATATTGGAAATGTAAATTAATTTACACGAGGTGAGCCGAGCTATACACGCTTGACGTTGCAGTTTGTTCCCTCTTGGGTCATAATCAGTACTAATGGTTTAAAGCAATGGTTCACGTGCACGGGCTTTTTAAAAATTTTATTTTTCATTTTTTATGTTAAACACTAAAAATATACCTCACCAAAATTTGGATCTACTTATGCAAGGATAAGAGCAATATTTTAGCCTGAATTATATATGTTACGTAAACAGGACGAGAACCCTGCAATTGCTTATGATTATAAACCATGAAACATGTTGATGAAATGTTAATTGTTTAATTTAAAGCATTTTAATTTTATACAGACACAAATTTAACTTTCAAATGACACATTTTATCTAAAGAATACTTGAAATGTGATATGTATCATAAACTTACATTTTCCAAACTCTGTAAACAATATCATGCCTCAATCTTTGTTTGTTTACACAACAAATAATAAACTTTCTGTAATAAATTCTGTCACAATGTATAGCCTTAAATTTGTTTGTGAAATCTTTTAAACAATTATGGGGAATATTAGTACTGTTGGCATGAAAGGAAATTCGTGTGATGTAATCAAAATATGAAGTTTTGTGTCAGATCAGCGGGAATGATGTCTGAATTTTTCAAAAATGATATCGGTTTATCACAGGGAGAAGTATTTTTACCCATACTGTTTTCATTATATGTTAATGATTTTGAAATCAAATTTTCAACAAAAGGAAGGATCCCTGTACAACTACAAGAATTAAATCAGTTTGTCTTAATGTGGTTATTTTTTCTCGAAAGTATTTATGCGTACAGGCCTACTTGATACCTTGTATACTTATACCATAAAATGGAATCTTTCAGTGACTGTAGAAAAAACATATATTTATTTGCGGAAATGGAGGTAAAATTAACAGCAATGAAGGTTGGAATTTGAATGGAGGGATTACTATAGAAATTGTTGATAAATTCACATATCTGGACGTTTTTAATGAATTACAATTGGAAATTCAGCATTACACAAAAGTGATTAGCCAGACAGGACAGAAAAGTAATGTATTCTTTGAAATGAAAGTCAGAAATTTATTTAAACACAAATACAATGTTATCTTTATTTGATGCATATGTTGCAAGTATACTTAAACCTCCCTGGGAAGGAGCGTAAAGTTTAGTCGTGGCTTGCTGAGAAGTGTGTAGTGGTCACAGTGCGAAAGATGTTGAAAAAGTGCACTTGGAATACTGAAAGTCTGTACTGATGGCAAATACCAATACCGCTATGTGTATTTTGAAACAGGCAGACTGCCAACGAATATTATTCGTTGGTTTACAATTTTTAAAATTTGGGTTCAAATTATTACAAAGTGAAAACTGTATTTTGAAAACATGTTTCAAAAACATTGTGTGACGAAGCTGAAAAGGCTGGGAAACATGCGGTTAATGGGGCTGTCCCAGTAAACGACAAACTATTTGATGTAGGTCTGGGTCACATTTACTTATTTTCAAATAATCATAATTAGTAACATTTTATGCAGAATATTGTTGAACAAATCCAACAGCTCAGCAAGGTGTATGTACAGTTATGACTATTTTACATGGCAGTTTTATTTGATGAATCAATACCCCATATTTATAAGGAACAAATAAGTAGAGTTGAAAGTGGACGCTATTGTAATGTAGAAAAAAAATAAAACAAAACAAACAAAACAAAACAAAAAAACCCCCCAAAAACAAACAACCAAAAAAAAAGCAAAACAAACAAACAAACAAACTAAAACCAAAAAAATCCAAACAAACAAAACACCACGATATTGTAAACTGTGTCACTTGGATAATGGGGACGAATTCCACTTTGTTTTGAAAATGTCCTAACTTTAGCAAATTATGTATAGAAGATATATCAAGGTGTATTACTGAGAAAAAAAAACCAAAAAACAAAAAAAACAAAAAACAAAAACAAAAAAAACCAAACAAAAACAAAAACAACAACAACAACAACAAAAAAAACAAAACAAAACAACAACAATCGTATGTTTTTAGACTTCTACGAGAATTAAGTGTAAAATATTTCAAAGAGTTTTAATTATTAATTATGGGGAATTATTTTCATTGTGCCTTTAATTTACTTAATGATATTCTTTCATAGCATTTTCTGTCTATTAAATCATCAAAGTACATACACTATTGTTTATCTGTACTTTAATTATGAACATGTACATTGTACGTAATAACACGTACGCGTCTTGAGTATAAACACATTAGACTTTGATCATTAAAAGTGAAAAACAAAATTTTGGAAAAATCGTGAGTCGGTCCTTTTTTTAAATAGCATAAGTACATGGAAACTCAGTGAACTCATTGTCTCCTAAGTGTCTCTCTGATTTCATAACAGTTACTCTGTTATCTTCGATTACACCCTGAAGAGGTTGTCGTTTGTTTAAGATATCTTTGTATGCATCTTGATAGTGGAAATGTGTCGATTTAATTAAATCTGTTTTTCAAATTTGAAGCTAAGGTAAGAGACCAACGAGTTCGACTGCGTGCACTAAGATTGATAAACAGCACCATTCATTTTTCGGTTCGATAAATTGGATTTCTGCATCATGATATTAACAGTCAAATCCAGGTTATGAACACGCACCTGCTTTTTGGTTTTGTTTTTTTTTTACCCTATGCACCTTCGATAAGACGAGGGTAACTTTTGCAACTGTTATAGATACAGTGGGTATTCTAAAAATTATAAAAATTATCACACAGTGGTGTGTGCTGATAAAAATTACTTTGTACGTACTACTTGTAAAATTAGGTAATAAGTCTGATAGCCCACACGTTTAGATAAATAAAATGCTTCAAACAAATATTTAATATTGATAACATTAAAATTAAATTGTTATGAAATACTTCGTAGTTAGTACATCTTTAATAGTGCTACTATTGGAAGCAGTACATTTTTACCTGTCGCCGACACCTCAAACCAAAGCAAGATAGAAGTTGCATCCAAACCCTTGTACTCGTAATTGTATTAATTTAAACTGTATTAAAATCAAAGAAACGAGAACATGATTAAATAGATATCATTTGAATTGTTGAGATAAGAAAATAAGTGCATATGCGCTTTCATCAATTCCTCACTCATTATTATAATTAACAAATGTAATCAAGTTGCAAAACCTCGTGCGTGTTGCCCTTGTGTCACGACGTTTACATTCATTTCACATGAAGTGTCTCGTGTTAAAAAGAGTTGAATATTTTAGTTAATACAAGAGCGTAAATTAAAACAAAAGGGTAACAGTAACTGCAACATTGGGGGATATAGTTTGCCCCCTCCATTTATTTATTTATTTATTTTTTTTGCCACAAGAAAATGCAATATTTTTTTTCCTTTGAAGAAGAGAGATATGATTCTCTTCCTCTACACATTGTATTTCTAGTCAACGTTTGTATCCACGTGATATGACCTGCTCTCTCTGTCATTTGTATACAGAACACGCTTTCTGTCTAGGTACCTTAGTTAATGCACCGGATACGTGCGATAAACTGGGGGGGATTTAGGTATTCGACATCAAATAGTCTACTTCTATCAGGAAAATCAAATATTAACTCAATTGATAATTCTTATATTGTAATCGGAAATGTTACAGAAAAATAGATATATAACAGTCAATATTTATACACGTTCAGTATGTGTCTTGTCTCAATATGTCTTATGTATTCGGATTTTTTTTCCTCATCGGAAATTAATTAGTTTTCGACCTCACAAATTTTTCTCTCTCAAAATTATATATATATATATATATATATATATATATATATATATATATATATATATTAACGATTCGCAGTTTTGAATAGTTATGCCAAATACATAAATAAAAATAAAATGATAAATCATTTTTTTTAAATCACATGTCATTGTACCCTTTCGATCAGCGCTTGATTGTTCTGGTGGTTTTCACTTGGTCAGATGAACAATGTTATGTCATCGTAAAGACGCGTGTATACAACGATACAATGCTGATAACTTAATCGTCCAGAGCTGGTTCCCTGTACCTGACAAAGGCAATAATCAGGGCTCTCCGTAGTTGATATAGTACTGCTGTTATGTATTAACTCAGTTCAAATCAGGCGTCGTCCAACCCGACCTCTGGTCGGTGATTGGCCACTACCAACAAGTGGTGGCGAGTAAAACACGCGTCAATACGCTGTTTGATTTAAATCTTCTTGCCACTTTGAACAAGAGTTGAAGTTGTAACTGGGCAAGTATATTGTCCATGTATGAAGTCTACTTAAAATCATAATTCAACTTTCGTTCTTTATAATTATTGGTACTAAAGGGGTTACAACAAAACAAAAACACCCTCAAAAGACAGCAATATATACGTGTTGTCTCTGATAACCAAAGAAGGAAAAATCAATCTTCTCTATTATAAAAGGTTTTCTTTTTTTCTTTTTTTGGGGAAAAGATAATTGTCCATTGCGTTCATTCTAATCAATTCCCGTCTTGGATTGACAAGAATTTGATAAGAGGAGACCTAATCTATAAGAAAATGTGTCGAGACAACAAAACTATTCACCTTGACTTCATCTGGAAGGGTGACTCTGGTCAAAGCAAGGACGAGGGTGCAGAGTGATCAGGGATTGTTATGTTTGTATACACTGGTCGGGAAAGGGGCGGAGTTTTAAAATATCTAAATTTAGTTCTTGTTCAAAATGATAAAACTATGATTGCATATATTTAACAGCTTATCAAGATAAAGACAACTCAGAGCAGCCTACTTTCCTCCGACGAAACGGGAGTCCATTCCGACCTCCGAAGAATAATCTTGAGATGATCAAGACTGCGGGACTTGCTTGAAAAAGACTTCACAGAAAGTTTAGAAAAAAAAAATCAGCTATGGCCCAAGGACTCAACGATCTGCATTTGAAACTCACCCGTAATGGAAAAATAGAAAAAGCTGCCATTGTGGATAAAACAGGAAAGATTGTTGCATGTAGTTCGAATTTTATTGTGAAAGACTGTGACATCAACGCCATTAAATGTGCGCTTTCAGGACAGTATTCTTCTCTTGTGAAAATGAAGTTCGGAAATGAAATGTTCATGTGTTTTAGACAATGCGAGGAAAAAGACACTCTTGTAGGAAAGTATGAGGATGAAATTTTGGTCGCCCATCGCAAAAACGGTTTCCTAGTGGTGGGAATCGGGTATTCCGACACCCCCGGGTCTTGCTTGTATGAAGTCACACAATTTGCTAAGAGATTCGACTCTAAAAGATTCAGTAACAAACGCTAGATTTCAATGGACATGGCAACCTTAACAGCACCTACTTATTTTGTTACACCATGTGTCTTCACATGGACACGATATTTTGCATTGTGTTAACGCGACTTCATTTGTACGCTTGTTCAAAAAGAAATGGCAGGCTTTGTTATTTGTTCGTTATTATATTATTTTTTTTTTTTTAAAAAGTTTTGATAATAAAAAATGCACATATTATAAAATTTTCTATTTCTTAGTTTACATACTGTTTAGGAGTCGGTTGTTTAAATACGAAAATGGTTTCTGAAATAGATTGAGAGTGCTGTAACTACATATACTATGGGTTTAGCTATTGCAGATTAAATATGTAGTAAATATTGCAGATTAAATATGTAGTAAATAAGTAGATGTCGCAGTGGATACCCAGAGTAACTGTCTGATCAGACATTCAATCTGTTCCGATGAATATTTCTATTGGAAAATTAGGAGCAGTCATTCAGGTGTTTTGAAAATGCGATCCTTATAAATCCTCGATGCCAATACCACTCGGAACTCCTCGCGTGACTCGTAACTTACACACTGTGTGGTATAGGGAAAAGAGTACCAATTCATTTCCCATAAACCTCAATACTAACATTTGGTCTTCTCACTAATTAACAAAATGAATTTTAGATAAATGACTGACAAGATTTCAAAGTTCATTCCAAGTGCTAATAAAAAAAAAACCCAAACAACAAAAATCATATAGGGTCACATTGCTTTCATAGGTCATATTTGTACTTTATTTTCTTTTTTTACAACAAATAGCAATCTGCAGTAAAATTACACCTTTCATTTCAAACACACCCCTGCCATGACAATTTCCTCAGTCATTTCTCGATTTTGTGCGATAATTTTTCATTCCGACAATTAATTTAAACTTCTATATTATTTCCCTCAATTTCAAATAATTTCACTCTTGATATTAGCCAACCACGCTACATCTAAACATTTATACCTCCGCTCAAGCTTGGGGTAAACTGCGTCCGGGTCATGCATCCGGGTGTTTGGTACTCTTATTCCTATAGCAGTTCCTTCGTAAAGGAATCATCTGAGGATTGACGATTTTGCCAGTACCGAGAGTGTTAAAGCCAAAACCAAACGTCTGCTATTCAGTCCCACCCGGGGGTGATGGTGGAGATGCGTGTGAAATGATATGTCACGCTAATTATAGAGTATCGAATTTGCGGTGTAATTTTTGATGTGCGATGATCCAGTGGCGGCGTCACGGCTATGCATGTAGAAAGCTGGTATTGACTCTTGATGTCTACAGATCTCAAGGACTGTTTCGGACTCAGGTCCGAGAATTTTTTTCAAGTTGATTTGAACTTAACAAAGAGTGCCATGAAATTTGAGTATGAAATAAAATTAATAATATAAATTGAGAAAATGCTTACCATCTCAAAACTAAACCCAAGGTTGTTTGAACATGTTTTATTGTAACTGACATTTACAAAGGGATTGAGTATTTAGGTTGCCATGATACTTCTTCATTGGAATTTCGTGTGATTTTATACACAAACAACCCGGGACCGGAGTGTTGCACTGTATGATTTGTACAAGGACAGTGAAATAAATTTCATATTTGAAAATACACGGACATGAACTGCGCATTTTACGCCGACATATTTTATCAAGCGCAAAAGCATTTCATGAAAATCATGTTGGCATTAAGAGTTGCTGTTCATACTCTCACGTATTTTCAAAATTGAAATTCATTTTTTATATTTACATTTATCTCCATTTCTGTCGGAGTATTCCTAACCGCTTAAATAATCGCACTATATTTATCAAGATTCATACGCACATTGTTCACATTCATGAGAAAATGACTATCATTGAAATTAGTAAAGCTGTCGAAGGTAAAAACATTGGAAATGTAAATTTCATAAAACACGGGGGGAAAAAATCATGATACACGAAATTAACACGCAAGAGCAAGATAACGTAAGTTTTACTTTGAGTTTTGTTACGGTGCTGAGTAAAAAGGAATCAGGAGAAAGATCGCAATTAACGAAAATCACATTTTCAAAAATATAGTGGACAGGACATCACCTTCAAATGTGTGTGTGAGTTTTAATATTAAGTATGGCAGTTTCAAGTTTAATTTGACTCGAACGGAAAAAGAGACTAACTATAATTCCCAGCAGAACTTATTCTTTGTTTGTTTGTACGATAGTATGATCATGGGTTTTATTATAAAGCTTGCAAGAATTAATATCGTATGAAAATATGGGAAATCCTGCTGGTTTTCAAGATCACGTGTAAAAAGTTCAAATTCACTGGGAAAATCAAAAAATTCTTGCTCTTTATTAATTCATGTGTCAGATTTTAAGGAATGGAACCCTGCATTATAACGGTCTAGAATTCTATTAGTTTTCATTGTCAAAGGAAAAAGGTCGACATCACTTTACAGAAATTCAGATTACGAAGATTTTAACCACATTTCTTATCCATTTTTATATTGAACTTGCAGGAATGATGTCCTATTCCAAGATCTTACAAGGCTCATGTTGGATTCAATTCAAAATGACAAGATTACTGAATAAGAACATTTCCTGCCGTGATCAAGGTTTAAGCCATATTCTAAATGAATTTTAGCAAATATTCAGGAATGATATATTCCAAAAAGATCTAAAGGTTCCTAACAGTTTATAAAGGTTAAATGTAAAAAGTCAAGGTCGCTGGTGGATTGTACAATGCATTGAATGTATTTTTGAAGTACATACGTAGAGATGCCGTCTTTACACAACGAGTCAACGGAGAAGATTATTATAGTGCTATTGCGAATACGCCTTGCTGGGGGTGGGGTGGGGTGGGGTGGGGGTGTACCGTTTTGCGGAGGAGCTATATCAGTATGGTTTTAACCAGATCGGTTTCCATGAATTATATTACTAGAATTGAACGATTTCACAACTGGGGAGAAAAGCCTTCCGCTAACTGCTTGCATCATCGTGATTATTTACAGTCAGAGCTAATAATCGCGTGTCACCACCTTTAAATTAGGGATTAAGATTTTTTTTTATTTAAGCATTTTCTATATAAGCCATTACGTCTGCAAAACTCGTGAATTAATGATATCTTCGTGACATTCCTATATTAGCGAAAGGATGGTGGCGTTATTATGCTGAACCACTAAAATAAACAAACCAGGAAAGTGCTGTAAAATTCCATAAAAATCAACTCAAAGTCAACGGGACAAAAATCACGAAGGGATTAGTACACCGTGTGCCAGATATTAACTAACATTCCAATTTTTGAATAATCGGGGCACGCAATCTCGTACCAACCCTCCGTCTTTATATTGATTCTTTTGCAATACAGGGATTTTGCTGCTTATAATCGCTTTTAATCGCTTCTTAAGTAAACACCACAGCTCTAACGAGATTGGAGTTAATTAACATATTTTGAAATCAAATAACTCTCCTTCTGTCTGGTTCGTGGTATATGAATAAGGAAAAACCTGCCGGAACTTTTAAAATCATCAATTTGAATAATAAATAAGAGTTTTTCTTCTGTCGTTTTTAAAGGAATAAATATTTATGCTGTTTGTGTTACATGGATATAGAAATACACTGTAATATAAATATGGTGTGATTTGTACCACTGAAGCCGGTTAAGCAGATCTATACTCCATGGTAGGCTACAATCAACCTTTTTCATTTATGTGTGTGTCAAATTGAAAGTTGATTTCACTTAGATTGAAACAGATAAATTTAACAGTGATAGAACATTGATAAATGTAATAATTATCAAATAAAATGCAGAACTGATTGCTCTCTCTCTCTCTCTCTCTCTCTCTCTCTCTCTCTCTCTCTCTCTCTCTCTCTCTAAAATTATATATCTCAAATGTAAATTTCATTTCTGCCTCGGGGACATAACTGAATATATATCTGTCAGATCATACATTCTGTATTTATCTCAAAGAATGTATACAAAATGTATACCACGATTTATCAAAATAACATCTTGCAAACATACAAACTCATACACTAAACAGTTATTAGGACCATACATTTAAAAAAAAAAACTATTAAGAAAATAAAAGGAGGGGGGAGCTGTCCATAGATGCTCCACGAGCAATGTTAAATTCCTATCATAACCAAATCAAAAATATACCCGTGGGATTTATCAAAGAGAATAGTTTGTCATTTTCCCTATGCCTGCATCGATATTCCCCGTAGACCTTAAAAATTTACATATTCACAGGCCTTCTACAGAAATCTATTAAAATTATTTAGAACAAGAAATGTGAAGGTCGTAAAGTAGACTGTAAGAGAATTACATCATCTTTTATTTACAGTGTAAAATGAGAACAAACTGTGGTGAATATCATCTCTTGTATTGACACCCATCCTTCAATGAAACCGTGGAATTTAACCTCTACTTACCAGAAAGTCAAGTGGCAGAGCACAATGACGTAGTAAAATTGAAAGACACAAGTTGCGGGGTGGTGTAGGCAAACATTAGAGTACTGTTAGGGAATGGTGTCTGAACAGGGACTAAGATTGATCACCACTCATATATTTGTCAAATAATAATATGTCTGAAAAGTGTTTCAGGAGAAAGCCCTGATTTCTGTCCAAACCTTATCATGAGATACGTGGATGTGTTAAATCTCGCTGTTATGGCCACATCTCCAACGACAGTGTGAGAAGTGACGAAGTCCGAGTACAGACATACCCATAGTGGACATACGTAGTTACAATCTGATAATAAGGATTGCCAGTCTTAAATGTCCATCTTAAATGTCCAGTTTCTGACATTTCAAAATTCCAAACTGCTCTATTAATCTGAAAATTCAAAATTCCGAATCTGATGATTTAACATTTGATGACAATTTCAAATGACGTTAAAACCATTCAATTATCTTAAAATTTCAACACATTTTCAGAAACTTTAATCGAATTCTTATAAATACGAGCACGCTTTTGTATTGAGACAACTAGTATTCAAAATTAAAGGTACGTACCTAAATAATAATATATTAAGATTTGCTTTATTTCCAAACTAACATGGTTAAAATGTCTATAATGGCGTTATATAATAATTTACACAGCGTAAACTGTTTGATATTTATTACAGGTGAAAGAGTTTAGATCTGAGTCGCTAGAGCTCTTCCTTCTTCTCGGACAGGTGTTGTATAGTAGCCCCCCCCCCCCCCCCCGAAAAATGGCTATATAGTAGTTTCTCTCTCTCTCCCCCTCCACCCCACCCCCGCATAGCAGGATTACCCCCCTCACGTTTTTGGTTTTGATTTTAGAAAACAGATTCTGGAAAGTAAGTCGGGCTTTGTACAACAAATATTGATAGTGTGTGTGTGTGTATTGTTGTTTTTATTATATATTTGAAAATTCACACTTTCACACACATATTTGTTGCCGATGGTTTGAATGTAGAACATGTGTTTACATAAGACAAATTTTAGAACATGCTTTAAGGTATTTTAACTATACAAGCATTTACCCCCCCCCCCCCCCCCCTTAACAGGGCATTACTACAACCCCTGTACCCATGACCACACCCTAACCTAGAAATCCCTGCTCTCAGGGATAATGGAATTTACAATTTTGGTAGAGGCTTTCTGGCTCATTATTACTATATATTCAGTTAGTCTGCTATATGCCTAGGAATAAAGAAGATTTCTGTTAAGATTGATATTTAATGCACACCCGAAATTCAGAAGAATTTTTAGCAGATAGAACAAACTACTCCTGATTCATTTTCTTTAAATGATATCATTAATTTATTCAGTTGATGCTCTCATCAATCGAATTGATAAGAGCAATAATTGAATTGAAGCGCGCATTAATTCAGATGATGAGAACAATAATTGAATTGAAGCGCGCATTAATTCAGATGATGAGAGTAATAATTCTATTACTGTGGGCATCAATTGAATTATTGCTCTCTTCAGTTGAATTGTTGTTCGCATCAATTCAATTGTTGATA
Source organism: Ostrea denselamellosa (assembly GCA_024699665.1). NCBI lineage: Eukaryota > Metazoa > Mollusca > Bivalvia > Ostreida > Ostreidae > Ostrea > Ostrea denselamellosa. The sequence continues at coordinate 10,782,436 of JAMZEH010000020.1, read as the reverse complement.
TCATCAATTCATTTGAAGAAGTCAACAGTTCAATTATAGCAATAATTCATAATTAATTATTTGAAGAGATCTTTAATTGAATTTTTGTGTGCATCAAATGAATTGATGATATCTTCAAATAATTAAAGATATCTTCAATTATTTGAGTTTATGTTAATTTGGTGCGCCATACACCGAACTCTTGGTATTTAGAAGAGAGAATCACGGGTCTTTTGGTTATGACTTCAAAAACGGAGGTCGCGGCAGACGTTGGTACGTCAAAGACCCCTCACTGTTACGACCCTGAGTGCTAAGCGTAGGTCTAAATTTGGGGTACTTCACCTACAGCTGGTGACGTCTCAACGAGTGAAAAATTCTCAACAGGACGTAAAACAAACAAACAAACTATTAATCAATCTTCAAATAAGTAAAGATATCTTCAATTATTTGAGAGTATGTTAATTTGGCGCTCCATACATTCATATTCATATCTAGTGATCAGTCATCCAATGATTATTTTGTGAAACATCACTCTGACTCCAAGCACAAGTACTCTGAAGTTGATATTAAAAAGATGCTAGAGTTCTTCATTGACAATATCTTCGTTGTCTTTGGTGATCAGGTCTCCCAACAGTCTGTTAGAATTCCAATGGACACGAATTGTGTTCCTTTGTTGGCTGACCTGTTTTATATTCTTAAGAAGCAGAATTCATTAAAAGCTTCTACATGAGAAGAAAAAATCTCTTGCTGTGGCTTTCATTTCAACATGTAGATATATCGACGACGTTTAATTTATTAACAATGATCTTTTTCATTCATATGACGATTCGATATATCCCAGATAACTTGAAATAAAAGACACCACAGAGTCTTCCACATCTGCTTCGTACTTAGATATTTTATTGAAAATAGACACTGGCGGCAAACTAACTACTCAACTTTATGACAAACGGGATTATTTCAATTTCTCCATCGTCAACTTCCCTTATCTATGTAGTAATGTTCCATTATCACCTACATATGGTGTTTATATCTCCTGATTGATTTGATAAGGCAAGAGCTTGTTCTGCATATGATCAGTTTTTAAATCGAGACAGGCTACTGACAAAGAAGTTGATGATGCAGGGTTTTGTATAGTCTGGTTTAAAGTCAGCATTTCGCAAATTTTATGATCGTTGTAACGATCTAGTTTACCAGTACAACTTTCCATTAGGTCAAATCAAATGCTGTCTGACGTGCTTAATATCAATTGTTAGGACACTCTTGGCACACTGATTCTGTCTGCGGATTACTCCGTTTACCTGATCAAGATATAGGGCTCACGGCGGGTGTGACCGGTCGACATGGGTTGCTTACTCCTCCTAGGCACCTGATCCCACCTCTGTTATGTCCAGTGGTCCGTGTTTGCCCATCTCTCTGATCTGTTTTATCTATAGGAATTACGAGATTGAATACTGTTCGGTATTTTAGCCTTTTCATACAACAAGAGATCGGTAATGACGGAGAATTTTATCAGAGTGACTTCGGTTCCTATTGGAGACTTTTACACTTCTCTTATTTTCTACTAGATACGAAAGCAGCATGGATACCTAGTCTTTAATTTGGTTATTATATTTTTACTTTCCATTTTTACTTGTGTGAATTTCAGGCACGAGTTTATTGCTTAGAAAATCTCAACAGTATTTAACAGTGTACTGGCCTCCTTGCTATTCATATTTTGAACTTTTCATACGCCACCACGTTTGATGATCTCGTCACCTTGACCTCAGACCCGCCAATTTAAAACTTTGAACTTTATATATATATATATATATATATATATATATATATATATATATATATATATATATATATATATGCGAGAGGTCTTTGATTTACTTTAGTGTACTTTACTCCGTTATGGCAAGGCGTTACAGATGGTTTCGTGTTTAATGAGCCCATGACCTTGATTTATCACTCATTAATTGAAAATTTTCACATTGACTATAGCCTTTCAGATTTATGAGAAATTTCTCAGAGTTTGATATTTAGTGATATATTCCATAAGACACTTCATTTTAGCAGGCGTCATTTTGATGACCACGTGACCTTGACCTTTGACCCAGTATTTTAAAACTTCGATTAAAATTCTTAAGAAAGTACTTTAATACATTGGGTGTAGTCCTCATGGCTAGAGTTTCGCAATGATTTATATGGCATGAAATAGCCATCATAGACTGTGCTGTCGACGTTTCAGAAACACACCCTGTAGAATCTAAGACTGCTCAAATTTTTTTCTGAACTTGGCGGTCAACAGTAAACTAAAAAGATATGGATACTGTACACGTGGACAACAAACACGATAAAAAGGCGTACTACTTCATCAATAGAACTCAATGTAAACTGTATCTTCCTGTAGAAAGTACAGTAATTTTCAAAACAAAAACAAAACCACGTAGGGAAAGTCTAAACTTGTTGTCCATCCCATACAAAACTTTGGTCACGTATTATATCATATATCTAGTAGTGTATCTTTTATATAATTTTTTTCTCATCTTATTTGAGAAAATACCATAAGTATTATATGAGAAATTGTTTTGTCATTCTATAAAACACTAAACATTTTACGCATAATTTGTTTTCCAATTCTTAAGACTGAATCAAAAGTGGTTTTTTTTAAATTTCATGAAATCACATATCGTTATAACTAGTCGTTTGACTATTTATTCAAAATTGAGATATCTCTTGACTTAAAGAGATATCTCTTTAACTTAAAGAGATATCTCCTTAACCTAAAGATATATTTAATTTAAAAGATATCTCTCAGGAGTAAAGAGACATCTCTTAATGTTAGGAACTTCAGTTATCCCCTCGCCTTTAGCGACACATATCTCTTTACCATAAAGAGATATCTCTTATCGATGTAATAAGATAACTTTGAAAGTTAAAAAGATATAACCTACAGATTTTCGGAGATATCTTTCTTAGTTTTAGAGCCCTCTCTTACAGCTAGAGATATATCTGTGGCAAGTTGTTTTACTATTCATTCAATAAAGAGATATTTCTTTATAACTTAAAGAGATATCTCGTAAGAGTAAAGCGATATGTTTCTAAGCTACAGTTATCTCTTTAAACTAGAAAAAAAATCTTTAAAATTCTTTAATTCAGATATATCTTAACCTTTAGAGATATATTTTTACCATGAAAAGATTTTCTTTATCGATGTAAAAGATACATACCTCGAAGTTAAAAATAGTTCTAACAGATTTTCAAAAAAAAATTCCGGCCTCTAACTTTGAGATACGTCTAAAGAGATTTTTTTCCATTTTACTAGAACAATCGTTTCTCTTGTGCCTGACCTTCACCATTTATATGACGTAATAAACTAATGCAAAAATGGCGAAAAAGTTCGAGAGGATCGTTGTGACGGTATTAACCAGTCGCCACCAAGCCGAGTCTATCGAATTACCACATAATTTTTATTCTCTTAACCCCCCCTTTTTTAAAAGAAATTGATAGAAGTTTAAACTTATGTTTAAATATATTTGTTGTTATCCCCATACCATCCCTTTACAAAATAAAAAAAAAAAAAAAAAAAAAAAAAAGAAGGGGGGGGGGGGGAATAAGCATATATTCAATTATTATAGATCATCTATTATACGTGAATATATTTATGATTTATGAATATTGCAGAGGTATCCAAAGTATCTTTAGATGCATCAATATCATCATATCAAATTGCACTTCAACATCATCCATAAAATTACTAGTGATCAAAAAGATGAAATTGCCGCCAAACTCTTCACGAAGTGCCCGCGCGTTTTATGAAGTACGTCACTGTGAAGCATCACAGTTTAATTCCTTCATTTTATGAAACATGTGGGTCATCTTGCCATCACCTTACAGTTGCAACTTAAAGCTAATCTGTTTCTTGAAATTATGAAATGAAGCAGAAAGAATGCCAAAACAAAAACAAAAAAAAACAAAAAACAAAAAAAAACAAAAAAAACCACCACGAAATCCCTATTATTGGGGAAAGTCCAAATTGCAATAGAAATGGAATTTTTGAGGTGGAAATCTACTATTTGAAGAAACGCAAGCGTTTGTGAAGGATAACGAAGACCACGATACTACTGGTAATCTACGAAGCTTCATACGGGATCTCACATCCAGTAAACGAGAACGAAAATATGTTACTTGTATTTTTAATTACACAAATGTATAACAACAGCAAACATCGTTAACAGAAACAGACTATAACAATATATTCCTCTTACTCATTGTTAGAGCCAACAAACCATTTAATCTTTTTCAAATTGTAATACACGGGCTCCACAAAACGGAGCATCCCCTCACAACAACATCAACATTTCCACTAGTGCATTACAATGTCCATGGAGTTCTAAAAACCGACATTTAGATTCTAAATCTCGCAAGAAATTCGGTACCAAATACACTAGAACTATTGTATACAAAAGAAATTCCATAATGTTCTCCTCACAAACACTGACAGTTTAAATTTGATCTTAAAAACCAATAGGACCTGAATATTCATACAAAGCACTATTTATGCAATTTTGACAAAAACGTAAAAACATCCCTAATCCCCCCCCCCCCCCCGTGACCTTTGTAATTGTATTTATGCAATTTTGACAACGGAGATTTGACAAAAACGTAAAAACATCCCTAACCCCCCCCCCCCCCCCCCCCCCGCCTCCAGTGTATTATACCATTCCTAAACTCTAAAGGAAATCAAACAAATTACCTTATACACAGAGGTCAGAATTACTAAACTGTTAGTGACTTTATCTTCAAAAATCAACAGAACTGTGATAGATCTATATGTATGATACAGTTCCTACAAGTTTGATAAAAATCAGATAAAAACTAAAAATCCTGTACTGAACCCATATTAACGAATACGTAGACACACGGCGTACAAAAGGGGGACTTAACTATTCCCTCTACAACTCTGTTGCGAGGGGATTAAAAGACTGAAGGTAAGAAAGATAACTCTTACTTGCTTCTACCGATGATGAATGGAATGTACAAATGGCCATTAATTCACATCAAGGTATAAAAAAGGGGGGTTAAAACACAGTTTGAATAAACATTGACATATGAACAACATTAATGTATTGATGAATCTATCTGAAATTCAAATTAAAAAAAAATTCTATCTGAAATTCAAATTAGAAAAAAAACAAAAAACCAACTAAATAACTACAAATTCACTAATACTCAGATTTGAATTAAGGCATAACAATATCAGTAATATTCAAACACCATAACATAAAAAACAAACTGAATAAACTGTAATTCAACAAATAATCATTGTCCAAACAAATGGATTTATAAACTAAATTCTCTACAATACAAATATACCAATATATTATGCTTGTAACTCAAGCAATCTAAACTCAAATTAAAAAAGAAAATTGTAGACTTAAATAAATACATAAATATGTACAAAAGAGTATGTAACAGTAAAAACACACATAGTAATATAGTTAAACTAAGTAGAGTCCATCACCTAGCTAGCAGACTCCTAAACATGACATTTTAATATCTGCTTCAAGAACTAGCCAAATATTTACTGAAAAAATATATAGATAACAGACTCTTAAATGTAGCTCAACTTCAACAATCTGATTGTAAAAAAAAAGTTAAGTCAAAGTGTGTATTGGTGTTGGTTGCCAATTAACTGTCAAGGAACTAATGTATGAAAGAGAGACAAAACAACTGTGTCCTTGTGGCGATATCAATTCCTATAAATATCTTACAGAAGTCAGTCACTGTGTATTCCTTGTTAGTCATGAAAAATCTATTTATGCATCAATTTTGTGATTAACTGTGGAATGGAATTCTGATTTTATATTCTTGCCATTTGACAAAAAAAAAGGAAGCAGGATCTTGCTTAAAACTGATCTGGGTGCCAAGTCAATGAATTAACAGTCTTTGTACCATAGTGGAAAAACATCAACTGAAAACAGTCGTAGATAAACATACAGGGATAGAAACTTTCACATGCCAGTTTTTTTTTTAACCTTGAAATCAATCATCAGTACAAGGTGTGATATCATTCTAGCCAATACAAAAATGAAACTAGAGGATCATAACATGAAATAAGAAAGAAGATCTTAAACGGCTGAGAAGTCTTTTTTGATGTCTTAGTTCAAAATATTTCACTGTACCCCTGTTTTTGCTGTTAACTTTAATTTTGAATTGAAAGATTAAACATGGTAAGTAAGACAACAGTAGTTGTTCTATAACCCTGATAATAAAAACAAAATTCAACAAGATGTGTTTGTGAAACAGAAATGCCCCAGATAGTGGCAAACTCCAATGATGGCATGCCAATGTTAAAAGACTTTAAAATGTAGGTCAAATGCCAAGGCCAAGACATTAAGTACCAACAGAAAGGTCTTGTCACAACATATATTCATGTGAAATATGAAAGCTCTAGTACATACCACTTAAAAAGTTATGACCAAGGTTAAAGATTTCAAAAAGTAGGTAAAATACCAAGGTCAAGATCACATGGTAAAAAATTTGGTACCAATGGAAAGGTCTTGTCACAAGAAATACTCATGAGTAACATGAAAGTCCTAGTACTTACTGTTTAAAAGTTAAGACCAATGTCAAAGTTTTTTTAAAAAGTATGTCATACCTAAATGTCAAGGTCACAAGATCAAATTTTTTGCACCAACAGAAAGGTCTTGTCACAAGGCATGCTCATGTGAAATACTTACCATTTAAAAGTTATGGTCAAGGTAAAATATTTTAAAATGTAGGTCAAACACCAAGGTTAAGGTCACAAGGTCAAAAATTTTGGTACCAATGGAAAAGTCTTGTCACAAGGAATACTCATGTGTAATGTCAACGCCCTAGCATTTACTGATTAAAAGTTATTAGGAAGGTTAAAGTTTCAGACAAAATAAAATAGACCCCCTCCCCCCTCCAGATCTTTGATCTCATGGGCATATAAATACACACCACTGATGGGTCAACATCCCGTCCTAAGAACCAACTTGTGTGAAGGTATATCAAACACAGATAAAGTCTATGAAGTATGCCTTTATCACTGACTTAATCAAGAAATTAATTTTAATACGTACTTTTTTTATAGAATGAAACTGAATGTTATTTACAATTTGGTAGTCACACAATCCAAATGTTTGTTACATAATATAAAATCAGTATGTTGGCATTACATCATATCCCACGCTGTGCACTGTTTCAAGTCTGGGGTAGTACACTGTACTGATATTCTGGACCTCTGCCGTCTTACAAATCAATATACTATACTCAAATTCAATTTACAAGAATTAGACCAGTCTTACAGCGCGATGATTATACTATGCAGCTGGTTTCTTTTATAAGTTCGACTATCAAATTATTGAGATTGCAGAAGAGCATATGGTTACAATTAACACTAGGGTAAATAATTTAGTGATCTGATTGTTTGCCAAAAGCACTTGTTATGATATATACATGTAAGAAATAAAAAAAATATATATACATTAAACAACAGAGAGAGAGAGAGAGAGATCTTCATTTACACAAGAAGCAGCTACAAGGTTCCTGAAGTGAATGAGCTTTCTTAACAGACAAATGTACAGCATTGAAGGCATTGAAAACATTTTTCAAGTCTTTAAGTCAATAAAAATAAATATATGTTTTCTCATGTAACAAGGGTATTGCCTGGCTTCAACAAGACACACAACATGAAGTTTGGACATTATAAAAATACAGTACTGGCAAGTTTAAAATACTAGTTCCCTGTGATACACATACACTACATAAAAAATAACAAAATATAATTTTAACAATGTTTCATCCTGCAGATTTATAATGACTGTTAGGATTTTGTCTTAAACACTTAAGCTCAGCTATGGTAATAAAGTTGGGACTGAAGATTATTTTGTAAAATGAAGATCACACTTCAGTAACATGATGTGCTAAATGGTTTGTAAAATTTGTCAAAACAGATTGACTGATACGAATATCACAAACCACTTAAGAAAATGACTAAATCACATGTGACAACCTGTAGATTTCCTTAAAACACAGATACAGTGAGGTCCTGTACAAAGATTACTGTCAAGTACCAGCACTGATTTGTACATCACCGGGTACCGAGTGCACTCAGTATCTCGAGAATGTGTTCAATCAATATTCATGTATACACTTGTTAGACAAGTACTGTAAAATTACTCATTTTCATGGGGTCAAATCTTTGTGGTTTGAGGAAAATATATTTGTTACTGGGAATACTTGATTCTGGGGTTGTTATTACTTTTGTTTTTTATTGTGGATCTGAATTTCTTCTCAGTGAAGGATCTCAATTCTTGGGTACTCCATGAAATTAAAAACAACACTCCTCTTCTGAAATTATGCTTGTAGTGTATAATTCAGTTCTAGATACAATAAAAAGAAAAAAGAAAAGAAAAAATCACACAGTTTACCTGTATGTATTCAGATCACCAATTTTTTTTTTTTTTTTTATTATTATTATTTGGCATCTGCAACCTGGAATTTTCATTTCAAATATGATTTAAGTACACAGAACAATATAGAGCATGTATGCATAGAACAGGCACACATTCTTTGCTAAGCCTACTGAAGGTTCAAAATAAAATATAGGGGAGGGGATGAATATGAAAAATGCAAGCAGTGTATGTATGTAAGTAAATCAGCGGAGATATGTACTGGAAGATATCAGTTTCCCTAATGATACAAACGTAACACAATCTTCACAGGGTTAAACAGAAGTTTCTGCGTTTGAAGAAACCAAGTTTTCCTGGCATTCTCCATTCTCCACCCGACTTTCTCGCTGTTTTGGAGTTCTACTGCTGAAGGAGTGTTTTCTCTGAATAAGAGATTTCAAACATTTCCCAATTGGCACAAAGATCAATAGAAGACCAGAAAATGCAATGAAGATCCCTCCAGCCAGAAAGGTATGGTCATAGGATCCTGACATGTCATAGAGTAAACCTGTAAAATAAATAAGTATATATGTAGTACACTTGTAAAATGAAAAGGCATGGTCTTAGATCCTGACACACACACACACACACACACACACACACACACACACACACACACACACACACACACACACACACACACACACACACACACACACACACACATACATGTATATACACAGAGTAAACCTGTATCATATCATATAGTCATAGGATCACACAACTTGTCATATAGATAGATAGATTGATTGTTTTATGTCCCGTTGAGAATATTTCACTCATACTGCGACATCACCAGTTGTAGGTGAAGTACCACAAATTCAGACCCATGCTTAGTGTAGCAGTGAGGGTTCTTTAATGTGCCTATGCCTTACGTGACAAGGGACCTCCTTTTTAAGGTCATATCCGAAAGACCCATGATCTCATTTCTAAATGCCAAGCATTTGGCGAAGGAGTGATCACTACCTATGTTACCATCTTAGGTTTAATGCAGCCATGGCATGAGCAGGGCTCAAACTCAAGACCTCCCGTTTTCCATTTGTTCGGAAAAAATCAAATGGGTTCTTTCATCGTAACCATGCAAATTTTGCTATCCTGCATTTGGGGGAATAAAGGTTGAAAAGGAGTAAGAAAAAGAGGAGAGGGAGGATAGAGGCAGGCAAAAAAGAGGTCCATGGGCCACAACACTCACCTGAGCAATGACATTTTCCCACATAAAACTTTAAATCCCAATTACGGTCTAATTTTGCTACAAGAAGCATACTGTTACGGATTTGAATCTACCCTGTATGTATTTTAGTTTGACATATCATAAATCTTGTGATTATTGAAAAGAAGATTTTCAAAAACTTATATATATTCCAAAGTAAAACATAAAACCATTGCTGTTGCTCACCCTAAACAAGACTCACAGTGTGATAATCTACAAAACATCATGAGTATTCTTGCTTATAAATTTCATATATAAAATCCTACCAGTGGTTCTTGGGAAAATTACATTTAGAAAATTTCATACTATATAAAATTTAAACTCTTCCAGTGACCAAGCTATAAACTTGAGGATCATGGTATGAACAAACTTGAATTCTATAAAACACGACGATGCTTGCATGTTGTATCTTATGTGGTTCTTACGAAGATGGGGTTTAGTTTTTCCTATGTGAACTTTAATCCCCTTGTGTGCGCCTCCCCTCTCCATAATAATTTCAATAAACTTCATGTGAACTAAAACGAGGGAGCTGGGAGAGATTAGAAGGGGTGGGAGTGGAAGGAAGTGTAGGCGATGTGAAATGTTTACATGCACACATACCTCAGTGTATTTGGGAGAGCCTTTTTGATTAACATTGAATGACTACCGAGGTCTAGGTATGACAATAGACATTTCCAATCCAAAGATTAGTTATTCTTCAATACATGAGAAATCCAGTAATGTCCATGTTGAAAGAGTATGAAGCAAAAAAAAAAATCTTGTTTCTACTACTGATTAACAACATTAAGGACATACATAACGTTTCTGACATTTTCTCTAAAATTATTTTTTTATCTCCTCAGTATGAAGAGTTCTTGTATAATAGGTTTAGATTTTGTAATGTAGTAATATTACTAAAGCTGTTACATTGGCCTGGGTATTTAAGTGGTTTTATCACCTAACATGTAATGGAAGGTCCTGGGTTTGATCCCCAATTTGAACCAAAGATTTCCTCAACTACACAGTAATGCCCATTTATACAGTAGAGCTGATTTTACATTTTTACTTGCAACAACCAGGAACTATTAAAATATGCTAACTCTAAAACAGACATGGTAACATACCCCATTTTTTTCTTTTTCTTTTGTAGAAACAAGATAGAATACAAGTGAATTGTATGTAAGATTTCATGTAAAAATATATATCATTGAGAAATGTTGCATATGTCCTTAATATACTGAAATATTACATCTAATGTTACCCAGGATTGTCATGGTACCTGCATGGTGCCCATATTTGCTAAAGTCAAGGGCCCATTCAGCTTTATGCTACTAGTATTGCCGACTGCTTTGCACATCACTGAGAGATATAATGCAAAATTCTACAACAGTGTACCTTTCCAAATTCACTACATTTCTCACAAACTCTTGACAAGTTACACTGAAATTTTCGGGGCTGGATATTTGTACTGTGAAAAGTTCTAAAAGTGACTGCACAATCCACTGCATTAATCATCTTATTCATCACATAACAGACATGGCAACACAAGTGTTCCAACTTAGGTAACACCATGTTGATATGAGCTAACTAAAGACACCACCAAAAATATCTGTAAGGTGTGCATTGATTTTCTGTCGAAGAGACAGAGAGGGATTTTTTCCCCGACTACTTTTTTGGGTACATTTTTAGGTCACTTGTTGAAGGCCTATAATTCTGATCGCCTAAATCAGCTGAGATCTACGTTAGATCTGCTCACATACTTGCTACATGAATTCTGATTAGCTAAAAGTTTAGGTTTGCTGAGGCCATACTTTTGTTTGATACAAGATGCAGCGATATTATCGACCACCTTTTATGAAACATAATCTGCCAAAGGTTTGCGAGAAATATGATGGATCACATATCCTTGACTAATGGAGAAGATGCAACAGGGCTGATAAGGGAAAGGACAATTGAATGTAAATATACTGAATGGAATAATCTACCATTGGAACTTCGGTATCTTGAATCACACAGAACATTCTGCAAGAAAGACAATTGAATGTTAATATTACGCAGTAAACTCACCAGCAACAGGAGGACCAATTATATTGGCTAGTCCCTGCATCATCATGGTCAGTCCATAGGAATTGGTCAGCTTGTCAATTCCAACAATTTCTACCAGAATCACAGTACTCAATGCATAGTTGGCACTGATAAATAATCCAAAAAGACCTGCTATTAAACAAAGTGGTATGAAAGACATGAACCATGGCACAACCATCACGGCCAGTCCTGAGAGAATGATGGACACTCCATAAAGCAGTGTCAGGTCTATATTTTTGTCCCCTATAAATCCATAGATAATCTGTCCTAGGGTATTCACAATTCCAAGGGTCGAAATTATGAAGGCTGGATTTTCTATGCCTTCTTCTTTAGCAATGTCATTCAGAAACACATACGGAACATCATACCAGAAGTACAGTATGAAGTTAGACAGCACAAAAAGAAGGAAAGTTGGATTTCTCATGATTTGGAAATCAAACATCATCTTGAACATTTTCTTGATATGTTTGGATAATCTCAGAAGCCTTGGCAAAGGACAACTGTCATTATCTTCTTCATCAGAACTGTCATCTAACATCTCCATATGTAGTTCTGGACAGCTCCTTGAACGGATCTGTGGAGTTGTTGTAAACCTTGTCAAGCTTCTCCTGTAGAACAGGTCTTTTCTATACAATGGATAATATTGCATGATTGTCTGTGGGGAGGGGCTTTTCTTCTGGACACTCTGTTTTTTCTTACGCCTTTTTTTTACCACTTGCTCTTTAACATTCCCATCTTCATCGGCAAAGACAATATGATCATCACTAGTGACCATTAGTTTGTTGTTGGGTAATGTGTCCAGATTAGATGCATTATTTGCTGTTGTGTTATCGGAATCCAAGCTTTGGAAGTATTGCTTCACAGTATGCTGAAAATTGCTGCCATTTTTTCGTATGTCACTTAACATTTCAATAGGAATATTTCTGGATTTCTTTATAAAAGTAGGAAGTTGTACCTGAGAATGGCTAAGCTGGTCTATCCGAACTGAATCTTCATTCTCACTATCTGAATTCAGCTCCTCTGAATTGCTAACTTGACGACTTCTATCATGCAGACTTGCTCTTGAAATTGTTCTCGACATATTTTCGAATCTCTCCAAATTTCTTCTCCATTCCTCCATTGGGGTAAATTCCAGGGGCCTCATCAATGCTCCACAAACGACCAAGTTTAAGGTTACAGCACTAAGAATAACAAAAGATCCTCTCCATCCATACTCCTCAATGAGAAACTCTAAAAGGGGAGCAAATACAAATGTACCGATTCCAGATCCACAAACGGACAAGCCAGTCGCCAGGGAGCGCTTCTTCTCAAAATAGTACGCCACAATCACTAACGAATTTACATATCCAATGGAGAGACCGAATCCTGCAACAAATCCAAACGAAAAACAGATGAGGCCTATAGAATCCACAAAAGCACTGGCTAAGATTCCTGCACTTGTTATCAACCCTCCAATGATCTGGGCTTTCCTGCATCCTAATTTAGTCACAATAGCACTGGCTATAGGTCCACACACCAGTGGGGATTCCATAGAATAAAGCAGCAATAATAGACGTAACACCTTTACTTTCTTTGAAGACCTTCGACAGCTCCGTAAAAAGTACACCAAAAGATAATGTAAATCCATCGCTTATAACCATAACAAAGAAAGAACTGAGTACAATTACCCAGCCATAGCCCCCATCAGGAGCAGGGGGCATTGAAATGGAAGAGTCGCTGGATGAGGAGGTTCCCTCTGATGAGGTAGACAGGTCTGATACACTGCTTTTGGATTCATGGCGTTTTCTTGATGCTTTATCTTGCTCCTGTTCAAGCATTTCTTACTTAAAAGGCTCTCCGGATAAAGATTATTGCTGTTGAAAAATTCAGCTATGCTGATTGAAAATATAGAGGATAGGCACAGTTTAGTCATTGGCCGATGCAGATGAAGAATGCTCTGGACACAGAGAGTATAATTCCATAAATGACCAGCCATATGCTTCCAATCTGGGAATATTCTGTAAAACAAAACAAAGAGACTTCAATGAATGCTATACAATTCCCTGCATTTCCATGCATCTGGAAATGACCCCCCAAAATACCTTGTCAGTCCTGGTATAATCCTATATGTTTTAATAACTTTATTCTCTTCTACTCGGATATGTGGGCAAACCTTCCATAACAGTGACACTAAAGAACCATCAGTCAATGTTAGCAGATTTAAAGGGTTACGTGGATGAGAGAGCAGCACAGCATTTGCTGATTGCTAATACTTTAAACTAACCATTCAATATGAAATCCACTTTATCCATACTGAAATTTTATATACATGTATCAAAGGACATATACTGAGTATGCTATCAGAAGTATTAGTCAGCGCAAACCCTAAATATCAACACAATAACATGTACTTATCAAAGTCACTTAAGCATGTACTATTGTACATATATATGTGCATATAGTATCTCCATCATCCATCTGGAAATAGTGACCAGCTTCATAAATACTGATATAATTACATATGGACCACACTAAAGTATAGCATGCAAACCAGGAACATCGACATGAATTCAGTGTTGGGATTTCAACCTGGTTTTTACTAAACTATCGTAAGATATTAACATCTGTGAAACAACAACAATGCTGAATAACAATCACGTACTGAGGTTGTGAAGTCAATTTAACCAATTACAATCTAGGGTGCTATTGGCTATTCAATCTTGTTGACTCAAAGACAAGCACAGAAAGTTCTAAGAAACCTACCTAAAATTTCATTTCTTGACATATATTGTAAAAAAAATAACAACACTTGGTGTGCAGACAAACTTTCAAAATGTGTATGAATATTTGATATGTCAGCACACCTCTTATGATGGCAAATAATGAACATTTAATGCTTTAATACTCTCTCTGGTATTTGGAACATATAATCAATTTAAACTCTTAATATTCACAATCAATTAGATTGAAAAGACTGCTAAAAGGATACTGAAATAAACTGTTAACCATTAAAGTATTTGTATTAGAAATATTTATGTTTGTTTTTTTTGTTACTTTAGTTTTTAAAAGCTTTAAACAAATTTCATTCTTGAAGGTTTGATAAAACTGAATCAGAGATCTTGAAACCCATGTTTGCTTCTCTGGATCGGCAGTGGTTGTGTGTGAATGGGTTATTGCGGTAGCCCACTCGGACATATATGTGGGTTTCCTCTGGTACTCTGTTTTCCTCCAATTCATGCCTGAGGCCCTGAGCTGACAAGAAGCATTTGTATAAGTTGTGAAACATATTTCTTGATCATCGTAAAATGAATAAAATTCAAGTTTTGAAATCTCCATTCAAATCTAACTTGAACACCAGGATGTTTGAAAAGTTCATCTTCCTGTTTCACTGATATTTCATATTTAACTTTGAAATCAATAGAAACCAAGAAATTTATGCAAGATACCATTCCTGAGAGTTTATCCAGAAGAAATTTATTACAATACAGCTTAACCTTGATCACAAGAAATTTCAAAATCAAGCTCTTTTCATGGCCTTTCATCTGCACCATTGACAACCATCTTAAATCTACAAGGCACCATTCCTTCCACCTGACAAACATTGCATGGATAAAAGAAATTCTCTCCAAGTGACCTTGACCTTTACACATTATTGATACAAGCTAGGTAACGTTCCTGAAAGTTTGAAGAAAATGCATTAGGAATGTAACTTAGATAACAAAGTCAGACCCGTGAACACACAATAGAACATATAAACAAATGGTCTGAACTACCATAAAAGTTACTTATATCTCTTCAATACTTTGGTTTTAGGAACCTGTCACCAGCAACATGTTAACCTTATCTATGATGTAGTTATTCAGGTCAGTTACTGCTCTGTAGTGAAGACAAAATCTGATACAATTCAAGTCCTCTACAACACTCAAGTTTATTGTTTCTTTCAGTCTATAATTTATGATTTATGATAACCAAACATTCCCTGTGTTTGGTCTGCTTAACAGATATACCAAAAATGAGTAAATATGTCACATACATTTGCTTTCTTACCATACAGAATTAAATAGGCCAGTGCTAAATAAACATACCCAGTTTCCTAAACTCCCCCTGATGGGACACAAACCCCAGCCAAAGCTGGTACCCATTTACAGCTAATGGGATGCCCAGGCAATACTGATTAATGCAACCCAATATTCAATATATAGTGAGCACCATGGGACCCAGCCTGTATTTTTAACTCATACGAGTCATTAGATGGACACCCCATACTCAACATGTATCGATGGAAAATGCCAAAAATAAGCTGAATTTCCTTGAGAAGGTACTCAGGATTCTTTCTAATTCACGAGGACTAAATTTTTTTTTTGGGGGGGGGGGGGGGGATACCTCTTTCCCATGAATTTGCAACATCTTTGAAATACAAAACTTATAAAATGTTTCTATGTTCAGAAACCTTATCACATCTAAACAAACCTGTAAAAACCTTGACAACTTCCATGAGTTTTAAATAACTTCAGTTGGCAAATTTTGTAATTTATTTTATTTATATAATTATGCACACGTCAATTGAACTCAGTTTTTTATTTGGTGTTATGCAACTCATTGATATAGAAGTAAGTTGGTTGGTTTAATATTGTTTTGGTCCAACTCAAAATGTGCATCAAAAGGCATTTTTCATGATCTGCCTGAAATGATCTGCCTGAAAACAAGTATACTACGCATTCAATGATAAGTATTTCTATCCAAACATTTATATGACACTGACAAGAACACAGACTACATCAAAACTTCCTACATTATATTCTAAATAGTATGTGAATGAAAAAAATTTTTTTTTGACAAAACCAGCAGAAAAACACACTAAGTTAGATGGATTCTGATGAGTAAATCATGACTTACAGCAAATCAATGATTCTAAAAAGTTGACCCGGCATATAGTATTTACGATACTAATAAACTGGAGTGCTGTTGTGTATTTTTAGTACAACTGTGCAACTGACAATCTTTTTTTTTGGGGGGGGGGGGGGGAGGAGGAGGTACAGATTGGAAGTTAAAGTAGGTCAATTAGAACTTATTCCCACTGTTTATTACATGTTCAGAGTTTAAGGGCTACTTTACTTAAAGTGTGGACATTGTATTCGATAATGCGTACTCCTAAACTCATAAAATTCATATTGATTTAAAGTTTCTCCTTTCAAATATCTAAAAAATCTACAAATGATGTAAAATATTTCAACAATACATCCATTCAAATTCATCTAATTAATTTGATGTACGATACAGATAAATAATGAAGACATTAGAACAGTAATTCAATAATGGTTAACCATAAAAATCAGCCCCCATCATTGAGATTTAATAGAATCAAATTTCATTTTAAAGTTGTCAGTTGGAAATACTATTCTTACAGTGAGAAATTTATATATCAACCTTTATTTGCTCTGACCTAATTCTCCCTATTTTTTTTTTTTTTTTACTGAAGGTAGTATTAAGAATTCAAACATCTTCCAGGCTTACATTACAATCAGGCATACAATACCTGATTCATACTTAAGATCAGTTAATGTTTCAGATCACCCACACTAACAACAGCTAGTGCATAATCCTGATATAAAAGAAACAGGAAGTATATCTTAATACCGAGTAATAAACAATTAAATCAGATTCTGATGAAAGAGGAATAGCAGCCTCACAGAGAGAGAGAGAGAGAGAGAGAGAGAGAGAGAGAGAGAGAGAGAGAGAGAGAGATGTATTTATTAATTCACTCAATGCTATGGGTACATAGTACACTGTAATTCTGGGTCCTAATATTTCACTTTCAGGTATCAAATTCTCTAATCTGACTCAACCAAAATGCATTTGAAACAATATGCCCATGGGCCTTAATGGTCACCTTAGTATCGTAACTCATGCATAACCCCCATACAAGAAGTCTCATATTTCCATGTAAGCCTCAATATGGAGTCTTCTGTGCACATGTTTATGACTTTCAAAATACATACAATTCCTATTCAATTACAGAAGAAGGAAAAATGGAAGTTTGAAGCATATAAATCATTTTCAAATTCCCTAATTATTTTTATACATTTTCATTATGTGGCTATATTGGCCCTACACAAGGGCCTGAACCTCTGACCCAGCAGTCATTAATTTCACAATTGAGCTAGAAACCTTTATGGAAATCATAATCATACATTTAGTTGTACTCAAATACATATAATAGTAGAGAAGAGGATTTTCTAAGATTTAATACATTTTCACTATATGACCATATTGGCTCCACTTATGGCCTGAACCCCTTATCCAGGAGCCACAAATTTCACAATTTAGCAAGAAAGCTTCATGGACATTATAGTAATGCATTTAGTTTTTCTCAAATATATATGGGAGAAGAGAAGATGATTTTCTAAGATTTAATGCATTTTCACTATATGGTCATATTGGCCACACCCTAAGACCTGAACCTCTGACCCAAGGGTCATGAATTTAACAATTTCAATAGAAGGCTTCATGTACATCATAACCATGCATTTAGTTTTTCTCCCACATGTGGGAATGGAGAAGAAGATTTTTGAAAATACAGCATTTTTTAAGCATATTTGGTCCTGTCCCTGAGGCCCCTGGGGAGGTAAGGTAATAAATTTCACAATTTATATTCCTCTTATTCTAGAGATGCTTCACACCAAAAATGGTAACAATTTGCCTTGTAGTTTTCAATAAGTTAAAAATGAAAAATTGTTAATGGACAATGGCTGATGACCAATATAGGTCACCTGAGTCACTCAGGTGACCTAAAAACATCATGTCAAATTCCCTCTGTGAACAAAATCTATACATTCCATTACATTACATGAATTACATTATTTTATGACGGTTAATGTAACAGAATATATAAAATGCAACATATCTCACAGTGCCTTAGTCTACAATGGTTTTCCTGGGGTTGCAATTTTCAACACGCCTCAGCTGACAATGGTTTTCTGATATAACATTTCAAAATCAAATGTTACCCTCAACTACATGTTACAATTCTACATGATATTCTATAGTTCTATACACTGGAAAATAATACATATAGACATAGCTACAAATGTGTTGATGTGCTTCAAAAAAAAACAAAACTCATTTCACTGGTCATCCCCAATGGTCTATTGGAATGGTGTCAGCATTATAAGTTAGGAGTATGATACTTTGAAGTGCTATATATACACATCATTTTGGTAATTTCCTTAGTTATCTCACAGAATACTGAACACAATATTATTTGAGAGGATAAGAGCTGCATCAGATGCACATCTTGATGTGGGCAGGCTTTCTGAAGAACAGATTGCATTTGCCACTCTATGAACAATCAATGGAGCAGAACTTCTTGCTGATTAATGTACAAGGTATATGTGGGGTATTTTTTTTATTCAAGAAGGCTTTTGGTCACTAGAGTGGACAGTACATTTCTTTGCAAAACATCAAAAGTAGAATGGGAACAGAACCCTTTATTGGCTAAAAAAGGCGAGAGATGGCATCACTTGCTATCACAAAAAATGTATTTCATTATTAAAATAATATTTAAAACATGTTTATACTAGTGAGACTAGTGACAACATCTTGAAATTCAAATTTGACTGTGTCATCTATTTTGTGTTGTGCACTGCAGAATATCATCGTTTAGACATTTGTACTGATATGCCACAGCAGCCGACTTACATGCTGTTTTCATAATTTGAATTACTGAAAAATTACTGCACTGCAAAAATACATCATGCAGTTTTCTGCAGCATGAAGCATAGTGAAAAATAATTGTCTTGTTAACTTTGTTAAAATTATCCAATCATTCCCAATTTTAGTAGCCATGTGTGCACCTACAAATTCAGCTGCACTTTAAGCATGAGTAATCAATTCTAGTTTTAATACTGCATACCATTCACATCAATCTGGAGATAGGGGAAACTGTTTGGTTTTAATCCAGGAATACTCAACGACAGACAATAGCTTCAAGCACTTTTAAAGACAATGGCAATGTAGTAGCCTAGTATTCAGGGCACTTTCTTTGCAAATGGAATGTCGCAGGTTTGATTCTTGATCCTGACAGCTAACCTAAGACATTTACCATAAGCAGTGACTGTTCCTCCACAAAGTGCACTGCATTAGAGGGAAAAGTCCATTATGATCTTTAAAAGTAAAAACAGAGGTCCCATGGTGGATATTGGCAAGATAAAAAAACTATCTATGCTACAAACTTTAGGGCAACACATTAAGTCAAAATTTGTGGCACTTCACCTACAGCATCGTAAATGCAAGGCAAGGGTTTTTGGTCCATTATGTTCCCCATACGGAAATGGAGTGGCCCAAACACCCCTGGCTTGTGAAAATTCACCTATAGCTGGCAGTGTGCCAATATGAATGAAGAAATCTCAAATGAGATGTAAAAGAACAACCACAGATGAGATGTAAAATAACAAATAAACAAAGCACAAATGAAAACAAGAGGCCCCCAGGACTTACTGGTCACCTGAATAAAATGAATAAAAATATCACTAGTCTCAAATATTATGAAACCTCTAATAATTTTCCTATTCTGCATACCTAAGTTAAATTCTAATATCCAGCAGCATTATAAAATAAGACATTTTCTTAATACACAATTGCCCCACAAAAGACTCATAGTCTGATGGAAAACTTTATACATAATATATGTTGAATTAACATCACATGACTGTTTTGGACCAGGCCAAGAGTCAGAAACCTGAGGTTGCAAAATTCACAATTTTGGCACTTTTCCTTTTCCTAAATATGACCCCGTGGGGATCCGTATTGTTAGAATAGATCCTCAGTACCCCTTGCTTATCGTAAGAGGTGACTAAATTGGGCGGTCCTTCGGATGAGACTGCAAAAACCAAGGTCCTGTGTCACAGCAGGTGTGGCACGTAAAAGATCCCTCCCTGCTCAAAGGCTATAAGCGCCAAGCAAAGGCCTAAATTTGCAGCCCTTCACCGGCAATGGTGACGTCTCCATATGAGTGAAAGATTCTCAAGCGGGACGATAAACAATATTTAATCAATCAATCTTTTCCTAAATATGCATTTAGTTTTTATACAGTATGAGCAAAATTAAAGACAAAGTCTTTCATAATCACTGTGATAATTTTAGCCCCACCCTAGAACCAAAACCCCTACCTCTAAGATTTTGGTAAAGGGCTCCCTCTACCCCTAAGATTCTGGTAAATGCCTATTTAGTTTCTGTTTTGTATCAATAGCATTAAAGAAGGTGTTATTATTTCAATATTTTGAACATAAACACTACATGTCAAGTTTGGCCCAGCCCTCTAATCCTGGGATCATGAAATTTACAATTTGGGTAGAGATTTCGTGCTCTACATGACTAAATGGATTTTTGTTTTCCTTGCAGATGTGTGGTTCTAGAGAAGAAGGTTTTTGAAAATAGGTAAAGTTTTGGCAGATTTTGACCAACAGCTATACTATTGACTTGGGTGATATAAAAAAACATGGACTTGATACAAGAACAATAATCCAAGCAGTCTTCTCATGGACAGAGGTCATTATTTCCTATGTAGCTTGTAGGACGAGTTTTGATTGGTTAACAAGCATGGTGTAAATTTTCATACACTCTCCTGATATTGGAGGTAAATAAAGCAAGTCACAGTGCAATGTGTATCTGCACACAAAGAAAAAAATAATACTGGTTTTGTCATGATTCAGTGTATTGTGACATCATATTATTTACTCTCTACTTGTAAAACATAAAATATTTGACATGAATTTCCTTATTTTAATCACCTCAAGTGTTTACAAGTAATATCATTTGGTCACACAAGAAATAAACTCAATATCTATGTCTAATCAAGTGCATTATGGGATTTACTCCAGGTTGTATTCCAATCACCTTGAGAGGCCATATGGACTACAAGCTAGGAGTGTAAATCCCTGTACACCCTTGATAGGACTGGATAATGAATATATTACATCCATACAGACAGTAGGGTTCAGACAACACTATACTCACAAACCAGGGGCAGTAGCTGCACACATCATTTAAAAAAGACTAAAGAAAGAATAGTGTTGAGATAAGAAGGTAAGTATTTATAATAGATAGAACTTCAAATATCATATAAAAGCTAGTCAACCTCTCATATAGATAGCGTGAAAACAAGGCAAATACATTTCAGGTGAATTTGTTGTGCATTGCTGCACTATATATAATTCAGTCTGCAATTCAGACAGCTGTTTCCATAAGCTGTAGTGGGTTCATATTTCATATTATTAAATTCCTTTCAAACCACTTATTAAGTGTGCACATACAAAATACAACAGATCTTCTGTCAAAAACTTGAGATATCAAGTCATTGTTGAAGCTCAAAAATGCTTATCAGAAAATCCACATACTAAACAGCACAGAAAGTCAGGTGAACCGATGCTGGTTTTATACTGAGACACATCAATGTGCATTTGTTTACGTTCCAAGTATAGACTCAAGGAATTGCAAGTCACTAGGGATTTGTTTGATCAAAGTGAATTAGTATCTTCTTTTGATCTTAGGGAAAAATAACACATCATTTCAATTTTTCAAACAGAAGTATGTTATTGGAGGGGGGGGGGTTCAGAAAAGTGTTCTCTGTCCTTTTAATTTTATCATGTCTTGTTAGCTCAAAAAGGATGAAAGTCATCACATGTTTAAGTCCCATCGGGTTTTTTGGTTTTTTTTCTTTAAACTAAATTCATATTTTTCCCCTGCTTAATTTAAAATTCCCATGACCTAAATTTTACACATAAATCTTACAGCTTTTTTCATGAGAAATCTGATCAATGTTATATTTATACTTAAGGGAGCATAATATTTCATTTTTATACAGCACATAGAGTAAAACATTTTAATTGGAGTACTATGATGTTAAAAAAGTTTTGTCATTTGGTATTTCAACATTTCTTGGAAGGTCACTCGACATCTTAAAAATTTGAGGTCAAACAATGTCAAGGTCATTTTGTATTTAGATGATGGATTAGGATAAAGTTGTTTGGATGGTGATGTTTTAAGCATTTGTCAAGGAAGAATTATGGGCCTTAGGATTCTCATTAGCACATAAAAAGTTTAAGCACATTCCATCACAAAATGTTTTGTGGGTGGGCTTTTTTTGACAGGGAATTTTATGATGGCACAGTGAGAGTATCAACAGAACAACAATTTTGATTCACAAGGTTTTAAGAAAGTTAAAAGCATCTCAGTTGCTCACGGTACATAATGATTACTCATTGCTTGTTTAGTGTGGCAAATTATCAGCACAAAACAGTCTTTAGAAACTTGGGGTTTAACTTATGACTAAAATTTTGATTGATTGATTGTATATTGTTTAACATCCCTCTCAAGAATCTTTCACTCATATGGAGATGTCACCACTGCTGATGAAGGGCTGCAAAATTTAGGCCTATGCTTGGCGCTTATGGCCTTTGAGCAGGGATGGATGTTTATCATGCCACACCTGCTGTGACACGGGGCCCCAGTTTTTGTGGTCTCATCCGAAGGACTGCCCCATTTAGTTGCCTCTTACGACAAGCAAGGGGTACTGAGGATCTATTATAACCCAGATCCCCACGGGATTACTAGATTTTTGTATTTCTGTACTGAACTCACTGGGCTTAAAATGGAACAATAGAATAATACTTTCAAATGACTATGAGGCAGTGTTTGGTTAAAAAAAATTATAGAAGATCTGTCAATGCTAAAGGTGTTCCAATATGGGCAATAGATGTGTAGAGATACTGATAATTATGAGTTTGTAGAGGCCAGACAAGTTCAATCGCTGGTGGCCAGATAGCTCTGTTGTTAAAAACACTTGACTAGAGATTCAGGGGGCCTGGGTTCAAATCTTGGTCTGGTCTGTTGTATTTCCTCCTTTCCTGTTACATTTGGTGTTGTAGACCAGCCCCTGGAAATGACAGGTGAAAATGTTTGCCAGAGGATAAAGAGTTGGGTTGCTGTCTTCAAGATATGAAGACATTTATGCAGGGAAAAATGTGGTGGTTAGATGGATTTCATTGCCAGTAGTCAGACAGCTCAGTTGGTAGAGCACCTAACTAAAGATTCATATAGTCCAGACTCAAATCTCGGTCTGTTGAATTTTCTCACTTCCTGTTACAAATTGTTTGCTAAAATATTGGGCATGGGTTTTGGCAGGTAGATATGTTTGAAATCTCAGACTATCAGCCAGTGTTTTTCAAGGCCAGATGAATACACCCAACAGCAGAACAACAAATCCCAACAGCAGGACAACAAATCCCAACAGCAGGACAACAAATCCCAACAGCAGGACAACAAATCCCAACAACAACAAATCCCAACAGCAGGACAACAAATCCCAACAGTAGGACAACAAATCCCAACAGCAGAACAACAAATCCCAACAACAGGACAACAAATCCCAACAACAGAACAACAAATCCCAACAACAGAACAACAAATCCCAACAGCAAAACAACAAATCCCAACAGCAAAACAACATATCCCAACAACAGAACTAATCCCAACAACAGGACAACAAATCCCAACAACAGGACAACAAATACCAGCAGCAGAACAACAAATCCCAACAAAAAAACAACAAATCCCAACAACAGGACAACAAATCCCAACAGCAGAACAACAAATCCCAACAGCAGGACAACAAATCTCAAGAGCAGGCCAACAGATCCCAACAGCAGGACAGCAAATTCCAACAGCAGAACTGTGTTTCAGATATCAGTTCATGTAACATTGATGAAGGTCATTCACATTCTACTTGGTCAGACCTTGAATTGGTTAACATATATAAATTCCCATAACAATTGAAGTATTTTAACATTCAGCAGTTGTTTACAGCAATAAAAAATGTCCATTGTATTATGGTAGTAGGAAAACTTGTTTTTGATGTTTTTAAGACTAGTAAAAACATTTGTTTTGTATGCAGTGTTGGTTCCAAGAGCTGAAAATCAAAAAGTAGACTTACAGAAGGAATAATTAGTGGTATCAAATCTGGTGTGCATATCAGCGTTGAAACTTTTGCAACACATTACAGTTCTATGACTGCCATATATTCTGTTCAAAATCTGGGTGTCTGGGTAGAAGCAGCTTTGATGCCATTAAGTGCACACGGTATCAGTTACTGGCATGTTTCTCCTACCCTGATTTTAAATGTTGTAAATGAATTTATTTCAGACAACACAGTTGCAAATCGCATGCACAATACAACATGTGCCTGTTGGCTTGCTATCACTTCATGCACTCTGAATTGGTATCATACACATTCCAAATAGAAAAGCCTTAAAGTAGGTCATGGTACACCAATCTACCTGACATGTGAACTGATTACATATTTCTCGGAGTGGGGGGTTGTCACAAAATGGCAGTGCAATATCTGTGTCATGATGAAAAAACTCTAGAAAACTACTTGACCTACTTTTAGCCTTAAAGTAGCCCACAGTGCACAAATCAAGTTGAAATGTGAACTGATTTTGTATTTCTCTGAAAGGAAGGTTGTGGCAAAATTTCAGGGCAACACCTGTATTTATAACCAAAAAAAAAAAAAAAGATGAAAACTGTCTGACCTACTTCTATTCCAAAAGTAGGTCATGGTGCACCAATCCAGCTGAATACAAACTGAATTTATATTCCTTGTGACTATAAAATTTCAAGGCAATATCTGTATCTGTAACAAAAAACATTTATTCTACTAAGTGATACTATGACCTTGATCTTTGACCTTGAGAAACAACAGGCATACTCTTCTTGGGATGTATGTGTATCAAATTTGACAGTCCTCGCCCCCAACAGTTCAGTCTGTATCCTGCCTACAAGGTTTTCCTACTAAGTAATACTATGAGCTTTGACCTCTGACCTTGAAGAACAAAAGGCATACTCCACTTGGCATAAGAAGTAAGTGTACCAAGTTTGATGGTCCTAGCCCCAATAGTTTGGTCTCTATTCTCCCTACAAAGTTATCTTATTAACTTATACTACAACCTTGACCTTTGACCTTGAAAAACTATGGGCATCTTCGTCTCATCATGATGATCATATACACCAAGTTGTAAGATCCTGAAGCTTATGGTTCATTTTGTATTTTGATTACAAGGTCCAAGCAGACAGATGGACAGAGCCATACCATAATATGGTATAATAAACTGGCATATAAAAACAATTCATTCTTGTTGTTATTGCCCAGAATATCCATCATTATTAAAATATTACAAAAAAAAAATTAGCAAAAATTTCTTTCAAGTTTTGACATGGTCATTTTTTTTTTATTTGATCATGTTTAATTTTGACATAGAGTTAGACTCACTGGGAGCCTCAAGGAGCATGTCAGACAATATCTTATTTTCTTAGTTTGCCCAATCCTCCCTTTGCTTGTGATACCTTACACTATGGAAACATGAAAACTTGGTGTAGGCTACAATGATTTATGAGTACAACAACAAAACAAAAATCAAAATTACAAGCACTGTAATTGTAAGCATTTTAACAATCATTTAACATCCTGAGCAGAGTTAGACAAAGGTACCTTCTCTAACCATGCTAACCAGTAACCATTCCTCTTCTTGCTGACTGTATATTGGGTAGTTTCAACAACATTTTCATAACATTCCTGCCAGAGAGATCCAGTAGAATCTTTTCAAACACTAAGAAGACTGACTTTGTTGACAAAACCGGTCGCAGAAGCTCAGTGGTTAGAGTGTTCACTTCGTAACCAAGAGGTTGTGAGTTCGAGCCCTGCTCGTGCCATGACCGCATCAATCTAAGACGTGAAAATAGGTAGTGATTGCTCCTTCGCTAAACACTCGGCATTTAGAAGTGAAAATCACAGGTCTTTTGGATATGACCTTAAAAGTGGAGGTCCCGTGTCATGTAGGCATTGGCACATTAAAGAATCCTCACTGTTACAGCCCTGAGCGCTAAGCATAGGTCTAAATTTGTGGTACTTCACCTACAGCTGGTGGCCTTTCAATATGAATGAAAAATTCTCAACGGGATATAAAACAAACAACTTTGTTGACAAGGAAGCCTTTTATGAAAATTTTTATTTCAAGAATTACCCTGAACCAGCTTCAAAACTTTAACCTACCTATGCAATACCTAGTTTAAATTACTGGTATACAAATTTTTTTTAGCCTATTTTATCATGAGAAGTTCATGTGAAACAGCTTATTAAATTTCATGCTGCTCCCTGGCACTGATAACCCAGTTTAAAATCTACATTAATGCAGAGCATGGGCTACATCACTCACCATGGCCCATATTTAAAGATTTCCCCTATACATCTGCATGTAAAACTCTGATCCCCTACTGTGGCCCCACCCTACCTCCTGGGGCATGGCTTTAACAAAATTGAATCTGCAATATGTCAGAAAGTACCATGTAAACTTGAATTTTTCTGGTTCAGTGGTTCTTGAGAAGATTTTCTTTAAAAGATTTTTCCTATATTTTCACATGCAAAAATTTGATCCCCTATTGTGGTCCCACCCTACCCCCGGGTGCCATGATTTGAACAAACTTGAATCTGCACTATATCAGGAAGCTTCCATGTAAATTTGAACTTTTCTGGCCCAGTATTTCTTGAAAAAAAGATCTTTAAATGACCCCACCCTAATTTTGCATTATTGTGATTATCTTCCTTTTGGAGGGGGCATGGCCTTTGATTTGAATATAATTGAATCCCCTTCACCCAAGGATGATTTGTACCAAGTTTGATTGAAATTGCTCCTGTGATTCTGGAGAAAATTTTTTTAAAATTTCCCCCTATATATTTCCGCATTTAAAACTTTGATCCCCTATTGTGGCGCCTTCCCACTCCCAGGGGCCATGATTTTATCAAACTTGAATCTGTACCATGTTAGGAAGCTTCCATGTAAATTTGAACTTTACTGGGTCACAGTGGTTCTTGAGAAGATTTTTAAATGATCCCACCCTAAAGATATAATAGCCCTTAATCATGAAAATATATAAAATTATAGCTATTGCAATTCTAACAAAAACAGAAGAGAAATTCAAAAACAATTTGCACTTTGCATTAGCTCTCTGTAATAGTTTTTAGCCCCCCGAAATAGTATCAAAGACAGAAAAAAGCAATACTATTGTTTATAAACAGATTAAATATAATTATCAAAACTTTAGAGAAAATTAAGGTGGTACACAACAAGTAATGCAAAATTTTCCTGTAAATCAATTTTTTTTGAAAATCACAACCTTTTCATCATGTTAAACTGCACCTATCCGCAACATTTAAAAGAAATCTGACCTGTAGAATTTTTTTTTTTATAAATGTCACAATTCCAGTCTTGGAAGCCCCCTGTTAAATCCATTAGTTTTCATTAAAGTACACGTTTTAAATATAAATTGGGAAGAAAATGTAGATTTTACTGAACAAGTTTATTAACAAGCGGTAAATGAAATATAAAAAAAAACAAATAAAATAGAGTCACAAATTAATTTTTGTAATTATTTCAGTTTTAAAGAAAAACAAACAGATGACATTTCAAGATATCTAGATTCAACAAGAAGAATATTACAAAAATTCAACCCAGGGATTTCATTTTAACGGATCATTTTACAATTTTACAGATATTGTTGCATATACTACATTCCTTCATGTACTATAACTATAAGCATAAAGCTGAACACAAGCTTTTCCACCAAATGCACATGGCATGCTAACGAGGCTGAAGACAATTATACTGTATTGCACACAATGAAATTTGCACACTCCATATCAACAAATTATTTGCCACAAACCATTTGCCTTGCTTTTAGAATGAAATATGGATATATTACCTAAAGAAAAAAACAAACAAAAACCCTTATAGCAAACTGAAAAAAAAAAGTAAAATAATAATAATGAATAAATAAATGAATTTTAATGAATAAAATAAAGTGTATGATAAAGAGAAAAAAAATATACATTTTGATTACTTCAAGGAAATGCATGAGGTGTTGAATTTTCTCATTCAGTACAAATGTTAATAATATTTATTCCATATAAAAATTAGATTTGCAGGGAAAAAAATCTCACATCATTTATCAAAACTGTGATTAAATACTGTAATTCAATTTCATTGAGAAATTCTGTGGGGATCCAGGTTACAATAGGTCCTCAGTACCCATTGTCTGCCGTAAGAAGTGACTAAATGGAGTAGTCCTTCAGACGAGACTGTAAAAAACCAAGGCCTCATGTCATACCAAGTGTGGCACGATAAAGATCTCTTCCTGCTCAAAGGCTGTTAAGTATCTCAAGCACAGGCCTAAATTTTGCAACTGGCAATGGTGACATCTCCATATGAGTGAAAAATTCTCAAGCATGACATTAAACAATATGCAACAAACCAGCCAATCTAATTGAGTTATCAAATAATAATAATGATGTCTTTCAATATATATATATATATATATATATATATATATATATATATATATATATATATATAATTAAGTTTATTATATTACGGTATAGGTCTGCAGTTAATTACAGCTGTCTTCCCAAAAACCATAACATATAATTGCCTGCCTCCTGGCGGCCAATAATAAGGCTTCAAATGGTGATATCTCATACAATTTTAAAGACTACGCAAGAAACCAATAAAAAAAAAAGATGATTTAAGATTGGAAGATGTAGATCAATTCATATACTTGAGTAGCATTTGAGAAAATATCCACAATTTTCATCTAATTGAATACATATATCAGAGCATGTTTCTATCGTATGTCTGCAGGAAGTGGCAAATAACCAAGTACATGTAGCAAATTCAAATACCTTAGACTCATCTTACACAAAAATCAAATGGCTGAGGAAAAATGCCACAAAGAATGAATTGTGGAAGGGACTGGGCAGGAACCAGCAGTGTAGAGATCCAATCATTTTTGAAAAATGTAGATTGTTGCATTACATCTGAACAAAAACATCGACAGCACCAGTCTGACATTACCTCTCTGGTGAAACTCCATTTCTACAGGACCAGTGTAGTGCTGTGTGGAGAAACATGCAAACATTCCTGTTGCATGAGAATAATAGAGCCATAGGAGATTTTATGTTCAAGAGCATAGTAGAGACATGTAGAAAAATATGCCCTAAAAAGATAGAAATAAAGGACCCTAGTGCCAATACCCTTTTGCATCCAAAGTAGCACAAAGGGTTGAAGACAAACACTTGTCACTCTGACTTCATTGTTGCATAAAATTCATTCAGACTTTTTTTTGATAATAGACTTTCATGCATGTGTTGTATGAATGGTATTTTCATTGAAAGAAATTTGAAATGATTTTGAGATTCTACCATGTATTATTTTTAAAAAGACATTTCAAAGTTGGATACCATCACTACCCCGGTCCCCCCCCCCCCCCCCCCCCCCCCCCCTCCAACACACACACACATTGGGCCTAGTGCACACACTGGCTACTCTTCTGAAGGAACGACAGAAAATTATAGGCCTAGTAGGTATTTATTAAAATAATAATGATAAAAAGCTCAAATGTTTATAAACACGAGCATTGCCTTTACTGCAACGACCTATCAATAATCAGCTGTTCGATGTTTACAAGAGACAAAGTCAGTGCTAAGGAGCAATCGATGTTGCAGAACTACTGCATATACATGTATTATCTGTCTGAGCTTGAATGAAAATGCACACTTACCCCATATCACCACAAATACCGTCACATGAAACAATGTTTTCTGTTCTTAGCAGTCCTTTCTAGTAGAAAAATTCGAAAGTTCCGTCTTATGCGGAACACTCAGTTTGCGCAGCCATTTACTTTTTTGACCTAAAAAAATTAATAGAGTTATTCCCCTTAGAGAACGTTAATTAATAAATCAAAGTACTGAAAGTACTTATACAAGGTGACAAGCGATTACATGTCACTAAGGTACTAATTAATGCTGTACATACTGTATATCTGTTCTGTTAAGTTCTTATGCTACTCCAAAACTCTTCTAAACCAATTATATTTTATTTCGGGGTAAAATGGCTGAAATATTGCCAATACGGCTTTAATTCCCCAAACAACCAATCTATCAACCTTTGCTGCTAGGGAACAATTGGTGCCTTAAAAGTGAAAGAAAAAAATACATGTGTTAACTGATCTTGGTGGAAGGTAGAAATGAATAGACAAATCATGTGTATGAAGATATAAATAATTACATGACAGTATGACATGACAGTATCTGTTCACATGCTACAACTAATCTGGGACCTACTATGATCTGTTTTTATATACCTCATTTCACTCATTTTATTGCTGTTTAAATAGCGTTTAGAGCAGTATGGACTTTACGCTTTACAAAATAAATTTATTATTATTATTATTATTATGACATGTCTACGCAACAAATGACATTGAAGCAATCCACTCTCCTGGGAATTTTTTATTAACCACTTTATGAGCAATACATACAAGTGAATTTGCTATTCTCTACAGAAATAACTTTTTTCTAATTCTCCTGGATTTTTGTTGTCCTTTGGTCTCGTTATTTTTTGTACAATCAAACTTTCTTTTCACATCATTCGTTCTTTGTTCTAAAGACAAAACGACAACTAGGAATCGAGTTAACACCATACCGGTATTGATTTTGAAATAAAAACTCTGAAAAAAGGTTGAATTTATCTATATTAATCAGACACATTGGTGGAGATTTTTAAATTCCCAGTGATTTGTTTCCACACATGATAATATCAAACAATGTGTTCTTTTAATAAAACAGAAGGTCCTCAAAAGTTTTCAAACTAATGAAAGACTTCACACAATATATCCTATCTTACATTAACACTATATATGACTATTTCGGATCTGCCCTAGATTCAGAATCTTGGGTTGCAAAATACCCCGGGGATCATGACATTAATTAATTTTGTAGAGGTCTCCCTGTTCCAGGTCACAGTTCTCTCTCTCACTTCTTTCATTTCCTAATTATCTCTCAGATCTTTCATTTTCTCTTTCATTTTCTTTTCTCTCTCAGTTCTCTCTCAGATCTTTCATCTTATTTTTCTCTCTTTCATGTTTTTCTTTTTTCTCTTCCATTTCCCCCTCTCTTTCATTTTCTTTTTCTCTTTTCTCTCTTTCATTTTCTTTTTCTCTTTTCTCTCTTTCACTCTCTATCTCTCTCTCTCTCTCTCTCTCTCTCTCTCTCTCTCTCTCTCTCTCTCTCTCTCTCTCTCTCTCTCTCTCACATTTTCTTTTTCTCTCTCAGTTCTTTCATTTTCTTTTTCTCTCTCCCTCTCTCATTTTCTTTCTCTCTCTCTGTTCTTTCATTTTCTTTTTCTCTCTTTTTCATTTTCTTTTTTTTTTCTCTTTCATTTTCTTTTTCTCTCTCCCTCTCATTTTCTTTTTCTCTCTCCCTCACTCATTTTCTTCTTTCATTTTCTTTTTCAATCTCTTTTATTTTCTTTCTCTTTCATTTTCTTTTTTTTTTTCTCCCTTTAATTTTTTTTTCTCTCTTTTTCATTTTCTTTTTCTCTCTCTTTCATTTTCTTTCTCTCTCTTTCATTTTCTTTTTCTTTCTCTTTCATTTTCTTTTTCTCTCTCAGTTCTTTCATTTTCTTTTTCTCTCTTTCATTTTCTTTTTTTCTCTCTTTCATTTTCTTTTTCTCTCTCAGTTATTTCATTTTCTTTTTCTCTCTCTTTCATTTTCTTTTTCTCTCTCTCCTTTTCCTTTTCTCTCTCTTTTTCATTTTCTTTTTCTCTCTTTCATTTTCTTTTTTTCTCTCTTTCATTTTCTTTTTCTCTCTCAGTTTTTTCATTTTCTTATTCTCTCTCTTTCATTTTCTTTTTCACTCTCAATTCTTTTATTTTATTTTTCTCTCTCAGTTCTTTCATTTTTTTTCTCTTTTTCATTTTCTTTTCTCTATTTTTGTTTTCTTTTTCTCTCTTTCATTTTGTTATTCTCTCTCTTTCATTTTCTTTTTCACTCTCAATTCTTTTATTTTATTTTTCTCTCTCAGTTCTTTCATTTTTTCCCCCTTTCATTTTCTTTTCTCTCCTTTTGTTTTCTTTTTCTCTCTCTTTCATTTTATTTTTCTCCCTCTTTCATTTTCTTTTTCTCTCTCAGCTTTTTATTTTTCCTCTCCCAACTTTTTCATTTTCGAATTTCATTTTCTCTCTTCCTAATTTATTTCTTCTAATTGTAACTGAAATTCAAATTCTGTCATTTTCGTCGATTCACTTATTTGTGTTAGGTATATTAGAGAGAGTTTTAACAAAACAAGCACACACACAAAGATTACCATTTATGTCGAATTTATCAGAGAAATTGAGGAATTACATCCCATGCACAAAATAACTGTATAAAACATGACATGTAGCTAGCAATAAAGTAAATTAATTAGTTAATTTTATTGATCCCTTCTACCATACATACATACATATAATACGTGGTTTACTGACACACATTCTACTTATGTATATATATACATGAATATAATATGCGATTTTTTTTAATATATCCAACATATCAATTGCAAGAAAATATAGACCTTCATGTAAAAGTAAGGAATCTGGGAAGGAACAAAGATGTTTATTTTATTTTTCTTAATCAATCGCAGATGCATGTTTGAAATCCAGTTATTTAATCTGAGTGATTAAAATTAGTCAGATTGAAAAATTTCACAGTTTATCATGATAAATTGTTTTTACAAGGATTAAAGAACAATAAGACTTGGAAATATCTTAGATAATTAAAAAGAACACGAGATAAATGAGAATCAAGATTTTGAAGTATTCTAGATAAAAGATCATGAAACACGTGGTGTGTATTTTTGATTCATTTAGGAAACACTTCAGATAGCATATTTATAATCGAGATATTCTTGACAGACATGCGAGGTAATTTGAGAGCCTATACATGTAAATCTGAGATATATTTGTGCAAACAAAAACAAAGGTCACGTGAGGTGCAAGACTGATATGTTTACATGCGATCATTTGTTCCAAAAACTGAGATAAACATGTAATATTTGACAAAAGAGACAGTTCGGTTTCATATTTGTTGCAGAATGATGGTAAATAAAGTTCTTGAATTCTGTTCTAAGCATATTCTTTGTAATTCTATATCCTTTGGGTAAACTCTCTGAAAATATTTCGCATTTCTTGGGGTCAAAAAGTTACCATCTTTTGTACACAAGTTTGCAACCAGAGTGGGCCACGGTCTATACATACACCAGCATAACATATAATTTTTACAACTTTTACAGAACAACAAATTCTAATTTCAAATACAAACTCATTAAACAATGGTAAATGAACAAAAAATACAAATCACTATGCATGAAAGTCATTCTTATGAAAAAAAAAATACTGTCTACTGACACCGAGTATTTTCTCTAATCTGAAGGACAATATATACCTTTTAAAATAAACAATGCATGAAGTAAAATTATCTTATTTCTGTTTCTATTTTTCTAAAGATAAGATATGTGAGAGGGAAAATTCAAAATTTTGATTGTTAAATCTTGTTTAAGTTGCCCTTTTTGTAGAGAAACTTAAAACGGTCTAATCCGCAGCCCCTGTGAATACACATAGTACCACTGCCTTGGATGCGATGATATTAGTAAATCTTATTCTTTGGCTTACGCATAACTAGGTTTTTGGATCGTCAGTAATGTAAAAACTGGATATGTATATATCATAATGAAAATTTAACAATCAAAATCAAAGCCCTGTAAACGTATCAAATGAATTAGTCACACATAAAGATGATACATGATAGTATATTCTGGTTTCATAAGACAAATGTTAAGATCAGTATATTTGCTCCTTCTTTGTGTTGTCCGTAGCCCATGTATAATATAGATTTTTCAGATAGCTTATAGTGCTAATTAAACTGATGGAATGATAGAATGTACTACAATAATAAATTTTGTGATAAATTGTAAGAATATAAAGAAGAAAAACAATATTTTACAGTCAATCAAACCTAGCAAAGCTTCAGTTTTAAGGATAAAAAATATAATAGATATCTTTCTTTTAAAACATTGAGTGTCATTCAAGCAAGTAAATAGACGTCTTATATTAATGTATCAGTCATACGACTTTTAATGAATTAAAAAAAGGGGGGGGCTACAGACTACGGAGTCAAGGACACCAATCCTGCTCCTGCCGTTTGTTTTGGTATTAACGCAGAAACGTTTGATGTCTGTTGTTTACTGGTTATTTTAAAAATATTTCACAAGAGTAAAATCAATTAGGTCTTCTTTTAATAAGCACAGACATTAGTGAAATATGGGGCTACGGTCTATACCAAATATTCATTGTTGAAGAAAAAAATGTCAAAACAATAGCAAATGTTGTATTACATGTATGTTAAGACAATATATATATATATATATATATATATATATATATATATATATATATATTAAAATATCCTATACTTAGTCTTTTTGTAAGAAATGCTATCATTATAAAGAAGGAAATTTTGATTATAGAATAAAAGTAGGTGAACGCATATCTAAGCATAATTTCAACGATATTTATGATGTTTCTTTTCCGTAAAAAATAAACTCAAGCCTAGAACTTTTTCATTACTGTAGTATATACACATTATACACATTCTTTTTTTTTTTTTTTTTTTTTTTTTTTTTTTTTTTTTAAAATATTAATATGCAACTGCACTAGAATTACTTGATCAAACAAAAACATTACTAAGTACTAGTAAATTTGACATATTTGCTATCACAGAAAGCAAAATAGATTCAAATATTTTGGACAATGAAATTCCAATCAAAGGTTACAATTTAGCTCGCGTGACAGAGGTTGGCGTGGAGGAGGCCTACTCGCCTTTTCATGAAATTCAAATTCAACAAATTCATCACATTTAGGCTTACTAACTAAAACCATTTATACATTTATATATAAATGAAAAAATTGACACAGGTATTTACATCACTGAGACAATCTATAGCCTGAAATCTACGTTTCATTTCGTTGTCTTTTGATACATGTACTTCATGTGCGCAATGCGCACTGTGACCAGCCTCCTCAACAACCTATCCTGTGTGAAGCGCCCTCTCCAATACGCGTGAAAAGTCTATCGTCTCAACGGCCTCCTGTTTATCAGGCTGGGATTCCTTGAGTTCGAAAGTGTCATTATGATCGGACTCGTTGTATAGCTTTCCGTTGACGTATAGGGGATCACGGACCAACCAGACAGTTGCGCCATGACGTCTATAATTCCCTCCGTTTTTCTTCTGTTGAGCACGGAAATTGCTGATCCATATTGTAAATTGTTTCCATCAAATAATGCGCGTTATCTCAGACCAGCTCCAGGACTCTCAGACAGATAACGCGAGCAGCAATTGGTCTCGGCTTACTGCGCATGTGCATACCAAAACGATGGACTTTTGCGAACTCAATATCAGGTTCGATTCCAAGTTCATACGCTAAGAACTCTCGTAACTTTGACTCAGTATCTTCCTTTGAGTACTCTTTCCCTAGTCCAGTAAATACAAGGTTTATTTTCATGGATCTGCATTAGAGACCCGTAATTCTATCGTTGGTCTCTTTGCGATCGAGTCTTATATAATTCAACACTCTTAGATATGAATTCTAGCATTGTGGAGTGACGCTCAAGTTCGGTATTACAGCGCCTCATAGCATCGTTACTGAGTGCCCGCCAGTGCATGTAACGGAATGTTGATTTCACAAATGATTTTCTCTTGTTCCTGGAATTGTTAAAGAATAATGGACGATATCCAACATACATATACACCACGAACTGGAAACGCTTCGTTCTCGGCGATTTTAACATTGACCTACTTAAAAATACCAACTTCAAATCTACAGTGGAAATAAATATTTTATATCAAGTACCAACCAACTCGAGTAACATTCGGAAACTCTCATCGACAACATATACATGTTAGCAACAAAATCATATATCAAAAATTTGGTGAACATCCTACTGGGATTAGTGATTATCGTTTAGTGTATACTCGTACAATAGGAACAAATTGAACAAGGAACAAAATTATACAAAATAAAGACATGTACATCAAGTATAGAGACACAAACATGCTGATGAATTTTCATTACTGTCTGGTCTTGTAGCTGGGTCTTGAAAATTTTAATGATGTGTGAGCTTATTTAAATATCTATGGTGACTGATTTGTACCATTTACAATTTGTCGTTTTTTCGAGGCGACAAGACGACAAAACAATAATTAGCAACTTTTCGTCCCGAAACAACGCAAAAACAAAAAAACCGAAAAGTTGAAAAGACGACAAAATACAGGCGATAAGACGACAAACAAAATCCACTAATTAATTACCTATTTTATGGTCTTTTTGCTCAAGGCGTTTTGTCGTCTTCTTGTCTTTTCGAGACGAAAAAACAACAAAACGAAGTTAGCAACTTTTCGCCCCGAAATAATGAAAAAACGACAAACAAAACCCGCAAATTAGCGACCTACTTTGTTATCTTTTCGCGTGGCGTTTTGTCGCCTTTTCGTTATTTTAGGGCGAAAAGTCGCTAATTATTGCCTTGCCGTCTTTTTGTTTTCTCGTCTTTTTGCCTAGAAAATACGAAAAGATAACAAATTGTAAAACGGCACAAATCAGCCACTAAAGATAAACGACAACATTTTGTTGGAAATGCGACAACGTGACTTTTTTCATCGGAAAGCTCTTAAATCCAAAACCGACCCAAACTGGAAAGTTACAAAGCATTGCATAATCGGGTCGGGGAACAAATTAACAATGAAAAGACGTTACTGTTTTCATCGGAAAGCTCTTAAATCCAAAACCGACCCATATTGGAAAGCTACAAAGCGTTGAGTAACCGGGTCGGGGATCAAATCAACAATGCAAAACGTGACTTTGTGAACGGGACTATCAATTAAGCACACGCCAAACTTATGGTGGCGCATTACCCCTGGAAAGGGTTCCTCAAATCAGCACGAAATGACTTCATTATGAAAGATATGATGACATATATTAAGTATATACTTTGGTACTAGCATGAATTACGGATAAAAATATGCTGTGATAGAATTAAGAAATTCATTTCAAAATTAATGCACAGCTCTGATCCTTTGCCGGATTTAGCTCCAGTATCTGGTACTTTTTGGTTCTTTAAGCTCTTCCATTTTTGTTCTTAATTCGGATTTCCAACATTTTTTGAGTTCAGCATCACTGAAGAGACATTATTTGTCGAAATGCGAATCTGGTGCCTCAAAATTGGAACCGTTTATGTTTTATGTCAAAGGTGGAAAATATGCAATTTTGGATTAAAAACATAATTTTCAAATATATATATATATATATATATATATATATATATATATATATATATATATATATATTTAATAAGTAAATCTGAATAAAAGCCTATGATGGATTTGAACCAGGAATCTGTGGATGAAGAGTCTGATGTTTTAAACTCTGAGCTATAATGATATACAACCATATCAATCGATACAAACATTAAAATCGTCATCTTGTGATGTTGTATCATAAAGTGTGTTAGTCTTGATGTAGCGAACAACCTTAAAACATGTGGGGCAGTATAAAGGAATTTCTACCTTCGAAGCGAACTCGGTCCTCAACACCACACATAGAAGTCGAATGAGAGACAATCACGTTCCCTTTCGAAATTGCAAATAAATTTAAAGACTCTATATAATATCAAGCACATTTGACAACATTTTACCCAGTGTTAACTAAGGAAGCCGGTACGTGCCACGGAATAGAATTAATATATATTTAACTGGGGACCGCCAGATAATAAATGGTGACCTCCAGTTAAATTAAGCGGGGACCACCAGTTAAAAATATATATTAATTTTATACCCTAGCATCTACCGGCTTCCGTAGTTAACCAACAAATCCCGAAAGGTTCATTTTCAATACCTCTCATCAGCGAACGTTTTGTTATGTCTGAAGTTTTGTTTATGTCGAACTCAAAATCTTCTGACTAAGACGATGTCCCTATTAAACTCCTAAAAATCAATATCCGTGTAATAGGAGATATTTTAACACATGTCATGAATTGTTTAATTAAGTCAATAATGCACGGGTTACCCCAATGTATAAAACTAGTGAAAATATTTTGGTCAACAATTCCCGTCCAGTACGTGTTCTACCTGTTGTCAGCAACATTAATGAAAGGCATTTCCACAATTATTTTTATAAATACCTCATGCGTTACAATCTTATCAATGAAATAGACACACGCGATCATGCAGAACAACTCTTCATGGTACACAAACAATGACAATGGAAAACTTACAGGCGTCTTATGGATTTAAGTGAAGTTTTTGACACGATAAATTATCAAGTATTGCGTATCACAAATTACTGTCTTTTGGAGATGTGAAAACTCACGTAACTGGTTTAAATCTTATTTGAAAAAAGATCATAATGTGTTAGGTGGAATGGAATTCAGTCAGACAAATTAGATATTACAATAGGACTACCCCAAGGATCAATACTTGGTCCTTTGTTTTGTATACTCAATTTAAATGACTATCCAGATTGCGTACAGCACTCTGCCGTCCACATATATAAGAACAATATACAACTCAATATTTCAGATGAAAGTATAGATGTTATAGAATACAAATTACATAGTGATGTTGAGAAATATCTCGGAATGGATGGATAAAAATCAAAATTACAATCAATCTCAAGAAAACTATGTGCAAGATAATTAGTACAGAGCAGAGATTGGGGAATTTAAAGAAATTGTAGAAAACTATCTATACAAGTGGACAGTATCGTTATTGAAAATATATCATGTGCAAAATTACTTGGTATATACACTGACAGATGTCTCACGTGATCTGACCATGTTGAAATTTTATCTATCTATCTATCTATCTATCTATCTATCTATCTATCTATCTATATATATATATATATATATATATATATATATATATATATATATATATATATATATATATATATATATATACATATAGGTGGCCGAGTGGTTAGATCATCGGGCTCAAAATCACAAAGCCTCTCACCTCTGTCGGCGCGTGTTCGAATCTCGGCCGCGGCGTTATGTGAGCAAGTTTGCCAGTTTACTTGCGGAAGGTCTGTGGTCTCTTCCCAGGTACATTGTATCTGGTTCTCTCCTCCACCAACAAAAACTGGACGCCACCAGATAACTGAAAAATTGTTGAATGTGGCGGAAAGCAATAAATATAATCAATCTCTC
The DNA here is from genome assembly GCA_024699665.1 of Ostrea denselamellosa. Lineage (NCBI taxonomy): Eukaryota > Metazoa > Mollusca > Bivalvia > Ostreida > Ostreidae > Ostrea > Ostrea denselamellosa. The sequence goes on along the minus strand of JAMZEH010000020.1, from coordinate 10,742,553 downwards.
TCTCTCGCTCTCTCTCTCTCTATATATTATATATATATATATATATATATATATATATATATATATATATATATATATATATATATATATATAAACTAGCAAAAATGTGTTGTCTAGATTAATTTAACTTAATTGTTACTGAAAACTATTAATACAATGGTTTTTCCTCACTTTAATTACTGTTGTGCTGTTTGGGGCAATGTGAAAGAAAAGGACAGGCTTGAACAAATTATGTAAACTTCAAAGGCGAGCTGCTAGAGTGATCTAAATTAGAAATTTTTATACCCCTACAACAGAAATGGTGCAATAACTTTGATGGCTGCCTCTATCCGAATTTACTACCATTGTCTTCAAAGGTTTACTTGGTTTAACTCCCGATTCAGAATGTTCACGAAATTAGCAGTAGCGTTACCAGATTAAGTCAAGGTAATTCGTTATACATCCAAAGCGCAAAGATCTTTTACAATTTACGGTTTGTAACTATGGAATAATAAGTTTTAAAATATTACCCAACACTGGAAACTTTTAAATCCGCTTATCTTAGAATTATTCCCCCTGGAAATTTAAAGCATACAAATTTGTTTTCAGTTTTATGTATGTAGATAGCGTATTATGTAACATACTTTACATTGTATCTATATAATACTTATGTCTGTATATATATTTTCAGGACCACAATGTGAAGAGACAGTTCGATGTCCTCATCAACCCTGTGGAACTGCCTCCCGCTGGATCTTCGGTTTCATCAGCTGTTTTTGAAAATAAACTTTAAACTTTATTTATATGTTAACAGTTATTTTTACCCCCCCCCCCCAAAAAAAAACAACAACAAAACAAACAAACACAAAAACAAATTCAAATTTGATAAAATCTTTGCCCAGGGGGTAGGGTGGCGCCACAGTATGGAATAAAAGTTTTATATGCAAAAATATAGGAAAACATTTTTTAAAATTCTTCTCGAGAACCACATGACCAATTTGAATCAAACAGGGAATTCAAGTTTGTTCATATGAAGGGTCATGCCCTCTTGAAAGGGGAGATAATCATAAAAAGGCAAATATAGAGTGGGGTCATTTAAAAACCTTCTTCTCAAGAACCACTCGGCCAGTTAAGTTCAAATTTAGGTGGAAGCTTTCTGACATCGTGCAGATGCAAGTTATTAAAATCATGGCTCCCGGAGGTAGGGTGGGGACACATTATGGTATCAAAGTTTTATATGCGGGGGGGATTCTTCTTCATAACCACATGGCCAATTTCTATCAAACTTGGAACAAATCATCCTTAGGTAAAAGTAATTCACGTTTGTTCAAATGAAGGGCCTTTCCCCTTTCAAAGGGTAGACAATCATAAAAATGCAAAAATAGGGTGAGGTCATTTGAATATCTCCTCAAGAATCACTGGGCCAAAAAGGTTCCAATTTACATGAAAGTTCCCTGAAATAGTGCAGATTCAGTTTTATTAAATCATGGCCCCCGGGGGTAGAACGGAGCCACAATAGGGAATCAACATTTTTTATGCGAAAATATAGTAAAAAAAAATCTTTTAAAATGTTCCTTTGAAGAACAACTAAGCCAGAAAAGTTGAAATCTACATGACAGCTTTCTGACATTGTGCAGATTCAAGGTTGTTAAAATCATGGCCACCAAGGGTAGGGTGGGCCACATTGTGGGACCAAAGTCGTACATGCGAATATATAGGTAAAATCTTTAATATGCGCGAAGGTGACTGAGGTGAGCGATGTGGCCCACGGGCCTCTTATTGTGCATTTGCTGTTCCCTCTTTTAGTTTGTTTTACACGTAAAGTTTTTTAGGGTAATTATGTTGATTAGATAAAGTGCTATATAAGTGTAGAATAACAATATATAAGAAATGAAATGTCTGCTTGAGTTGATAGATAGTTTATGGGGTAGTTGGGTTGTAATAAGCACACATTCAAATATAAAACTCCTAACAGATAAGGGAAGGGACTTGTAAATTTTTATGATGTTCAAAAGTTTAAATATTTTACCCCTCCTTATATAACTCTAAACAAATTTTCAGTCTGACTTTGACTTAATTGAGAAATCATGGAAATGAATTACATTTAATATGGTAAATTCTAAATTTTTTTTACGTAAAAACAAATTTAGTTTTCCTTTCCTTCATGTTCGGAAAAAAAAGTTTGTTTTTAACAAGTTGCGTTAATTTCCGGTTAATCTCCGACTTACTGTAGCGAACGTACGCCCTTTGAGGAACCGGGCCCTGCAGATGAATTATGGCAGCTTAATTGAAGTGGCCATTCGCCAATCAGTATCACGATCGATACCTTATGGAACAATAACCGTTATCAGGACTGGACAATACAATACCATCTGATTACTCACTGTAACGCGTTATGTCATATTACGTCACCTCGGGGTATAAAATAAACGTGTGGGGACGTAAGCCGATTTATGTCGGCGTTATTTGTGCAACACGACAACAGCTGAGGAGTTCTTGATGTCCATGGACAATTTCAAGGTAATAATGCTTTTGTATGAAATTTATACATGATAAACTCGTTGCATCTACTCCCAGTATTTTGAATTCTGAATTGCAATATTTAATTTAGCCCCCTCCCCCTTACAGAAGTAACAGACGCTTATTATCACTTGGTAGAATGTTTTAAGTATGCTTGGAGGAAATTTGGGCAGAAGTTTAGTTTACCTGAATTTTAGCGCAGCAGCACCAATTACAAAGTCCCAGGTTTTTTTTTAACATAACGTCCTTGATGATACTCAGAATTTCGTTTTTGAATATGATTAGGGAAGCAGATCTTTTAAATGCATGTACATTAGATTTACTTAAACAGTTCTTAAACAATGTCAAATATCGATTTATATTTGTTCCTTTTGTTATTGTCACTGTTGTAGTACATAAATAATGTGGGGATTCCAGTAGAAAGTCTTGGGTAGTGACACTGTCCCTTTCTACTTTAAAGCACTGTTAATCGCTTTTACTCCCTCTCTCCTTTATAACACTGTTTACCGCACGTTACTACGTGTATAATAGATGGCGGGCGCATTTTATTTATTTTGTGTTAGGCAATTCAAGTACTGAAAATTACGAAAAGAAAGCAATGTTCCCACATCTATATTGCATTTGTAGAATAGACACCAATTCAAGAGCTTTGTATAATATTAAGATTACGGAGTTTCGGAAGGGGGGGTCCTCTCAAAGTAATTCCACTCTCGTGTGACGGCGTAAGATATAGCAAATTCATTGATTTATTTAGGTTTATGTATGATAGGAACGTAAATTTTGTTGAAGTCTTTTCCGATAGGCATTGTAATCCAAGGGCAATAACTCTGTTTTCATTGATTTCTTTATCAAGTCCATTATCCTTTGGATTTTCCTTATTTTCACTGACATTTTAGATTTTTTTTAAAGAAACAGTTTCATGAAATTGTTATGGATACTATTATATAGTTAGAACCGGGTTTTTTGAAATTTTGATCACTCTGTTTAAAGAAAATTGCAATTTTCTGGCGATGATATAATATCTCGCATCTTAAAAATAGTGTGATTTGATAATGTTTTAACTCTGATAAATGGAAATAAACACACTTTTAATACTTTTATCACATAATAATAAGAGTATGGAGTTGCTTTAAAATGTCAATCTCGAATATTTTTGCAATATATTATGCATGAATGAGTTCAAATTAAACGCAAGGTATGCAATGTCGTAAAACTTGTATTGCCACATCTCAGTTGACACCAAATCGGCAACCCCTGAGGTCTAAACATACAATTCAAAACGTGTTTTAAGGCGATGTCTTGAACTCAGACTTCCTGACACTTAAAAAACAAACCCATAAAATATCACAAGAGATATCTAGATCTTGTAGTTCAGCGATAATTAAAAAATGGACGAAGTTGTTTATCCAACCATTAGAAAGAATTGTAATTTCGATTCCCCAAATAAACATTGGCCCAAAGGAACAGAAAACAGATTTTGAAAATAGAAAGACACGGACTATTCTTTTGTGATACATTTTTTATGCAAATTAAGTAACACTTACGGCGAAATTTATTACAACACTATGAGATTGGTATCTCAACATGTGACATCGATCAGTATATAGTGATCGTTACTCGGGTTGCTCTGTTCTCTGCCTGTCTGTATATATATCTACGTCACATGTTCTACAAATGCGTGTAGCCATGATGAGAACCTAACCACAACCAAGTAATCCGAGTCAGTGAGAACTGTGGAGATTATGACACATCGGAAATCAGAGGTACATACATTGTTCGAATGGCAAATACAAAAAAAAAACAACAAAAAAAACCCAACAAACAAACCAAAAAACAACAAACAAACAAAAAACAAAAACAAAAAAAAAACAACAAAAAAAACAAAAACAAAAAACACCAAAAACAAAAAAACAAAAAAAACAAAATCACCAAATAGAAAAACAAATACGAACAACAACAAAAAAAACCCCCCACATCAACAACAACAAAAATCTAAAAAAAAAAAAAAATCCAAAAAAAAATCAAAAAAAAAAAAATCAAATGGCTGTTGTTTTTATTCTACAGATTTAGAAAGAAAAAAAAAGAAGGAAGTAGGAAGTGAAAATGGAAGACACATCGCCAAGCGTTTCTGATTGTTTGTTGGAAGGCCTCCGTAAAATGTACAAAGCGCAGAGGTTTACAGACGTCACCATCAACGTAGAAAGCCAGTCCTTCCAATGTCACAGAGTCGTCCTGTCGTCTGTATCTCTGTACTTTGACGCCATGTTCTCCTCTGGGATGATGGAGTCCAGCTCAATGTCCACAACGCTTCACAACATTAGCTCCGAGATGTTCGAGGAAGTCCTGCAGTATATATATCTAGGAAAAGACATCATAGCACCAGACAACGTCGGGGAACTCTTGCAGATTTCTGCTATGCTTCAGATTACGCATTTACAGTTGGAGTGTGAAGATTTCATTGTGAATAACGTCGAACCTAGCAACTGCTTGGGGGTCTGGAAACTAGGGAAAGCACATAACATTGAATCACTAGTAGAAAGCAGTCATCCATTTATCCTAACCAAATTCGACGTAGTATGTGAAAGCGAGGACTTTTTAAAGCTTGAAAGGGACGAACTGGAGCTCATATTACGCGACGAAAGTCTTAACACCTCTGGGGAAGATATCGTTTGCAAGGCTCTTCTTCGTTGGGTAGAAGCAGACGAAACTTGTCGGAAAATTGCTTTCCCAGATCTCTTTACAAACATTCGACTTACTTCAGTTAGTCTTGAATATTTACTGGATCAACTAGATCAACATCCGTTTATTCTTGAAAATGACAGTTGTCATAAGGCAGTAAAAAATGCAATCAAGTACCATGCTTTGCCAGCTAGACGCCAGGAGCTGATTTGGGATGAAAACCCGTACAGAATCAATACTGAACAAGAGTTGGTTCTAGCGGTCGTAGGGAAACGCCTTAAAGCTAATGGTATGATTGTCCCAGAGTTTATCGGATACAGCTTTTCAAAGAAAAAGTGGGTTGCGCTTCAATCGATCAATACCGACATTGGAGATGATTTTGCAGCCTGTTCTCATGGTCATGACATATTCGTAACCGGTGGAACTACGAGCATGACGTCTTGCTTGAGATACTCCGCCAAATTTTCACAATGGTGTACGCAATCTCCTATGTGCTACGGTAGATACAGACACTCAATGGTAGCTGTGCGAGACTCGCTATATGTATTTGGTGGCTACAACTATGGGACTTTAAATAGCATCGAACAATATGACATGGCTACCGAGAAATGGAAACATATTGGAGAACTCCATTTTGGGGTTGACAAAAGCTCGGCGGCAGTCATTGGCGATAAGGTCTTCATTTTGGGAAGTTGCTTGAGCTTTACAGAGAATACAGCTGGAATTCAATGTTTCGACACAACAACGCACACCTGCTCGTTTATCGATAGTCTTCCCAGGGCCCCTAAATTCACCAATGCTGTAAAACTCGGCGACACAGTTCATATCGTCTGCGATAATGGGGATTTGATATCTTTCAGTGATAAGGAGGAATATCACTTAAATCGGAAGATCAAGAACTTTTCCAAAGCGGACTTTGGACTTTTCATGGACCATGGATCACTGTGCATTGTTGGTGGGAACCTGAGCGTGCTTTCTGCTGAGGAAAAGCTTTGTAGAGACGTGATAAAGGTCAGGGACGAGGAACCACATATATGCAAGCACATGGAACTGCCGTTTCCTATGAGAGTCACCCAGTGCATGCGCACTGTTGTTACAAGGAAATATCCACTTTTGGAATATCATACATTGATACAAGACTTCTTGGAAATAGACTGATCCAACAGACCACGCATGCCAAATCAACCTGGACTTCTGTTACCTTATTGAATGTACAATGAACTGTTCCATCCAAATTACGCCTTATAATGGAGAATCTCTAAATTGAAATCATGTGCATTTATTATTAATATTTTTTTTACGAGTAATGATTTTATTTATTTATAAATTGTGGAGTACATATATCCAATGAAATGATATATTGTAGGATAATCTGATGGGCAATGTCGAATGTATTTATGGAAAAATTGGAGTTCCATGTAATAAATTGTAACTTCGAGGTTTTTTTTATGTTTTATTTGTGAGTTTATTCCAACAGAAGAACTTCCAGAGACGCTACGCAATTTTTATGCTACATTAATTTGGTATCGTTAAAACAATGTTTCTCATATGACGTAAAAACTGTTTGATAACAATAATACTGTACCGGTGTTTAACGATTGTTTGATCGTTTTGAATTTGTCGATTTGTTAAAAATTTGTCACTTGTATTGAGACATCACCAGTACCACAAATGTAGACCTATCTTAGCACTCATGGCCGTAACGTTCTTTAACGTTTCAACGCCTTCCGCGACACGGGATTCCCTTTTTAAAGGTCATATCCGACAGACCCGTGATTCTCACTTCCAAATGCCGAGCGTTTGGCGAAGGAGCAATCACTACCTATGTTTACGTCTCAGGTTTGACGCGGCCATGGCACGAGCGGGGCTCGAACTCATGACCTATGTTTACGTCTTCGAATTTAACAACACTTGCTATAAACGTTTTAGCTCACATGAGCTGATAGCTTAAGTGAGCTTTTCTGATTACATTTTGTTTGGCGTTAGTCTGTTCGTCCGTAAACTTGTAACATTTTCGACTTCTTCTCAAGAACCACAGAGCTAATTTCAGCCAGACTTGTCACAAAACATGTTTTGGTAAAAAGGATTAAAGTTTGTTCAGAGAAAGTGCCACACCCTTTTTGAAAACTTGGTAAACGTTTTGTGGCATAGTTTAAAAATCTTCTCAATAAGAACCACTGGGCCAATTTCAAACAAACTTGGCACAATTCAGCCTTGGGTAAAGGAAATTCAAGATGGTTCAAATGAAAAGCCCTACTCTCTCTCTCTCTCTCTCTCTCTCCAAAAGGGATATAATAAAAAAAAAATGTAAAAATAAGATGGGGTCATTTTAAAAATTTTCTCAAAAACCACCGGGCCAGAAAAGTTAAACTTGCATCTAAACTTTCCGACATAGTGTAGATTCAAGTTTTTTTTTCTTCAAATCATGACCCCCCCCCCCCCCCCCCCCCGGATAGGATTGGGCCACATCAGGGAATCAATGTTTTACAGGGAAATCCTTTAAAAATGTTTCAGCATTTCTAATGAATACTCATATTAATATTAAAGCATCCCGAGGCAGTGCAGATTCAATTTTTTTCAAATTGTGGTCCCGGGGATAGGGTGAGACCGCAACAGGGAATCAAAGTTTTACATGGGAATTTATAGGGGGGGGGGGGTCTTCACCTCAATAACAGCAGTCCCACGGATAGCCATATTAAGCAGTCCCAAGTAGTGTAGATTGAAGTTTGTTCAAATCATTACCCCCGGGGGTAGGATAGGGCCACAATAGGCAATCAAAGTTTATATAGGAATATACAGAGAAACATCGTTAAGAAAACGTCTTCTCAAGAACAGCAGGGCCATGATTATCCATATTGATGTGCAAGCATTTTCAGATAGTGCAGAATTCGGGGTGAAGCCGGAATAGACCAAAGTCTGATGAGATAAAAGAACCACACTCAATCATCTCAAAATGCAAATGTTCCTATGTTGTGTTGCTTAATTTTTTTATGCCCTCTTGACTAATGTCGGGGGGGGGGGTATTGTTTTTGTCTTGTCTGTTTGATACCTGAACTTCGCTCAAAACTTTGAATTATGAGTGATATGGCTCTCAAATTTATTATTTTTATTCCCTGTGACATTACCTTTCTTTTGATATCAAAGTTTTTGACCTTGTGACCTTTGACCTACTTTTAAGAAAACTTAACCTTGGCAATATCGTCTGAACTATTTAAGGCAGGACTGTATGGAATATAGATTCCTTATGGCAAGAAATTTCATTTGAAGCCATAATGTTTGACTATGTGACGAAGTTCGACCCAAATTTTAATTAAGCCGAAACTTTAACTTTACGCATAGCTTTTGAATGCCGAGTGATATATTTTTCATATTTCATGTATGTATTCCTTGTGACATTGTCATTTCCTTTTGTAGCAAAATTTTTGAATTTGTAACCTTGGATTTTGACCTACTTTTAAGAAAAAAAAATAACCTAGGCATTATTCTCTGCACTGTTTAAGGTAGGGCTTTTGTATTTTGGATATATATTGCTCATAGCAAGACCTTACAGTTCATAGAATAATTTTTTATCTTGTGACATTATATCATGGCTATATCGAGACCCCGTGGGGCCACAATATGGGTCCAAAAATTTCATGGAAATGAAGATTGCAAAAAATTTGAAAAATCACAATAGCTGAACAAGAGCAGAACCAAGGTGACTCATGTGAGCGATGTGGCCCATGGGCCTCTTGTTTAAATATAATAAAAATTTAATTGATGGTTTAGTTGGTTGTTTGTTTTACGTCCCGTTGAGAATTTTTCACTCATACTAAGACGTCACCAGTAGTAGGTGAAGAACCGCAAATTTAGACCAATGCTTTGCGCTCAGGGCTGTAGTAGTGAGGTTTCTTTATCGTGCCAACGCCCACCGCGACAAGGTACCTCCGTTTTCAAGGTCATATCCAAATGACCCGCGATTCTTTCCTTTAAATGCCGAGCGTTTGGCGAAGGACCATTCACAACCTATTTTTACGTTTTAGGTTTGACACGGCCATGACACGAACTCACAACCTCCCGATTACGAAGCGAACGCTCTACCATTGAACTTCCGCGACCGGTAAAAATAAGTTTACACTGTATGTCCACTATTTCTCAACTAAATCCAAACAGAGGGGAAAATTTAAAGAGCGTTTTATAGGAAGGGGTAATCAACCTTAAAACATAATAGAAAAAAGTCAAAAGTTTTATATAAAGTTAGCGGGTTAAACAACACCAGTTGACTCATTCCAGGACATTGTAATTTTCTTCGGCTTGGTGAAGAATGTCATTTAATATTTTTGCATAGACACATTTTGACAAATGTACAGCACAGACGCAGTCAAAACCATGGCTAGTGGGCGTTTTGATAGTTTATATTCCAAAACGGCCGCGTAATTTTCCGTTTTAATAAAGTGCATTCCGTGAATGACTGAGATCCCCCGTATCTATTTAGCTGTTTGTAACGTTGTGGTATATAACGTAGCCTTACGTAGTTATAAATGTCATTACTATCCTTCCCTCACATGTTCCCTCAAAAATAAAATGATGGAGCGTCTCCGTTTAAATGTTTTACTTTTAGAAGGTCAGTGCTTTCCAACTGTTTATCTGACAATTGAGAGTTCAGAAGGTCAGTATTTTTCAACTGTTTATCTGACAATTGAGAGTTCAGAAGGTCAGTATTTTCAACTGTTTATCTGACAATTGAGAGTCCGATTTGAGGCAAATTCATGCACTACTGTCTCTCTCAGAAGCGCTGAACCCCCCCCCCCCCCCCCACATATTTGAATATTCGTCTTTCGTGTATGTATTACTGTGGTGTATTGAGATTCACTCTGTAAATTTTTAAAAAAAAAAATCATTAGTGTAGGTATCATTCAGGAATACCTGTCGTAACAGCCTAGTTATTCAGCAAACCTCCCGCTGAATCCTGTAGTCCTTTTACATGGCTATTTTCAAAATAATTTTGAATGATTTTGTTGAATCTCTGTTCATCAACGGAATGCTCGAAATTTCCTAAAGTTTCTGTATTTTACACTGGCCCTGGCATCCGTCACAAAACTCGCGCATCATGGAGACAAGGTAGTTGTTGGACTGCAAAAATTCGGATATAGTACAAGCGCTTGTGGACAGGACATCCGATAACACCCCCCCCCCCCCCCCCCCCCCCCCCCCCCCGTATTTGTGAATGTTCAATTCCTTGGGTATATCGGGTGTATTTTTAATATTTGTAACTTCAAAGTGTTTTTATTTCAATGGAATACAGAAATTTCGCACAGAAACCGTTTTTAAAAATATCATATCACTGATTCACTTGTAGCAAAATGACGGTCGCGCTTTTCATTTGAGAACATTACCTGAAATAAAAATGCCCACTATATAGAAATATAGATATTAGACGTTTTTTTTGGGTTTTTTTCACTGATTGCGTTATATCCATATTGATACCATGGCGAAGAAAATATCTAATATATGTTACAGAGACGGGCTAATTTTGTTTAAAAAATAATTATTGAAAATTTATAGGTCAATTCTGGGGATAAAAGCTTTAAAAGTATTGTGTATTCCACGAAATTAACAATCTGTTTAAAATCAGGTCCCCGATCCGCCCCTTAAAACTAATAAAATCATACTCAAGTCATGTAAAACCTAAAAAGAGCTAGGATGTTGCATGGGAACGTGATATTTCCCAGTACGGTCTGCTGAGTATCTTAATTGTTGTGTGTGTGTGTGTGTGTAGCACGCGCAAGCATCCCACTTTATGCTATGCAGCTGGAAGTTGACACTTTCAGAGACAAGCCGTAATAATTGATGCTAAAAATTGTAGGTACACGTGATTAGATGGCATTACAAACTTCTCGCAGAATGAACAAATGGTCCTCATGATCACCGTAGCAAAATCACACAAAACACACGTGATAGCTTTGTCAATTTCCTAAACATTAACTTTATGTTTCGGGAGTAACTAGTCTCTGTGGTCGTTCGTGTTGATTCATTTCCCAGATATTTCAGGTTGTTTTGGTTTCTCAAGAAAATTCAGACATGTATTCCGATCATCATAATTTTGACAGTGCAAGAATTGCATGCACATCAGAATTTTCTTGTATTACAAAGTAAAGTATACAATTATTAACCCCAAAAATGTAACGTACGCTATTAAAAAAGCTGATGAAATAATTCTAAATAACACAAAAATATATCAATGAAATGATAAAAAAAAATGGAAAATCGACATTTTAAACAACAGAGGTATAAAAACAGCTCTCTGGTTATTTGTAAATCACAGTAGGAATTATTAGGAAATGATGTTAACAATTTACATACACTGTAGTACATATAAACAGACGATTTGTTGTTTTTTTTTCACATAGAAGGACCCAACTTCTGTGGCATTCTCCACCAACATCCACGATTTTTTACCATTCTGGAGTTTTGTAGTTGAAGGACCTTTTTCGTGTAACGAGTAACTTGATGCATTTTCCAATTGGCATGAAGGTTAATAAAAGACCAGAAAATGTAATGAAGATCCCTCCAGCTAAAAAGGTGTGGTCATAGGATCCTGACATGTCATATAGTAAACCTGTCAAATAAAGAAAAGTATAGTCATTTAATCCCATCATGTTTTATATATATGTAGTACACCTGTCAAATAAAATGGTATGCCCATGTAAGAACGCATAACACTAAAATTGCGTCAAATACTCTGTAAAATAAAAAATGTATGGTCATAGGATTCCGACAATTTACACAGTAAACCTATAAAACAGAAAGAATGCATAACCTCATAATTACTTCGGATGTCACAGTTGATTTGTTGGAATTCCCATGGGCACAAATTGTGAGTCTTTATAAGTTGACCTGTCCCTGTATTCTTATGAGAAAAAAATTTGATCAAAAGCTTTTACATGAGGAGAAAAAAAATTGCTGTGGTCTTCAACTTGATATTTAGATACAGCGACGACCTTTTATCTATCTACAAAGTCCGTCTTTCATTCATATGTCGATTCGATATATTCCAGTGAAGTCGAAATAGAAATAAGAGACACCAGAGATTCTTTCACATATACAGATATTTTACCGAACATTGGCGTTAACGTCAAACTAACAACAAAACATTTTGATAAAGCGGATAACTTCAGCTTCTCCATCGTCAACTTCCCATATTTATACAGCAATATTCCATTATCACCTGCATATGGTGTTCATGTCTCTCAAATGATTCGATAAGCGAGAGCATGTTCTGTGTATAATCAATATTCAAACCCAGGCTAGCTACTGATGAATAAGTTTATGTTACAATGGTTTCAACAGTCTCGATGAAGGTCAACATTTCGCAAATTCTATATATTGTCATTATAACAATCTTATCTGCGAATATAACCTGTCGTTAAGTCGAATGCTGTCTGACATGTTTCATACCATCTGTTAGGCCCCCTTTACAAATTGATTTTGACTACGGTTTAATCCGTACGCCTGATCAAAATTTACGGCGGGTGTGGCGGTCAACAGGAGATGCTTATTCCTCCTAGGCACTTGATCACCTCCAACTTTTCAGTGTTCCCATGTTTGCCCTACTCTCACTTTATCAAATATATTTTTATAGGATTCACGAGACTGATCAATATTATCTTCACCTTTTCATCTATATTTTCCTGATAATCAGATACAATATCTTGGTAAATATATATGCCACAGTGATGAATCTTACGCGATACCTGTAAGGATACATACCGGATGCTGCAGTAAGTCAAATTTAGGGAGTGCAAGCTCAATTCCTAGTTACTACTACGTAAACATTCTATAGTTACGAATAACATCAATCAGACCTGTACGAGACATTAGCCTACCGTATAACGTGTATTTCTGCGGGTGGAAATTTTTGCGATCTGATCCCTAAAATGCAGTAAATTATATCTGTGTTTCCAACTTCTGCGGTTGCATTATACCAAACTATACCTATATGTATCAATATATATTTTTGCGATTGTAATTTTGCGGATTTTTACTATCCGTAAAATTCCGCAAAAAATGGGCAACCGCAGAAAATACCCGTTATACGGTAATTACCAATTCATGTATTTATCAGAAGTCTGGCATTCATTTTTTGTGGTACCAAATGTAATTCTATGTAACTGCGCTGCCATTAGGGATAATAAATATACAAATGCATTTGGTCAGACTACGTTAATGTGTCATAACAACCTTAAATAAACTTTCATTGCTTTGAGAGGTAAATACTGGGGTGCGAGTTTTGCTGTTATGAATTTTCATCATGAAACTACGCAGTCCATGCCAAACCTTTTGATGAGAGTCATATAGGACAACTCCTTCATCTCAATGTATCCATCTCAAGACATTCACAATCCACCCACCACGATATTAAAAAAAACAACAACAAAAACCACACACACAAAAACCAAACCAAACAAAACACAAACAAAACCCAAATAAAACAAAACAACCCCCCCCCAAAAAAAAATTACACCACCCCCCCCAAAATAACAGCAAAAAACACACACAAACACACACACAATAAACAAACAAACAAAACCTATCGCGTGTAGAGTGCTTAGTGACGTCAAAATGATTATACCTCCTCATATAAAATCCTTCGATTGAAAACTGCTGCTGACTTCATAAAGTCTAGTGATGAAAATGAAAGACATTAAATCAAAATATAATAATCTCACTCACCAGCTACAGGAGGACCAATTACATTGGCTAGTCCCTGCATCATCATGGTCAGTCCATAAGAATTGGCAAGCTTGTCGATTCCGACTATTTCCACCACGATTACCGTATCCAAAGCATAATTGGCGCTAATGAAGAATCCATAGAGACCCGCCAATATACACAGTGGTATGAGAGACTGGAACCATGGTACAGCCATTAAAGCCAGTCCTGAAAGGCTGATTGACACCCCATACAGCAGTATCAGATCTATGTCCCGGTCCCCTATAAAGCCATACATAATCTGTCCTAGAGTGTTCACAATTCCGAGGGTCGAAATAATGATAGCTGGGTTTTCTATCCCGTCTTCTACAGCAATGTCGTTCAAAAAAATGAACGGAACATCATCCCAGAAGTACAAGATGAAATTGGACAATGCAAAGAGAAGAAAAGACGGGATTTTAATGATTTGAAAATCAAACATCATCTTGAGCAGTTTCTTGATGAGTTTAGGAAATTTCAGAAGCCATGGATTTGAACAACAGTCAACATTTTCTTCATCGGGATTATCGTCTATTATTTCCGGATGTAGAACTGGGCTGCTTTTACGTCTGAGTTTTGGATTAACCGAAAATCTTCTCGTACTTCTCCTATACAACAGGTCTTTTCTTGACAAAGTGTGTTGCGTAAATCTCTTTGTAAAGGAATTCCTCATAAAAACACTACGCTTTTTCTTGCTCCTCATTTTGACAGTGTTACCTGTATCATTCTCCGCATCATTAGCGAAGGCTATGTGACTCTCGCTTTTGGCCGGTCTGTTGCCGATAGATGTATCTGAATTGGATATCGTAGGTCGTGGTATATTGTCGCCGGTGGATGCGTGTGAATTAGATATCGTAGGTCGTGGTGTATTATTTGAATTGAAGTTTTGAAAGTATTGTTTCCGCTTGCTGCCATATTTTCTAGTGCCATTCGACATTTCAACAGGAATATTTCTAGATTTCTTTATAAATGTGGGAAGTTGTTCTTCAGAACGGCTACGCTGTTTGTTCTGGGGCAAACATTTTGCCGTACCACTCATCAAATCTGAACTACTAGCATGACTACTCTGCTTCTGTAAACTTGATATTGTTTTTGACATATTTTCAAATTTTTCCAAATTTCTTCTCCATTTCTCGGTGAAGGTAAATTCCAGGGGCCTCATCAATGCTCCACAAACGACCAAATTTAAGGTTACAGCGCTAAGAATAACAAAAGACCCTCTCCATCCATACTCCTCAATGAGAAACTCTAAGAGGGGAGCAAATACAAATGTACCGATTCCAGATCCACAAACGGACAAGCCAGTCGCCAGGGAGCGCTTCTTCTCAAAATAGTACGCCACGATCACCGCTGAATTAACATAGCCAATGGAGAGACCAAATCCTGCAATAAACCCGAAGGTAAAACACATAAGGCCTATAGAATCCACAAAAGCACTTGCGAAAATCCCAGCACTTGTTATCAACCCTCCAATAACCTGGGCTTTCCTGCTTCCTAATTTATTTATAATGATACCTGCTATCGGTCCACACACCAGAGGGACTCCATAAAATAAGGAAGCAATGGTGGACGTCACACTTTTACTGGCATTGAAAACCTCAGAAAGTTCAGTGAACAGGACACCAAAGGATAACGCAAATCCATCGCTTATAGCCATAACAAAGAAAGAACTGAGTACAATTACCCAGCCATAGCCCCCATCAGGAGCAGGGGGCATTGAAATGGAAGAGTCGCTGGATGAGGACGTTCCTTCTGTCGTGTCTTTGCTGTCCTGACCCTTTTTGGACTCTCTATTTTGGTCCTGTCCAGGCATTTCTAATTTAAATGGCTCTCAAGCTACTTGTCTTTGCTTCTGGAAAGTGTAGCCAGGTCAAATGAAAAGATAGAGGACACGTGAAATTTAGTTACTCTGGTGTTGGACGATCTGCTCTGGATATACAGAAAGCAAAATCCGAGAAGTTCCAGGCATACTTTTTCAGTTGAGGTATATTCTGCGAATTAGAGAAAAGTGGTACATATATATCATACAGACCTTTACGAATTTCCATGTAAGCAAATATGCATCAAATTTCTGAACAATATAGCATACATTTACAGATGTATTTTGTTATCGTTATAAAATTATCTTCCATGTGACTTAGTGGTAGAAAGTAAACGTAACCGGATTCAAATCCCACTGCAAGACATGAAGACCCAACACAATTTCACGTGTCAGGGTGGGCGTGGCACAAAAGGGCGTAGCACGAGAAAACTCCGGTTTTGGATAGGTTAGCTACATATATCTTCTGAAATATTACCATGACACTAATGGTGTCAGTCACAATCAGCAGATTGTACGGAAAAAACTTTTCCTTGATTTTATACATAAATGATATATCTCACTTAATTTAAAGATATATCTCACTTAATTTAAAGATATGTCTCACTCAATTTAAAGATATATCTCACTTTTAAGATATATCTCACTTAATTTAAAGATTATGGTCATTTCAAAAATCCAAGATTAATAACACAGAGTGAAAATTCCTTGTTAGAATACAAATTAAATTACAATTCCATGACGTATGCGAGTCGGTGTATGTTTTAATACTCACTGCGCCCCTTTCAGTTCAGTGTGTCGATGCCATAGGTTAAGAATACACCTAGTAATCGAGCATCGCAATCTCCAGAACATTAATCACAATTAGGTCATGTAAATTAACGTTTTGGAAAGATTATGAAAAATTTCCAAGAAGCACGTATCAGAGGACATTTTTTTTTTTACAAAATTAAAAAAAGCCGAGGAAAAAGGAAAGTGAGTGAAACAACATCAAACATTTCCGGTTGTTTGTTGGAAGGATCACGTCAAACAATATGTACAAAACAGCGGTTTTACGGATTTCGTCATCCTTCCAGTTTCACTCAGTCTTTCTGTCAACTTTATTTCCGATTCCATATTCTCTTCAGGAAAAGTTGAACTGTACAGCATTTTCTTAAAAATTATCTCATGGTATACAACACCTTCAGCACATTTAAGAACCAAATTTATAGGAAATCCTTTCGGGAGGAATGTGGATTGTAAAATTCTTTTTATGCTTTGACTTATGACATGTTCTCGTATCTTAGCATAAGAATGTAATTACCAGGAGCATCAATGTTACCTTAGTGTGGGGATTACTGAAGAGTCGTATAATAGACAGATGTCAGACAACCTTTTATTTCAATCGGAATTTGATGGGGGGGGGGGGGGGGGGGAGTCAAAAAACAAACAAACAAACAACAACAACAACAACAAAAAGAAAGAAAAAAAAGGAAACAACCAACAATAACCCCCGCCTTTTTGAAGCACGAAAAAAGTCAAATTCCTAATTCCTGAAGAAAACCGTATCCCTCTGGCCATAGGGCTTTTCCAAGGTGTTGTTCGCTTCGTATCTAAAACTTTCTGATTTCTGAAACATGTTCATCCATTGGTGATATACAGAACGCCTATCCATCTAGACGCCAAGAGATGATGTCGATGAAATTAATTATATACTAGCGGGAAAAAAAACTCAGAAAAAAACCCACAAATTTATTTCCGATAGTTATTATTTTATATGGTTCATTGATGATCAGTATCTCGATTATTTCACCATTAATGAAAATACATTTTGATGATTTTGGTTGTCCTATCACAAGATAGTGTTTGCGTGAATAGCGTTAAAACAAGGGGACCCTACGCCGTTTCCTGATCGAAATCAGAATCGTGTGCCCACCCCTGGGTTAAGTCGCTGCTCTTACTCTCCTTAACACTGACCCCACCAAGGTACTTATTGTCCTTTCAGGGATATTATTCTACTCCTCAATAAGGGCCTGCGCGAGTTGAGCGACATTATATCGGACGTTGAAGCACTTCCTACCCCCCCCCCCCGTCCAGCTCGTCCCACAAATGCTGCAGTATATGGTGGTCAATCAAGAACTGGGATGTTGCTTTGAGCCAGGAAGTCACGACAAACCCCAGCAACATGGGACCTCGCGTTGTCCTCTTGCAACGGAGGGTTACGTTGATGGATAAAAGAAAACGTGTGGTCTCAAGACCTGATCCCAATATGCTACCGCTGTAAGATTGTCATGGATAACCACGAGATGTGTTTTCACGCCTCGAGATATCCCTCCCATACCATAGCAGACTCTCCCCCCGAATGTGTGCTCTCCGTTACGCAATCGTCAGAATGTCGCTAATCATGACGTCAATAGACACGTCGTCGTCCATATGACCTGTAAAACATGAAACGAGACCCGTCAGTGAACAACACGCGGCTCCAATGGGCCAAACAAAACCGATAGGTGCATGTGCAAATAGCCACTGCATTCGACATTGACGTCGCCTATGCGTACGTGTTGTGCCAACATAGGAACGTCGTGGCCTTAAATGAAACTCCCTTCCTAACCGTTCTTGGACCCACTGGCCGACCATCAGTGTCGACAACTTGGCGTGCCGTCTCCGTCTGAAATCGGTTACGGGGGTGCGAGTGACGTATTCCTCGCGACGTAACGCGCTGGAGTCCGCTCCTGGGGATGGTCACCCAAACTTCTTGTGGCTCTGCGACTAAACGGGATATTGTTGTCTTATGCACACCATATTGCCGGGCTACACGACGTTGCAAATGCTCCTGCATTATCAGAGCAATGGTTCTACCCCTATCGACTTCATTCAATCGCGGTATTTTGCTCCACAATCGCTACTGTACTGTTCCAATGTTTTACCAGCAGATATTGTGCAGGAGTACCCGGATGCACGCTTTCGTGGAAAATCTGCTGAAAGCATGCAACATCGAGTGGGACCACAGTCGGCTGACTTTTTTTTTAGCTGAAGAACATTTTCACACTGCGCGGAGGTAGCTCAGTGTCATATTCAAATCCAAAAAAAAAACTTTGTCCACATGTCTAAGAGTTGTATAACAAAAACCGAAGTTTTTTTTTTTTGTTTTTTGGTGTTTTTTTAAAAATCATTTTCGCTAGTATAATAATAGTCCGGGACTTGCTCTAGCAATCATCAGCTTAACAGGTAAATGAGGGAATGTGTTAAAGCTTCAAGGAAAAAAAGAAAACACCCACTCGGTTGCTTTGAAATTTGTTCTTACGGTAACATCTGTAGTTACATCTGATGAAACAATTCTTATTAGATAATCTGCAAAATTTCCCAGTGTCAAAAAGTGACCTATCATCTGGTGAGGTACATGCAAATAACTATATTCAACAGTGGTAATGCAAGAATTAACTGAAATACCATCCTTCAAAGCTACGACTGTGGAACCTGGAATAGGTTTGATCAGTATGCCATTGGGCATGAAAACCCAGTTAGACAATTCTTTACAGAGCCAGCTACAGGTCTCTAGGCGGGGTATTTTTATAGCCTTAGAGGCTGTAGAACATGCTCCTTGATTTTGTGTACTGGACTGAAACTGTTTTGTATCATCTGCGGCGAATGAGGAGCAATGGACTTTCGGTGCCGAGTTTGGAAACCTCTGAATGTGGCGCATTCTGATTGGTGGTGGTAACCAAAGTCCGATAAGAATATCCCGTATCCCAATTAAATAGTGAAGCATACATTAAACAGCCAGTGTACAAAGATCGACAATCCGTACCGTTGTAGTGTCAATCTCAAAACATGAAAGCAGAATCCGTTCATATCTTGAGATGGGCGTCTCTCTTGCCCCATACGCACATGTAAATGCGTTTTCCTTCACCCAGTTAAAGATTTGGACTCGTTGAGTAATGGATGAACAGTGATCAACTTCATTAAACCAACAAAGAAAACGATACTGAGTAGGGCAAACACAGACCCCTGAAAATACCACAGCAGGTGTCTAGGAGTAAACACACACAAACACATAATTGATTTATATATCTCTCTCTCTTGAATTTCAACACCAGAAAGTCATTAAATCCATTCAAAAGCTACAGAAAAAGTTGATCAACTGTGTGGATAACTAAAGGGCATATCTAGCAGAGGGCTCAGTTAAATCAAAACCTCCCATGCGACAAATGTTAAAATAGCAAATAATCAACACTTCATCTGAATAACTTCTTGAATTAAAGAAAAAATAAGAAATTCATTGAAAAAAGTGTGAAAGCTATTTATTTTTACATAATGAACTGTAACTGTTATAAAACTTGTATCCAGGAATATAAAACAAGCTCTTTATTGAAGATCCATTTTACATTTAAATCAAGAACAAGAAATGTTTGTGAAACACTGATCAATGTCCCAGCAATACTGCCAAGTTCAAAAGTAGGTCAAACCCCAAGGTCAAGAGTTGGTACCTAAAGGTCATGTCACAAGGAATACACATCTCTAATGACTGGGGGATAAAAATCAAAGGAAATTATATAAATGCCTGATAAAAAAAAACACAAACCAATTACCGGATAGAGGTTCTGTTTACATTGGGCCGAACTCCCAAACTTCGTTTTTGTTGAACAAATCCATTGCATTTATTTCCGAGTTGAAATACAGGAGTAAATGGCTTAGATACACTTGATAAATTGTACTTTGAAACAAAGCTCTGACTTCTTCTGGTGGAACCTGAGTTCTGGGTGGAGGGTTCCCACTGAAAAAAGCCACACCCATTCCGGTCTGTCGTCTTCACTCCCACACATGAGAAAAAGAACCGTCCAAGATTTGGTCCTGGAGACTGGACCATTCTTCTTTTAGATCTACGGCCACATTTACACAAAGGTGGCGTCACTTTCATTGTTGATGACATGCTAGTTTCTGGTGTCTTTAAGACCGAGTTGCTGGAATTCATAGTAGAACTGGTATTACTTAATGGTGATTTTTTACATGTTGACAACTGAAGATGGGGACTTGGATGTTTGAATTGTACATCAACTTCTACACTGGATGTTTGGGATTTCTCACATGAATAACCTCCTATTCTTGCGTTAAATGTGTTTACAGTATTCACAGAATGCTTGTTTGATTCATGTGTTACCCATGAATTTCCATTTCTATAAGTTAAGCCAGGTTTTTTATGTGAATTACACAGCTCTGTTGATCTGCTGTTACCATCTACAAATATCTGCTTTGTTGAAAGTCCTTTTGAGATTATGTGCTTTTTTGGGGTAGACCTAGTGGTAGAATTTCTTTCCAAAGTGGAATTCACTTCCACAGAATGTCTACTTTTCTTCATTAACCTTGGGGATCTTCTGAGAGGAGAGACATCCTGATTATAAGTTTTGCTTAGATGTCGAGGGGATCTTCGGAGTATTGGTTTTATAAAACTGTGGTGATTTTTGTCTGGTGTGGCCATCACAACATTGTTCTTATCATTTGCATCAGAAAGCTTCCTTCGCTTTGGTGACGGATTTTTAATAGGAGTTGCTGATTTCTTGGTGTTCACCAGACTGGTGGTCATGGAAGGATTCTCCGATTTCCTCTAATAAAAACAAACAACATTTAGAGTGAAAAGCATCTTTATTGTAAACATTATATAAATATATAAACATTGCACTGAGATCAAATCAAATATGGACAGAACCTATTTCAAGAAAATATTGCATTGATGATCAATTTTGAGAAACACAACAGATAGTCTTATCTATAACACTAAATGTCTTCATGCAGTGCTACAAATCATGTGACATTCTACAGAATCTTAAATTACCACCCCTCCCTGCACTGACTTAAATACTTAAGCTGACTAATGATGGGTTTACCCCTTGACTGAGTGTCTTCGTGATCTTCATGAGGCATCCATCACACATCATTCTGTAGGCCAAGGTGGCAGTGTTCCTTGCATCCACAATCCCTTCAAAAATCGGTGTACAACATTATTCATGTACCAGGTTTTCATTGCAAATAAAATTAACAGAAATTTGAGCTCTGCAATGTGGGGCATCACCTTGCAGTGTAAGCAATCGGTGAATTTAAGTTTCTTTCCAAGAAGTCTCATAGTGACCTTGACCTTCAGACACAGAAACCAATAGGATTCTTCCTCTCTTAATAACAAAGCCACATGTAAAGTATCAAATCAATGGAGCAAAAAATTGTGGTCTGTAGAGTGTCTACAAGCTCAGTGTCACCCACACCTGAACACACTCATTCACACCCACACTCCCACACCCACCAACACACACACACACAAACACACCCACCCCACACAAACACAATCACACACCCACAAACAGTCCTGTTACTATATCCCCTCTCGCACTGAACTGCACCTAAACTGGTCTTTCAATGTACTAGTTTGAAATTATTATCACAGTAAGACTTCTTGGTTTAAAACTTACAATCTTTCTGTATTATTTGATGTACTCTTATTAAATCTTTGTGACCCAGTGATTACCAGACCCCAGAATAAAGAAATATTTTACACGAAAGTCAAAATCTGCATACAGTGCTAAAATCCTACAGTCTAAAATGAAATGTTTTGGGAGATTATGTTGCCATAATTACAAATTCTGAATTCACATTCAATAAATATCTTGTTGATGGTAAAATATGGACAGACTTCAGTATGTTTCATGACCCTGGTGCTTGGTTACTTTCCTTTCGAAGTACATTATTTCTGTAATTTCAAGTTTATAACACAGATCAGTAACCCTACATACAATGCTTTCTCTCACAATACACTTACCGGAGTGTTCTCTGCCCTCAAACTTAATACCCAGATCTTGGAGAGCTCCATTTAATCCATTTGGTTTTCTACCATAGAATTTCTGGAATACAACATAAATTGACTCTCTTCAGATTAAATTTATCTCCAGAAATATTTGTCACATAATAATGATAAAGCTGACTTATATGCAGAGAAAACCTACAATAGATGTGAATTTCTTTAAAATTTCATGGAGTATTTCAAATAATCAACGCATTAATATAATTTATGGCCAATGTTAAAAAAAAACATGGTGGATCATGTCCATGATGTATTTGAAGCACAATACCAAGTATGAACGAAATTTAGTAAAAAATTCAAGTAGTTAACTAGAAAGTTTTGTACTGTATCTTACTCTGTACGTGGCCCTTAAGTTTTGTACTGTATCTCACTCTATATCTTACTCTGTATGTGGCCCTTAAGTCAATCCAGTTATTTAACTGTGATGGTTTTGTCAGCTGTTTTCTTTTACATTCATTGAAAAGACAAGTCCCAAGATCCCAATCTACAAAGTAAAAGAGATAATTAAGATAAAATTCTCATTATGTAAGCAAAAACCTTAAATGAAGGATACAAATTACTTCCGGACTAACATCACTATTACTGTAGATACACTTTTGTCAGGGTGGGTTCATAATTTTGCAGATCTATGTTTTTAGTTTACTCTGCCAAGTTATAGTCAATGAATTTAGTTGCTGTGAAAATAACTTTATATAAAAAAGATTTATTTTCAAGCTACAGTTCAACATGCTTAAAACAAATAACAAACACACTTAATCATGCTTCTTGCAAAGTGACATTTATTTCCCTATGATAGAAAAATAATGAAAATATCATTGGTTATAATGAAGTTTGGTTATAACGAATTGTTTTCTGCTGGCCCTGGAGGTTCACTATAACAATATTCTACTGTATTCTGAAAATATGTACAGGTTATCAAAAAGTAGATTTTTAAAGAATTTTCCTTTGTAAAAATCTGAACTGTTCCTATAGCCCAATCTCAACTATGAGCTGTACAATAATTTATTGAACAGAAGCATACAATTACATTCTTATAAACAATTTATTTCATATACAACAAATTCACCTGTCCATGTATGTGTGCAAAACCCCCATTTTTATTTAATAAGAACTTTTAGGAGAGTAGAATTTAAGTCTGCCAGTAAGGAGCCTACAGACTTTGTGGAAATTCATTTTGTATCACACAGAAAGAATGTACAGAGAATACTGTTAACACTGTCATTACTTATCTAATCTACCTTTTAATTCTTAATTTTTTGTGTCATATTCAGTGTACGTTAAAGTTATCTGCATCATTACTTTATAGTTTTTATGCTTTGTTTTAGAAAATTACATCTTGCACAGGACTATCATTTTTAGAATACAATTTATCTCTCCACTTCCAGGTCTGAATTTCTCACCTGACCAAGTAACAAATGTTGTACAGACAGAGTCTGTGGAGTGAGCTGAAGGTGGACCAAACACAAGACCTTTCTCTTTCTGCAGTCTCTCCAGCCAATGGCAGAACTTCCTCAAACAAAGCCTTAGTGGAATCCCATTGTCTACTTGTTCCTGTTAGGAAGAAATCAAAATTTCATAACAAATAAACAATAAAAAGCACTGTTATTTACAGTACGAATGTGAAATTGTACGACAGTTATTTCCTTGGTGACAATGACGACTTCCTATAAACAGGCTTAATTATCAACAGGGACTACTTATTCATACACAGTCAAATTATAGAAGATTTACTAAACAATAATATATCAGTGTTGGGCAAAAAAAAATTAAAAGAAATGTGAGGGAATGACAACAGCAAACACTAGTCATAGGACACTTATACCTTTCTTTCACACACACACACACGCACACAATTATACAAACCATGGACATGAAATTTTAAATAGTGAAATGAGATCACAAGGCTGTGAACTAGAAACATAAATATTTATTTAACTTGGTATTTGTAAGATACCTGGGTAATACCAGTCAATTGTTTACAGAAGTCGCTTAGGACTGGCTGCTCCTCTGGCATTATATAGTAATGGAACTCGCTGTCCACTTCCCCAGTCGAGGTATTCAGCAGTACAGCAGGGAATTCAACTGAAAAACAACAAATATCTCCAGCAAAAATCAAAAGTAAAATAATATTTCTTTTTGGGGGTAAAAAGGTAACCTGTAAAAATTACATCTGTACTTGATTTACACAGTTATAGAAGTAGTGGAGTATATTCAAGAGTCTGTTCCACTGCTTGAGTAAAAAAAATTTTGTTCCAAAATTTAAGCAGTTAATTAATCAAGGAGCAACTGATATTTTTAACTTCAGTCAATGGTTAAAACTGTATACAAGTACATATTCTTACTGATTTCCTGAGTCTGAAATTTTCTTTGCTCCCAACATGTTGATTCATAATCCAAGACAATTAAATATGAAAAATCCTGGTCTGAAATAAGGAAAGGTTAGGGTGAGTAACAGCCAAAACTCAAATCCTGAACGTAAAACGCAGTGAAAACTTCAGCCGCAAATCATTTCTTACATTTTGTTAATGGTCTCTTTAATAGATGGTCTGCACCCGGATTTCTCCTCTGTCTTAATAAGCCAAGTTCCCTGAAAGAACATTAGAATTCACTGCAGATCACTGGAAACAAGGAAGGCCTTTCAATAAGCAGTAACCCTAACCCTAAAAAGAGACCCTAGAAAACTCTAAAGAACCCTGGGAATTTTAAACTATTTTATTATGTATGTTGTAAATACACAGACTTTGACTACATTGATTTATAAGTTTTAAGTGACTGTTGAGGTGATCAAAGACCTATAACATCTTGCAACATGATTTTAGGCATTCAATTAAACACGGGAAAATATAATGAGGTCATAGTAAACAGTGCATTGTGACATCATATTAGCTGCGATGTTTTTTTCTTCTTTCAAATCAAGCAATATATCAACAACAAAACCTACGATGGTGAGAGTACTGTACGTTTGTCTTTAAAAACATATGGTACTTTCCACATTATTCATTTGTTTTATCTATGGGGTTGTTTATGAAGTATACCAGTGACATTTTTCAAAAAGCATTATGGGTAATACACATTGTTTTCAGCTGATGAAGTGCAAATCATGTGACTCGTTATGCGTAATCATTGGAGCGAGCTCACAGTGATTTGAGCTTTGCTTGCTATTGATGATAGTGTAAATATAAATTAACAAATTTCCATTAATCTATAACCCACTTTATTAATTTTAATGGAGAAAAATGCTATCCCATTCCACTTGATAATTTCTGTTATCTCAATCTAATTGATATATAGAACTCCAAGTTCCGTGATAATTCACATTGCCCTGAATTATTTGTCAAATTGTTAATTCAGATTCTTGACAAATTGCATTGTTGGACAGACCACAATTACATATATATTTACATGAATACGGAAGATTTCAGAAACTAAAGAGTGTAGCAAAGGGAGTGTATATTTTTAATAAATTGAATAAAACGGGTTACATATTGATGAAATTTGTGAGTTTGGTATTATTTGCACAATCATCAATAATTAATTGTAGTCAGATGTCTACAAACGTATAATAATAAAAAATCTCCAGGGTTCTTTTTAGAGTTCGCTGTTCAGTAGGACCTCTCATTAAGTACTGTTGAAGTCCTTAAACATAAAAGTGATACAATTTTCAGATTTTGAAACATCAGGAATTTGGGGGAAAACATCTATCGTGACGTATTTCATCCAATGCATGCATATACATTTGATAAATTTGGTGATTTTTTAAAATTAATGTTTCCCAATTACATAATAAAACAAAACTTCAATGTTTTGTTAAAAACTACAGTAGATTTCCAGTGGTGGGTAATAACTGAATATTATCACACAACAGTACTGTTTTGGGGTTCATAACACAGGTTCGGAAAAACGATATGCACTCGTAGCATAGGTTAATAACAATGCAAATTATGTAGGGTCATGTGAGGTCAGTGCGTGCTGACGTAGATACAAAATTTTTACTTCAAACTTTCTTTGATCCTATCATATTTATTCCCGTTTTATTTGTTGTTATAATGACAGCTAAAAATTATAATCCGAAGATTGAAATATCAATTTAGCTATCACGTTGGCATGTTTATCTTCAGATCTTATTTCTTTCACTCAAGGATATTTTCGAACAATGTAAAGAGACTGAAAATCATATCCTTATACAGAAACGTGAAATAGACAGTAATTACCAAAATGTACGTTTACTGATAGTTGTGTGATAAATAGAATCTTACACTCGTACTTATGGTATATGACATTCGTTACCAGATTTAAATATTTCTCTCGCCAAGACTCGGGAAATATTAAATCTGGCAATTCATTTCATAAATTTCATATGCATAACAGCACTCGTTCAAGATCCTCTATTTTGACTACGCTGCGTAAGCATTACAGTATAGCAACTTCCTAAGACTTCTACCTGGCTAATTCCTTTGTTGTTTTCATATTAAAACTTGGATTTAACCAAGTCAAACTCTGCAAATACTATCCCATCTTGTGACACGTTTTTGTAACTCTTTCAAGTTTCAGCTACCTGTTTGAAGTTTAGCGCCTAACCTTAGATGGATGTGGTAAAAGTAGGTACCAACGGTAGACCAAATTTCAATTTGTCCATTTAGCTCTACTACATTTCAAAGAATTAAAATGTGCCATAAATACTTTATTATAACGTAATATTAATTTTAAAAACATTTTCAATAAAATATTACATATGAAGAAGAAAGAAAAAATCTTTTTTTATCTTTTAAAATTTCACGATCCGGAACCAACTTGAATTTTACTTGTTCCATATTTTGCATCCACTCAAAGTTTGTGTCAATGTCATTTTTGTGTTAATAAGATGAACCAAATCAACATTGAGTAGCCATAATTTCACATGTTCTTTACTTTTGCATACACTGATACAGCATTTTATGACCATGTCGTCATTAAAGAGAGACAAACGGTTAGAGTCAAAGAAGAGAAAAGCAGCTGCTTTCCTAGAGCTGGTAAAGAAAGAAGTGAGTAAGACCAAGACTAATGGGAGAATATAGTTTCTTCTTTCGTTATGAACAAATGAAGCAAACACAGAACATTTTATTGATTTTAAAAAAAATAGGAAGCATGACGATATGGCCTCAGAGACCACATTATTATTGTTATTCAGTTCGTAACCTATTCACTGATTAGCTACTCAACGTTTCTGTGAGATTATCTACTGTGTCCAAAGCATTTGAGGACTGAGAATTTTCAAACATGTCACAGACGACAGGCACCTAATGTATATGCATATTTGATTGTCAAACAAACTGGTAAATAAGAACCTCTTGAACCAGAAGATTACATCCTTTGTCATAAATAGCATGTAAATAACAAAAATTGAAGATTAAAATAATGTATAGATTCACATGCTGTTGCAAATGCCATGCCAGAAATATGACAAATACATTTTTCTTGGTGTGTTTTACACAGGAGGATGGAACCGAACCTGTCAAAAAGAAAGCAACTGAAGAGACTCAAAAAAATTCTACAGCACGACCTTCAGGGAGCACTGGGAGTGAGAAATCCACTAACTTCCAGCAAATGGCTGAGGACGAACTTCTTAAACTTAGACAAACTTTGAGGGAGCGACAGAAAGCTGCGATGGTATGAACAAACAAGGCTTGAATGTAACTTCCATTATAGATCAGTATATTGTAAAGCCTTTTGTAATTTGCAAATATTAAAATACAGTGATCAGAATTCATAGGTAAGGTATATATTTGGCTGACATAATGTAGCAGCATGTTGGTATGTGTGCATACTGATGTTGGAAAATGGTGAACATAGATAAGCAAATAAAACATAGTTTTAGATTCTGTTAAATGCCCATATATGGTGTCTTGGCTGGTTTCTTAGTGCATTTAAAATATGATCTTGTCACAATCCATGCTTTATGTATTTAATTCACATACATATAAAAAGAGTCTAATAGACATGGTAGAACTTTTCAGTCAATTTTTGAAAGTGAGTGACTGTCAATTTCAAACCCTGAATCATGTACATATTTATAAAGAAAATGTAATGTGTTGTTAGAAACTGTAAAACCAAGAATTCACTGTAATGAATAAATGGAGTCTGAATTTGACATGCTATTCAGCAAACTGGGAGAAATGTCCTAAGTTATTTCCTTGAAATGGAAGCTTAGAAGGAGGGTCAGGTTGTTGTCAGCCTATCTGTCTTTCTCTTTGTCTGTCCACAAGACCTTTTGGTGAATTTGAAATGAAATGTTAGTGTAATTAATGAAATTCAAAGGCATTTGCTTATAGGTCAAAGTTGAATTTGTAAATTCTGAATGTAGATGTCCATGGGGGCAGAGTACATATATTTCATGAACTCTCTAATTTAACTTTATCATTATATGAAATGGATTCCATATATGAATACATTTCTAAATTAGGACTAAGCCAAGATCAAGGCTTAATGTTAAAACTTTGATTTTTTAAGATATGATCTCTGTATTTCTAAAACATTTTCCTCTCTAGAGTACTTTATAGGAACAATCTGTCAGTTTTACCTTTAGTAACATAGGTGAAGGTCATGCATAGAAAACCTTAAGTGTTTCACTTTTTTTTTTTAGATTCTGAAAACTTTTCTATGTTTAGGAACTATAGCTTCATATTTGGAAGATAATTTCCTAATGCAATACCTTTCAATCCAACCTTCATACCCATCAGGTTGACCTTTGGCCAAGGTCCTCAAAATTTAGCTATTGTTGCTGTAGTTATTCTTAAATGTCTTTCTTAAATTTTAGTTTCTATTCATCATACATGTATATTTTAGTTGTATGCCCCAGGTATCAAAGATTCTGGGGTGTATAGTTTTTGGCCTGTCTGTCTGTGGCATAAAACTTTAACTTTGGTCATATTTTTTACACCATAAGAGGTAGCTCTTATATATTTGGTATGTGTATTTCTTGTGGCAAGACCTTTCCAATGACACCAATATCTCTGACCTGGTGACCTTTACATTGACCTTTGACTTTAAAAAAAAATTAAATTACATTTTTCAAATTATAAGAGGTACTGCCTTTATATTTATCATGTGCATTTTTTGTGTGGTGACCTTTCCAACGATACCAGATTTGTTGACCTTGACATTGATCTTGTTTTTAGAAATCCGCCCCCCCCCCCCAAAAAAAAAAAAACTTTAACCTTGGTCATATCTCTTACAACCTTTCATATTTGGTATGCTTGAAATCCTTGTGGCAAGACTTTTTCATCGACACCAAAATCTATGACCTGGTGACCTTTACAAATCTTACAGTTCCACTTTGTTGTAATCTGGGGCCGTCAGTGTTTCACAAACACATCTTGTTATTTCTTAGATATTTGTAAAATTTTATGAAAAAAGCTCTCAATAAATTTGCTATGATAATCACTTATCAAAATTTAAATTTACTTGCAGGAAAAACCAAAAGTGTTTTTGACACTAGAAGAATTGGCACTAGAAAATGTGATGCCTTTTGGAACAGATTTAAAGGAAGGGGACATCTCTCCACTGTTTATCAGTGATGTACAGAGTCTTATTTTGTTTGCAGTGCAAGGGTCAGCATGTAAAATAAAACCCAGGTAAAAAGTTGAATTGTGCTCACATTGTTCATGTAGGTCAAAATATTGCCAGTGATTTGTACAGACTGTTTTAGAGAGATATATGAAATGTGTTCACTAGTTTTGAATACTTATTTATAAAATGACACTGACATCATTCAGACATTAAAATATTGATATTATGGTTCTCAAGCCAATTTTCAGCAAGGAAACATTTACTTACTGGGCTGTGACAATAAATGACTATATGAGTAATAATGTCATATTTCTCTAGATCAGTTGCAGACCCTGAAGCATACTAGTACATCATTTGTACTGTTCTGTTCCCATATAAGAACTGTTCCACCATTCTGATCAAACCGTTCAGCGTTCTGTTCCCAGCCCAAAAGCATTTCATTCTTATCTCAAACTGTTCATTCCCTCAAACCATTCGTTCCCACGTGGTCATTTGGAACTTGCACTTCAGTCTGTTATTATAGATAATGCTATTTTACTCTTACATGCCTGCTTATGGAAAATAAATTCATATTCATGACACAGAGTAGAAATATTTATATGCACTAAAAAGCCATCTTAGGCACATGTTTATGCATGCATTATTTTTAAAATTGCATATATATATATATATATATATATATATATATATATATATATATATATATATATTAAAGAAACAAAGAAAACCAAAATTTTTATGATTGTGCTACAGATGGTGCAGATTACTTCGATGTGGGAAAGTGACCAGTATCGTTGTCATGGTGATGAATGGAGTCAGTAAGACAGAGCTGGAGAAATATCCAGATTCGTTTTCCACAATCAGAAATACATTTCAGACAGTGAGTAGTAGTAAGAAGTCATTACATCAGAAATAAACACTGATGGAATGACAAAGTGTTCAAGACAAAAAGTCATGTTAAATAAGGAGGGTGTCATTGAACACATCATGGATTTTTGCTAGTTTAAGGGTTCATTAGACGTCTCCATATGAGTGAAAGATTCTAGACGTATCGGGTTCAGTGTCTTTTGTTGAAGACTGCCAATTTGTAAGCATCTTCCTTTTAATGGGCCAGTTATCTGCATATCACATAGCTTGCATCAAATTTCTGTTACACTGTAATTGCAAATTTCCTACCATACTGTGGGAAGGGAGAAAATGCAGTGCAGAGTACTTGATCGAGAATCAGATGTAGCATCCTTGAAGTACCAGCTAACATATACTTTATCAACTGAGCTATAGGGTGACGGGTCTGACTACTACTTTCCTCCCCTTTGAATGCCTTTGCCCTTAGACAACTACCATGCTTTCACCTGTTCATGTAATTTCCTCAGAGTCAGGACACCAAATGTAATAGGAAGGAAGAAAATGCAGTGAACCATGCTGTCTATCCACTAAGCTATTTGGTCACCAGTGGTTGAACCAGTAAGCCTGCCACATCATTGAGGCAGTAATTGAGATGAACACACTGGCTACTAGTACAAGTGTCAGTCTACTTACTAAATCATCATGAAAATTCATTTTCATCCTTTGTTCATCCTATAATGTGTTGACAGGATTCTTCACAAGGGATAGATGTAATTTTTCTAGTGAAGGCAAATAATTTATCTTTGTATATGTACAAATTTCCCTTCAACTCTACAAATTTCCCGTAAAATGGCTGAAATATTGCCAACACGGAGTAAAACCCAAATCAATCAATCAACTCTACATGAGTGATTAGTCTGAATTACCTAACAGAGGGTGTGTGTCTATTTCTGTTGAACTGGATTCCTATATATTAAGTGATGAAGAACGGAAGCCACAACTGCTTCATATTTATTATGTCCTGATTACCCAACTTTACTTCCATGTAATACAACCTGCTGGTGGTCTAACTTTACCCTAACCCTTTATTATCTTTCTTCCGCATCCAGCATCGTGCTACTCTCTATACAGCTGTCACTTAACTCCTCCCTTTTCTCAAGATACAGCAGCTCATTTATACCATCTGGGTATTGGATCAGTCTAAAATCCAGAGGTTCTTGGGTTGTTTCACCATTTGGAGTCTTTTTTTTGTGTTTGACTCCTAAGACCCTCCTTATTATTAGTTGAAAGCTCAGGTGAACTTTTTTGATCACCTTTTGTCTGTTGTCCATCTGTCCATAAATTTTTCACATTTTCATCTTTGTCTCCAAAACCACTAGTCCAATTTCAATCAAACTTGGTACAAGTCATCCATGGGTGAAGGGGATTCAGGTTTGTTCATAAGTAGGGCTATGCCCCCCTTCAAAGGGGAGACAAACACAAAAAAGTAAAATAGGGTAGGGCCATTGAAATCTTCTCAAGAACCACAGGACCGGAAAAGTTCAAATTTATGTAAAAGCTTACTGACATAGTGAGGATTCATGTTTGTTAAAATCATGGCAGCTGTGGATAGGATGTGGCCACAGTAAGGAATTAAAGTTTTTACATATGAATATGTAGAAAAAATCTTCTCTTCAAGAACCACTGGTCCAGAAAGTTAAAATTTACATGGCAGTTTTCTGTCATAGTGCAGGTTCAAGTTTATTAAAATCATGGCCCCTAGGGGTAGGATGGGGCCACAATTGGGAATTAAAGTTTCACATGTAAAGTTATATGGAAAATGTTTAAAAATCTTCTCAAGAACCACAAGGTCAGAAAAGTTAAAATTTACTTGAAAGCTTCCTGATACAGTGCAGATTCAAGTTTGTTAAAATCATGGCCCTTGGGGGAAGGGTGAGGGCCGCAATAGGGAATCAAAGTTTTACATGCAATACATAGGAAAAATTTTCTCAAAAACATAATCAATATCTCCTGAAGTATTAAGGAAGAGCTTTCATATTTTGCTTATAGATTCTTTATGGCAAGACCTTGTTATAATTCAAAGTTTGATATTGTGACCTTGACTTGGAAGTTTGACCTACATTTAATAAATATCTTACCTATTCAATATATCCTGAATTATTTAAGATAGGGCTTTCATATTTTGTATATGAATTTATATGGCAAGGTCCTTCATATCATACTATGATCTATGACCTTGTCTTATCCAGAACAGCAAGATTATTTTAATCATCTCTGTGTTTTGTGAATTCATTTTCATTTATGTTGTGATCTTTTGAGGCGTAGGTTGGGGGCCACAATATGGGGTCAACATTTTTTATGGGAATAATGATTGATAAAAAAAATCTTTTAAAAGTCATAACAGCTAAACACTGGCAAGGCCATGGAAACTCAGGTGAGCAATGTGGCCCAATTAACTTACATGAAAATTACTGTGATATATGTATGTAACTTACACTATGGTATGTTTGTAGCTTACACTTAAGAAATAAATTTCATTTTTGAAAATATATGAAGGTATGAACTGTGTTGTTTGATGCCTGCATGCATCATGAAGTGCATAAGTATGTCATGAAAGTATGCCAGTCTGAAGTGTAGCAGTTCATAGCCTCATTTATTTTGAAAAACAAGTTTATTTCTTATATTTGCATTCTAATTTAATTCTATTGGAATTCCCAACCATTAAAATAGATGTATTTATTGATCAAGATTCATACATGCATTTTTCACAATTGCAATGAATTCATGAGGAAATGGCTGTCATTAAAATTGATAAAGATATCAGATGCAAAATCATTGGAATTGTAAATATTAATTAAAGTGTGTTTGTAACACACACTCTGGTATATCTGTAACTTAGACTCTGCTATGTTTATAACTGACACTGTGGTATTTCTGTAACTGACACTCTGGTATTTCTGTAATTTATACTCTGGTATTTCTGTAATTTATACTCTGGTATTTCTGTAATTTACATTCTGATATTTCTGTAACTTACACTCTGATATTTCTGTAATTTATACTCTGGTATTTCTGTAATTTACATTCTGATATTTCTGTAACTTACACTCTGATATTTCTGTAATTTATACTCTGGTATTTCTGTAATTTACACTCTGATATTTCTGTAACTTACACTATGACATGTTTGTAACTTACACTCTGGTATTTCTGTAACTGACACTCTGATATTTCTGTAATTTACATTCTGATATTTCTGTAACTTACACTCTGATATTTCTGTAATTTATACTCTGGTATTTCTGTAACTTACACTCTGGTATTTCTGTAACTTACACTCTGGTATTTCTGTAACTGACACTCTGATATTTCTGTAACTTACACTCTGATATTTCTGTAATTTATACTCTGGTATTTCTGTAACGTACACTCTGGTATTTCTGTAACTGACACTCTGATATTTCAGTAATTTACATTCTGATATTTCTGTAACTGACACTCTGATATTTCTGTAATTTATACTCTGGTATTTCTGTAACTTACACTCTGGTATTTCTGTAACTTACACTCTGGTATTTCTGTAACTGACACTCTGATATTCCTGTAATTTACACTCTGATATTTCTGTAACTGACACTGATATTTCTGTAACTTACACTCTGATATTTCTGTAACTTACACTATGACATGTTTGTAACTTACAGCATGTAGAGATTGTGAACCCATCACAGTATTCAAAATCTGTGCCAACAGAATTATTCTGCATTTTACCCCCAAGACAACAGAGGATATTAGGTAGGAGTTTCATATTGCCATATAGATATGATATAAAGTTATTTAATAGAGAGGTGTCAACTGAGAAAGTACTGTATGCCATGTATATTTAAATAGTTTCCTTTATTAAGGATGCCAGCCTTTAAATTTTGGTCTTTTTGAAGTCCATATATATATATTTATATCAGGAAATTGAGAATATTTGTTTTTGTTTCCGTAAGCTTCAAAATCCATTAAAAAGAAACAAGACAAAAAAGATAAAAATCAACAGGAATCTTCAAACAAACCAGAGGATGCATTGGAAGAGACTAAGGCTGAGGAGGACCCACTACACCCATCCTTACACAGAGACGACAACTTCCCAAGAACGTGGCTCCTTCTGAGCACCACTCAGCTAATGCAGGAAAAGTACCCCTTACCTGTACAATACAGTAATGGTAGGAAAGAACATGACGAGAGATGCTTCATTTCAGATTTCAGAACTGTGGGATTGTATTTCAGTGACATAGTCATTATTTTTTTTTTCTCTTAATATATCATTAATGGAAGACATGGAATGCTTTTTGATTTTTACAGTGAACACAACAAATTTTAAATTCACTAAAGAAAACTACCTCCCCGTCAGTGACAAGAGTCCGATGTTTGCTTTAGATTGTGAAATGGTAAGTACGAACTACATGGCAGTAATGATTAGAAATTTCATGATCAATGACCTTGTGACAGATGACCTTTCTGTTGATAGTGTCTGACATTAGCCAGGCAGATGGAGCTGACCCGAGTGTCCATTGTAAACGAGAAGTTAGAGACGGTATATGATACACTTGTCAAACCCTACAGCAAAATCATCAATTATCTCACAAAGTAAGTATACGATACTCTTGTCAAATGCTACAACAAAATCACCAATCATCTCACAAAGTAAGTGAAATTAACTCCAAACATTTAAAGGTCTAACTACACTCACATTAAATCTCACAATGTGAGATCAACTCCATACATATGAAATTTCCATGACATTCAAATTAAATCTCATAAAATATAAAATCAACACCATACATTTAAACATAAGCCCTTTACCAAACTTGTGAAATTTATGACTCCTTGGTCAGGGGTTCAGTCTTTAGGGTGGGGTTAATATGACCATACTGTAAAGATGTATTAAATCTTAGAAAATCTTCTCTTAGACATGTTGTGAGAAAAACTAAATGCATGGTTATATTGTCCCTGATTATGTCTACCAAAATTGTGAAAATCATGGCTGTTGAGTTAGTGGTTCAGGGCGTAGGTTGGGGCCAATATGACTGTAGAAAATCTTAATTCTCATACATGTGAGGAAAAACTAAATGCATGGTTATGATGTCCAAGAAGCTCTCTACCTAAATTTTGAAAATCATGATCCCTGGGTTAGGGATTTATGCCCACGGTAGAACCAATATGGCTCTCTAGTGAAAATGTATTTAATCTTCGAAAAAGCTTCTCAACTCTTGTACATGTGTGAGAGAAACTAAATGCATGGTTACGATGTCCGTGAAGCTTTCCACCTAAATTTTGAAATTCATGACCTCTGGGTCAGGGATTCACACCCTAGGTGGGCCAATATGGGCATATAGTGAGATGTTTTAAATCTTATAAATATTTTCTCTCCTCCCACATATTATGTATGGTAAAAACTAAATGCATAGTTCTGATGTCCATGAGGCCCTCTACCTAAGTTTTCAAAATCATGGCACCTGGGTTAAAGGTTTAAGCCCTAGGGTCGGCCAATATGGCCATATACAGTTAAAATGCATTAAATCTTAGGAAAAAAATCCTTTCCTTTACTTCCACAGTGGAAGATAAACTGAATGCATGATTATGATGTCCGTGAAGCCTTAATTTACATGTACTTAAATTATGAAATGCATTGCACCTGACTGGATTCAGGGGTTCAGGCTTAGGGCGAAGCCAATATGGCTGTATCATGTATATAGTTAAAATGTATCAAATCTTAGAAAATCTTTTTCTGTATATCCATGGCAGAAATATCCTTTAATCTTTTGTATTGTGATAATTATTTTTGCTTATAATGATTATTACAATATCTATGGCCTTTGTGGCCAGGCCAATTAAGACTGGGGGGGGGGGGGGGGGGTAACTTGGTCGTAGTAAATATGTGTCCTATTTTACAAAATCTGCTTTAATTTACTGTGAATTGTAGGTTTGTAACAATATTTAGAAAGATGATAGAGCTATTTATTTATATTGGAAATTTCATGACCCCTGGGGCAGGGGTACTGAATTCCAGGGGGAAGAGGAAGCCAAACTGGTCATAGAGTATACAATGCTTAAATGCTCGAGAAATCTTTTGTTCTTCTGACGTTCAGTGAAAGATGCACATTTAAAGGAGAGGATACAGTTGTCTACCAATATTACAGATATAATTCAGGGGGGGGGGCAAGGCAAAGCAAATTAATAAGGACAGATTTAAATGCTTCAAAGTATTGGGAATTGTATCCCTATTTAGAAAGATCATAAAGCTGTGCACAAAAGACTCCAGAATGAGGCTTAAATGCAAATTTGACAGGTCTATGTATAGGCAATGGTATTCAGGTGAGTGTTAAGGAGTGAGGGTCTCTGAGGTCTTTCTGACATGATTAGTCTTCAGACTTACTATTTGTACCTGCATTTTATAAAGTAATTAGTGCTGTGCTTTTTTTTTTTTTTTTAAATTTTCATGGGTATTAAATTTCATGGATTTATGAAAAACAAATTCTGATGAGACATAAATTCTTGGACTGCTTAATTTTGATTTGATTTTTTTTTTTTTTTTTTTTGCATTAAACTGGCTGCCATTGACCATTTAAAATCAGATTGAAATCAAATAAAAAAAACAATGAAAGTTGATGTTCACTGAGGTCCCAAGCACCGGCGTGTTGATGAAGAGGACTTTTACAAAAATTTTATAGAAAGTAGAACCACAGTATTTGAAACATGTGCAGAAGTGAAGGCCCATTTTAGATGACAGAAATTCAATTCAAAGAGTTAGATGTTCCCTTTAAAAAAATTAGAAACCTCTCCTTGACCTTTGTTTGACACAGAAGTATGACTTGTCACTTTCGTTTTAGATATAGCGGCATCACAAAGCAACTCCTGGAACCAGTAACCACACGACTGCCTGAAGTACAAAAGAAAATCCGGGAACTACTGCCAGCAGATGCCATTCTGTGCGGACAGTCACTTGGGGGAGACTTGCGAGCAATTAAGGTGACAAAAACTACATTAGTATGTGACTCCATGCATAAAATAATGCAATGTGTCAGCTTCTACTGTTCTTAGAATGAAGGAAATTTGGAGAGAAAGTACTCTGTTTTAAAATTCACTCTAATCATAGTCCCCTCAAAATATGGAAATCTCACTATGTCTGTTCATCTGTCTGTAGACAATTTTATTGATTTTTTCCCCCCAAAATTTTGTAGAATTTTTGTATGTATATGTACACTGGGGTTTCAAGATTGATTTGTTCAATATTTTGAAAAAAATTATGGATATTTTAAGAATAACGTGATTTATTTTGGTACTATCATGTTTGCAGTAAAGAGGTTGGTTGAGAGATGATTTTGTGTCCTGACTTTAATTTGCTATCATTTAAAACGTACATTTCGTACTTGTGAATCTTTGGATAATTCTTAACCCGATTCCAAAGTCATTTCATTTCTTGTATACGTCTTATTGCCATAACAAGATAAGATGCTCACATTTGAATCAAATGTTGCGTTGCAATAGAATATATCTCGACCCTGGTCCAAGGGCACATGGGCCATGTCATTGGTCACTGGGATAAATTGTTAAAAGTTCTTATTCAGACCATATAATCAAAGTTATACACATTAGACATTGCATTGAACATTAAAATGAAATTCTGATAAACAAAAATTTGAAAAACCTGCTCAGGTTGTTGAGAAAACTTCAGGAGAGTTCATACAGTATTTTAGATATGAACTAGTTTGAGTGTACCCTACAGAGTTATTTATAGATATGAACTAGTTTGAATTTTTACTGGCTATTTTTGTGCCTCAGATGTATCACCCATACGTGATAGATACCAGCTGTATATACAATCTCACTGGGCGAAGCGGAATGAAGACAGGGCTGAAAAGGCTAACGGAAATGTTTGTGAAGTAAGTGTCACAATTATAATAGCAATATAGGACTAGAGTATGACCAAATAGTAAACTATCTTCACATGAGGGTACAGTTTTGGAGTTTGACCTACTTTTAGGAAAAGTTAACCCAGACAATATTTCCTTGACTTATATTAGGTAGGACTTTCATGTTTTATTTATTTCTAGATTTCTTATGATAAGGCCTTTCATTTGATACCATAATCTTGTGACCTTGTAATTTGACCCAAATTTTGAAGCTTTAACCTTGCTAATAATGTTTGGATGATGAATGATAGAGCTGTCATATTCCATATCTGTATTCCTTGTGACAAGATCTTACTTTTGATACCAGGTTTTTTTTTCTTTTTACCTTATGACCTTGACCTTAGAGATTTGCCTACTTTTAAGAAATTTAATCTTGGGAATATCTCCTGAACTATTTAAGGTAAACGGTCACAATAGCTCAGTGGTAGAGCATTTAGTTCGTAACTGGGAGGTGTAGAGAGTGAGCTCTGCTCGTGCCATGGCCATGTCAAACCCAAGACGTAAACCTAGGCTGTGAGAATCACGGGTCTTTCAAATATGACCTTAAAAAACAGTTCATGGCAGGCATTGGCACATTAAAGAACCCTCACTGCTATGGCTGTCAGTACTAAGCATATATCTAAATTTGTGGTACTTCACCTACAACTGATGATGTCTCTATGTAAGTGAAAAATTTTGATAGGACATAAAACAAAGAAACATATTTTGCATACAGATTCCTTATGACAAGGCATTTTATTTGTTTCTTTGTTGCCATCACATCTTGTTGTATACAGTGTTTTGTACAGGTGACAGTTTGAGAAGTTACATGTTTGCCACATATTGAAGTTTCAGCTGTACTGTTGAGTGATTTATTAACAGGGAGAAAATTCAGGAAGGAACGAAGGGCCACGATTCTGTAGAGGATTCATTAGCCACCATTAAACTAGTCCAACACAAACTCAAGCATTGTATGTACTGCTTTTAACTTATAATATTCACTAGAAAACAATTAAGGATGTTTAGACTGTGTTATATTCATATATTTAACTAAATTTTTTGTAAATAATATTTAGCACAGATAATGAATTTTTTCATCTAAAGTTTGATGGGTTTTTTTATGCTCCTATCATGAAGTGGCTCAGGGTATCTAGAATTACCCGTTTCCGTCCATCATTCTGTCACAGTTAGTTTTTCAGACTTTTTTTTTTTTGTACACCCACCTTACAACAGGTACATATTATGGTACAATAATGTCTGTTTGTCTACCCCTTTGGGTTCTCTGTTTCTATTTTCATTTCTCTGTCACATATGAACCTGAAACTTGCTTCAATTTTAATCCATTTCAATTGCAGGAGTTTTGCCCCTTTATTTGAAATGATTTGTCCATCTAATTTCTCCCACA
Organism: Ostrea denselamellosa; assembly: GCA_024699665.1. NCBI lineage: Eukaryota > Metazoa > Mollusca > Bivalvia > Ostreida > Ostreidae > Ostrea > Ostrea denselamellosa. The sequence goes on along the minus strand of JAMZEH010000020.1, from coordinate 10,702,264 downwards.
ATTTTCAAGTGAAAACCTTCTTGTAGTGTGTGTATGGTATTGAGATGTGTATGTGACAGGAATTTTGATTTTCTTTCATTTTAGAGAAAATTACAAGTTGTTGAACTTCAGTCAGTTTTTAGGAAATATTACAAAATGAGCACATGGTCCGTCCTGTTAACTCCTCTTACACTTTAAGTTAACTGAGGTCTTTGTAAACAACTTGAATATGTGCTTCTTGAAATGATTTTGATTCCCCAATTTTATAATTTTCCTTGGTGCTTGAACAAATGACAAGTTGCTAAACTTGGTTAATTCTGGGAAAATATTTTATTGTACACCCAGAGCTCTTGGTTTGTCTGTTTATCTTCTGTCACAGTTTTAAGCAAGGACCTTTTATTCATAGAATGCAAAACAAAGTATGTCACAGTTAGATGATAGCTGATACTATGTTGAGTGAAGTTTCACAACTCATGGCTTGAGTATAACACCGCACTTAATCTATTGATGGGTGTGTTATGTACTGTTTGTGATACTGTTGTGTGCTGTGCTTGTAGATGGTATTAAGCAAATGTTTGGTATGTCTCTTTATATGACTTACAGATCAAGTTCAAGTTTTTTGCTGATTGATTGATTGATTGCTTTCCGCCACACTCAACAATTTTTCAGTTATCTGGTGGCGTCCAGTTTTTATTGGTGGAGGAGAGAATCCAGACACAATGTTCCCGGGAAGAGACCACCGACCTTCCGAAAGTAAACTGGCAAACTTTCTCACATAAATCAGCGCAAATGAGATTCGAACCCGTGCCGACTAGAGGTGAGAGGCCTTGTGATTTTGAGCGCGATGCTCTAACCACTCCGCCTCAGAGGCTCCTCATGCTGATCGACCAACTTTTTATGAAAGTTATTGCCCTTAGACTTTGAAAATTTCAGAGTTTACAAGTTTTCAGACTTGTTTCAACTGTGTTTGTAGATAATGAGCTGATTTTTTGTACTCTATATACTGATGACTTACAGATCAAGTTCGAGTTTCATGTCAATTGACCTATTTTTATATGCCCATCAAAGACAGGACGTATTATGGTATGACTTCATCTGTCCATATGTCCAGACCTTGTAGGCAAAATGCAAAATGAATTGTAAGCTCCAGGGTCTTACAGCTTGGTACTCTTGATCACCATGACGAGAGAAAGATGCCTATTGTTTTGCAAGGTCAGAGGTCAAAGGGCAAGGTTGTAGTATCAGATAATAGGAAAATGGCAGGATACTAATTAATGGGGCTAGGACTGTCAAACTTGATACATTTGATCACCATGATGAGAGGAAGATGCTTATTGTTTTTCAAGGTCAAAGGTCAAGATCATAGTATCAGTTAATAGGAAAAGCATGTAGGCAGACTGAACTATTGGTGCTAGGACCATCAAATTTGGTATACATACTCCTCATGCCAAATGGAGGACACCTTTTTGTTTGTCAAGGTCAAAGGTGAAGGTCAGCAATGTAAAGCAATGTAATTCCATTCTCTTTACAACATCTTCTAGAAAACAAAAGCAGTACATGAAATATTATACCCTGTTTTTGTTTTATTTACATCTAATTTTATTTTCACATCCTTGAACTACCAAATATCTCAAACTTGTATTTCAGCAGGAGCATATGTGTCACACTGACACATCTAGTTTTACATTGACCTAAAATTCTATCATTAAAGGAGAATATGAAAAACACTAAAGTTGTCAATTTACGATATTTTTAAATGTTATATAAGATGGACGAAAGTAGTCTACTCCTGAGAGATTGAAATTCAGGGGAACAGATGATTGTTTTCAACAAATCCAAATTTTAAAATAAACGCAGTTGATCTTTTTCACACAGTTTGGAAAAATAGTAATTTGAGTTTGATTGCAGTCTAATAAACCTATGCAAACTTGTATCAAATTAGTCCCAGATTCATTATTTTTTAAACGTATCGTGTATAAGATTATTTATTTAACACTGTGATACCTTCATAATCTTGGTGTGTTTTCTGTTAAGCATTTTGCATTTTCCATTGGCCATGTTGAAGCCAAGACAAACAGCAATTATGAAACACCAAGACTCTCTAGAAGTCATTGTTATTATAAAAAAATGCAATGAACACATCTCAGGTATAGAACTGCTATCGCTGACTTGTATTAAAACAGTACACAATTAGAGAATATATTTACAATCTGAGGCTAAACCATGGAAGTATAGCACATGAAGACACCGAATTGCATATATTTAGTGACATTCTACTGATTTTCAGAAGCGAAGTGTCACAAATTTTGACACCTGCACCTTGTAAAATGCCAAACCTTTATTGTGACAATGCTTATCATGACATTGGACCTCCATTTACAAGGTCATATCTGAGAGACCTGTGAACTTTCATTTCTAATGCTGGATGTTTGATTGACAGAACAGTCACTAGAATTATACATATTTTAAACATCATGGGTTTGACGTTGTGCTGGGGTTGAGATTTGAACATGAGGCCTTTCAGTTGCAAAGCAAGCACTTTTAGCCACTAGGCTGCCATGATTGGTTTGATTCTGATGAAAATATGTTCTGTGGTACATGTACTGCTTTAAAAGGAAGCATGTTCAAATTCAATATGACAAATTGTAGGCTTGTGGTTCTTGAGATGATTTTTAAAGAATTTTCCTGAAGTTTTATACAGTAAAACATGTTTATGATGAATTCACACTTATCGCAAACTGATATTTATTCCCCTTTGAGAGGAAAATATTAAAAATTTTATTTGATATAATGAAGTTTGGTTATAATGATTTAGGGTTTTTTTTCTGGCCCTGGATGTTCACTGTAACTGTGGTTTACTGTACCTTCACTATGGATACACACTGACCCTAGGTCAGGATGTGAATAAATTCCAATCAACAGTATAGTTCTTAAGTTTACAAAATTTACAGTGTTGCAACTGATCTCATGGTCACAATCTTTGATGCATCTGTATTCTCAACACATAGCATGTAATAATTGTCACAGATTTAAACTACGGAGATGTGAGGATGGGCTGGACACCACTCGACACTAATCCTGAAGAAATGGCTGATGTGAAGGAGCCAGAGTTCAAACTAATCAAAATGGAGGAATCTGATGAAAATATTCAACTTAACAACGAACCAAAGCACATCAGTTCTCGACAAAATGCCTTCTTCAAAATGGAGAAGTATTTCTACAGCATGTTTGAAGTTCTACAGAAATATGGCAGGACAGGTAATGTAGTGATTTGTGGGTGTACAACTTTTTAATCCTGCTTTTAATGATAGTTGATTTTCTGTATGGAGACATATTAAGGTGTGCAATAGACAACACAGGTGTAGCAATGTACCATTATCAAGGTGTGCAGTAGACAGCACAGGTGTTACAATGTACCATTATCAAGGTGTGCAGTAGACAACACAGGTGTAACAATGTACCATTCAGAGTAAGATGTTGTATCTGTGGAGATAAAACACTCAGTGGACTCCAGTTTTCATTTACATATCAGTATCTACATGCCATTACACAAGTATGCATTGTGAGTACAAGTATGCATTCTGGGTACAAAGTTCACAAGGTCTGCATTTTGTTAAATGACAGTTAAAATTATAGTGCCAGATTTAGTCACGTGAGGAATAAAACGTCAGTGGAACAAATTTAGCAAACTGTAAGTAAATGTAACTCACTGATAGCCATAACTTTGACAAATCAGTATGAAATGTCAGGTAAATGATTTATTTTGAACATAGCATTAAATGATTTAATAAATATTTGTAAAGGCAGAAATTCCATTGACAGATTGTTGATAGATGGACTGATAGAATCCTTTATTAGTATGAGTATGGGATTGAAATAGTCCACCAAAAGGACAATATTTGCAGTCCAGAGGCAGAATTTTTATATTCCTCTCAAATAAATAATTTAAAAAAACACACAGTTTAGTACATTCATTCAGGAGGTCTGAGAAAATTTAAAAATTATCAAAATCCTCATTTGAACTTAAAGGCAAAAATTAATTGTCTAACAGAAATTTAGGGAACACAATACAAAATATTTTACATCATTTTATGTACTGAAAATCGGGGGGGATAATGCCGTTATCAATGATGTATCAGTGCAAGACTGAAAAATCCCACATGGCTGTCACACATGGGTAATGTCACACTGATAAATGTGTGAGAAATGATTATTTAAAGAATGAAGCTACTTTGGACATATGATATAATCTAAGTTGCTTTATACGCTTTTTTCCATCTGTTTCAGCCAATCAAATTGCTTGTTACAAATGAAATTATTCCAGTTTACTATCACGATTTCATTTTGGGTTGGACCTTTTTGTAGTAGCTTCTTACAATATTACATCAATAAAAAAATTCTTAAATTTTCAGTTAATCATGAATTGTACTGTGGATTATCTACACAATTTCCTAAATCTCTATTTTCTGTTTGTAGCTGCCATGGTAACAGACCAGAAAACAGTAACGGAATTTGGAGTGGATAATGGAGTGATTGGCATAGAGTCAGACTCGGACAAAAAAACCAAGTCACTTGTGAAATCTCACGTGCAGTTTCATGACTTTGTATACTGTAGTTTTGACAATTATCTTGCCCACTTAAATGAGAACACAACAGAAGGAAAAAAAATGGTATGTTTGGTTTTTAAGATATATTATTGTTGTAATTCAAGTATTTTTTTTATTATCATTAAAAATGCTTCACAGATATAATAATGGATGAGAAAATATGACTTGCATGTGTATGTAAATTGATATCCAATTATGTGTACATTGTCAGTGAATTTTTAATTGTTTTTCATTACAGCACTGTTTAGAGAAAATGGACAAAAGGGTGGGAAAGATTATGAACAATGTGAGACCGAACTCTCTAGTGATTTTGATTATTCCTGGACGCTCCAACCCAGGACAAGAGCATTCTGGGATTACATTTGTCAAAATTAAAGAATGAAATTAGTCTTATTTATTCATGAACAGAAAGATACTTAACCAGTTTCTACAGAAATGAGTCAGTATTGGTGCAGGATACAAGTAATGCTACATGTAGCATGTGCCATAACTTTATTCTAGCTCGGTGCGACAAATGTCCGGAGAGCAAGCGTCATTTCACTTGTGTATTCCTTGTAACAAAACCTTCCTTTCTATTCCTTGTCACAAAACCTTCCTTTCGTACCAAAATGTTGGACCATCTGACCTTGAGCTTTGCCATACTGGGGCCTCAGTGTTTCACAATTTACAATCAGTCAGATTATGCTTGTAACATCAGTTATTTGAGTTTGTTAATTTGGCACTCATGATTAAAACAAACTTGAGTCTGCATTACTTGAGGATGCTTGCATACAAATATGCCATATCAAGGCTATGTTGTTGTTGAAAAGAATATTTTAAATGATTTTTTCCTCTGCAGCTATTGTGGCCCCACCCTAGCTCTTGGGGCCATGATTTCTGCTCAAAGGCTGTAAGCGCCAAGCATAGGCCGAAATTTTGAAGCCCTTCACCGGCAATGGTGACGTCCTTATATGAGTGAAAAATTCTCGAGCGGGATGTTAAACAATATATAATCAATCGACCGATCCAGCTGAAATGCAAACTGAACTTGTATTCCTTCGTGAGGAAGCTTGTGACTAAATTTATCTGTATACGCAACAACAAAAAAAGTACGGAAAATTATTTGACCTACTGTTGGCCGAACTCACTCTTGCACTTCTTGAGGGAGAAGTTATGACCGTATTTCAGCACCATGCGTGTATCCAGTGAGTGTATAAAAACATAAAGGAGCCTCCCACAACTGCAGTTAACGACACTTCCTACAAACTTCCAAAACAATGAAATTGATCATTTTATACATAAAAGGAATATTTTACCATATGGCATGCAATTTATTTCCATGATTTCTGAATTAAATCCAAAACGGTGGGGAAAATTTGTACACGCTTGTATCGGGAAAGGCAATATATTTCAACTTTTGGACATCACAGAAAATTTACAAAATCCCTTTCATTTTATATTTGTATTTTTATTACAATCAAACTAAACCAATATAGACAATATTAATCCAAGCATCCATTGCTTTTTTTTTTTTTTTAATCAGCTGTCCTTGATAGTGTTGGAGACATAGTTTACAGAATTTTTAACAGATCAACAGACAATAGGTCTCGGGGGAGTAAGGGGAAAAAAAGGATGGAGGGTTAATTATTACGCTGAAGCATTACTGGGGACACACAGCCGTAGCAAAATTCAGCTCAGTTTCTTAATTCTACCTGTTTATACAATGAAGTCTCGCCACCTGCACGGCAAGAATACCATAAGTTCTTATTCCACAGAAGACTGGCTTGAAACACCAGCAGTGATCGTATTGTAGTAAAAATACTTCTGCAGTCTACTTATAGTAAATACAACGAATTTCTCATTACATTATTTGGATATTTATTTCCTCAATATGAATGTCAATGAATGAATCAAATGACTCCAAAACAGTAACACAGTGCACAATTAACTACTAAAAGTATTAACGATGTGTTATTTATAACACGTCACAGATTATACATCACAAAACAGTAACAATTGACTACATACATGTGCAACACAATGACATGTGTACCCAACAATCTGAGGTGTCCCCACGTTTTCTGTCGATGCCATTTAAGGGGGTGTTTACATGCATAAAATGAAATGCTGTATACCGAAAAATTTTCAGCTGTGTGTAATAGGTTTTTTTGTTTTGTTTGGTTTTTTTTTAGACCAGACACATTGAAAAACAAATCTGTCCCATCTTAAGAAATAACACACCAGGGAAACCAGATGGACAGTAAACAATGTGTACATTATTAACTTGAAATCAAAAACTTATTTGGTGAAAAAATACAACTTTAGTTCATCACTTGAAATTTTTTTTGAAAATTCCACTACACTTGAACCAACGATCCACAAATGACATGTTAATCCGCTGAACTATCTAGCTATTATGTTGTCACAGATTCATCCACTAGGAAAATGTTTGTATTGGGAAGCATATTTCACTTTTAAATCCAATACATTTTGTTCTGGAGTATTGAATTTTAATGATTTACATATCGTTCATCTTTACTCTGTTATTTATAACTTTTTCAAAGGCAAAGTTTTAATGAAACCATTGCAGCTGAAGTTTAGGAGTCGCAACAATGTTTTAATGACAAGACATTAATACACCATGTTGGATTTCAAATTTGCAGAATATTACAAGTATCGCAGTGAATTTTTTAAACCGCTGCTATCAGCCTTACTGATACAAGAGTGCAATTATATATACATTGAAGACAATCACAAAAAAGTAAACATTACTGTCTAATTCGACTGACAATTATATGGTCAAATGAAGTTAATGACAAGTTTTTTTTGTTGGTTTTTTTTCTTCAAGATTCCTGATTTGAAATGAATTACTGAGTATAGAAATGCTGATAATTTTGGAGTTTTAGGGTAGAGCATGAGTTGTATCAATGGATTCTCCACATTTGTTCCCTTTCAAATCTTATTATGCATGTCTCATAACTTTGTAGTAAATAGTTTTATTACAGTGGTATGCCCCTTAATGACGCTCTTGTTCTTGTTGTCCATTCCCGTAGTGTGAGGTTGACAAAGCCTGCAATAATTTAATTTCTTTTTTTTTTTTTTTTTTTTTTTTATAAACATTAGATTCATTATGCAAAGGAATGAAACAATATACAAATACATGTGTATTAACAAAATGAGTACCTGTACAATTAAAATTCCTACATATATACATGAGGATTTTATTGATTATCGCATAATTTTGCAAGAGGTATGACTCGAGAAATAAAATTACTCACTTCTATTTTTCTGTTGTTAAAATACATGCAAGAACTCTTGATTAACAGACTACATGCGAATTCATGTTCACGCAATTTGAAATAAACAAGTCATTTTGCTATATTAAGTACTCTTGTCCTTTACAAATCTGCAGTACCTGTACAATAAGTTATCAATTGTTACTATTTGTCATTCTGCATGCAAAGTCAATAGTTCACAGTAATTGCCTATTCTTTCATCTCCATGTATATACATGTCTTAACATGTAAGTAATACATACACGTAGATAATTAGAATTTAGTGTACATATATTTTTCTAACAATAATTTTGGATCTGATGTACGTCTTTGTTTAGCTGAGTATATGTACTGGAATTAGTGGAAAAACCACTAAAATAGTGAAAAAAAGTACATGTGTACTAAAATAGTCAATAGCACTAAAAAAAAACAAAAAAACACTTGGATATTAGATTATTACCTAGACAAGTACATAATGTATGTAAACAGTAATATACTATGTTTCTTAATAAAACAGCTACTTGTAACTTCCTATTGGCAAGACAATGACATCAGGTGTCAAGCACTTTTTAGAGTAGCTATATAAGAATTTCCATTGCCTTTATCAAATCAAACAACAGCAGGAACTAACGAGATCATAGAGTCTTTAAATAAATTTCAGACACACTCTGACATTCAGTCCTGCATTCAAACATACATACATTTGGATTAAAGTGTTTCTTGTAAATGAATTCCCAGGAGTTTTGTGAATTTGTTCATATCCCAGGTAAATGTTTTAATGGTTAATTTAAAAAGATTTATGAAATGGAAACATTTTTCTACAACCATTAAAGTGAACACCATAACTAAATTCAACTTTTACTGATAAGTTACTTTAAACAGTAATCAGTTAGAGATAAATCATACACATGTAGTTTGCTGCTCCAGATGAAGTAAACAAACATCCTGTAAAATCAATTAATTTTTGTCAGAGTCTAATTTTTGTGGTATCAACATTACTGGTAAATCTTAAATACAAATCCCCATGACCAAGATATAGTAAACTGTCATTAAGAACCATAATTCTATAATCACAAAACTTATATGTTCCCCCTTAAAACACAATAAAATATTCCATCCCAGAGAACATGTGATTATACAGTAAATAATGGTTTGATATCTATTGGTGTATATTAAGTTTTTAGTGGTCAGAAAATCCTTGAAATGGTATTTACCTTGTAAAAGTTGATCACAGATTTATTTTAATTATCAAGTAAGTACATCAAATGATTTGTTTTACGAATTGCAGAAATAACATCTAGCTTATGTCAAATGGTTATACCTAGATAGCTAAAAACACTATAAAATTTCCATTTTTAGAGCCAAATAATCGGTATAAGATATCATGAAAATGGTTACTTTGAACACAAACAGATGATGACAATAATTTGTACAGTACCCTGTAGAGAACGACCTTTATCTAATTCCTCATACATTCGAAATACACATAAAGCTAGCTCTAAATGAGCATTACTTTCTACACAAATCATACTCTTGTTATGGCAATGTGTATTTTGTTCTAAGATTCTCACATATACAGTATGTTTTTGAATATTTCAGCTTCAATTCTATACTTGTATGTAAAGCTTCATACTAATAACTACAGCACTTATAAAACACGTCCTACACTACAATTCAACATACAATGGTAAGCTACTTTTAGCGTAGAGGTAAGTCATACAAAACATTCTCCTTAAACTGATATTAATAATTTTCCAGTACATAAAATGGCTATACATAAGTAAACAAGAGGGTTTTTTTTAAGACTGGACACTGGTTGCAAATATCATTTTCAGTACAATATTACTCGACTATATAATTTTATTTTAGTATAATAAATAATACATATGGATTGATTGCAGATATCACAATTGTTTTTTTGGTAGAATACATACAGAACTTGTAGTGGTTATATTACTGAGAAAAGAAGAAAGACCATGGTACTAATTATCCAGAGAATACTTCTGAGATGTTCCCTGATATGAATATAGTATACTTTTGAGATACTCCCTAGAAGGAAATGGAATGATGACTAGTCAGAAGTGGCCCCAGCCAATAAACGACAAAACCATCCACGTACACTTCGTATGATCTGTCGTGGTAGGGCACAAGGTTGTAGCTTCAACAGCAACTCTCCCATATTCATGAAATAATCAGTAAAACTGTTAAAGAAATAATCTTTACTGGAAATTAAAAACAGCAACAAACAAACAAACAAAAACCACCACCAGCACTTTATGACATCAATCGTTGATCCTAAATGATTGCATTTGATTTTCTTCCTTGTATCTACAAATTAATTTTTTCATCATTATCAAGGTACGTGGGTTTTTGTTTTTTTTGAGTTTTAAAAACCTTTGAGAATATTTCACTACAAAAATGTCACCTCCCTTAGTTACAGTATGTACCACCAAGTTAGATCTTCATGAATGGTACACATTGTCTGGCTGTGGCAGAGGAATTGGTATCATGCCTACACAAACCACTGAGCGAAACTTGGTTTCAACAGAAAGGCCAGCAACTTTTACTTCCAATGCTGCATGCTTGGCAATTGAAGTTTCAAACCTGGCAATCATTTGTGCCCAAAGATTTTGTAATTTGGTTTTGAAATTTTATGGTGATTGTATAAAGCTTGAAGAATTAGCTTATTTCTTCTAAAAACAAACTCCGGGGGGAAATTGTAAATTGTATTTTTTTTTTAACCCTGATTACAATTTGATACCATTATCCATTGTCATCATTATCCACTGTCATATACACAAGACTGAATACTGTATAACTGTAAGATATTAAGTCAGTCAGTGTTTGTCAATGATTTTCTTTTGGATTTATTTTAAATTAAAAACCTGTAAATCTTGACATGTTTAATATAAATGTCTATCTAAACCCAAACTTAGGTTTTTTTCTCTATATAAGATAGAGAATTATCATTGTTCATATAAAATGCTTGTGGAAAAAATGCTTAATGTATCAAATCTACAAATTTGAAACAAATTAAACAATATTAACCACAGTGTACACTTTATGTGGAAATGTACATGTACAATCAAAGTTTTGCAAAGGATATAGTGTTGACCATGGGGGTTTCCCACCATTAATGTACAACACATATAGGTATCCATCTCTGGGTTTTCCTTGTATTGAGTAGTAGTATGGCAGGAAGCTATGAACCTTGAATCGCCGCTTCTCGTAGAACTTAATGGCAACACAGTTCGTGGCCAGAACATGGAGATAAATGGCTTTACAGTTGTAGCGGTCTTTGGCAGTGAGGTAAGAGATTAAGCTATCTAACAATAGTGAAGCTACAAAAAAAAGAAAAAAAAAAAAAAAAAAAGAAATTTCGTAAAATACATGTACATGTAAATCACATATTCCAACAGAAAAATATAAAAATGAACCATAAACTGTAAATTTTAAGTAAGAAGATGGGTGTGCGGAAATTAACATCATCAAATATTACTGTCTCTAGTTTATTTGTAAAAATTGTAAGATTTGTGGTTTAACATCTTGCTATACAAAACTGTTAAGGAAATTCTCTAGTGTTGCTCAACCCATGAATTTATGTCCAAAACAAGATGTGGTTGTGCAGCACAATGGTCCTTGGTATGGCCAAGTCAAGGTGGCAAATTTGACCTTGATCAAGGTCAGTCACATACAGTTTCCCCAAGTGGAAAGAAGTTTTTCTTGTTTAGTTCAAAAGTCATGGCCAAGATTAAAGTTTCAAACAAACAAACAGTAAAATGACAAAGAGACAGGCAGACAAGCCAAAAAATGTTTCCAATCTTCAATCTAGGAGGAACAAAAACAGAATATTCTGTCAATAAGCCTTGGCTAAATAAAACAGTCGCGTTATTGTTTTGGGATAACTACCTATTCCATGTTTCCTGTAGTCCACCACTACGCCCAGACTCAATATGTAAGCCACCTGACAAGTCGAGGGATAATAGGAGGCCACTATATCTGCATCCTACAGCAGAGAGGAAAAATATCATTGTATCATGTTTCTCGATCAACATCAGCAGTTCTGAAAATTTTCTTCAGGTAACTTTGACTCTGAACTTTTAACTGCAACATTACAAAAATTCATCGGAGTTTGGTATTAGTTTTATGTTGTAAATTTCAGCTATTATTGGAGTTTCAGAGGCACTAGACACAAGATGGGGAGGTTATATCATGGTATGAACAAAATTGAATATCAACTACAAGAGGAAACTTGTACATTAATTTAAAAATATGTGTCCTTATGGTTTTTGAAAAGAATTCTGCTTTATATTCCTATGTAAAATTTAAACCATCTTCTTATCAAGTTATCAAGGACCACAGAGAGTAAGATCTTGAATCTTTGATACATGAGAATGAGGGCATGTATCAAAATACAAAGAATCGTACCTTTGTGGTTAACTGGAGAAGAAGGCTTATTGGAAAACCTTCCTATAAATTCCCAAGTGAAACTTTAAAATCTCTCTAGTGGATCCTCTGGTGGTTTCACTTCAGAAAGGAAGACAGAAAGGTGGTGGGGTGATGTGAACATAAACAATATACTCCATTGTAAGCTTATATATACTCACACGCAAAAGAAACGCAAGTCTAGTATCAAGTATATATCTATTATCTTTGACTAAGACACTTGCGTTTCTTTTGTGTGTGAGTATATAAATTTAACATGATAATGTACCTTAAATTTTAAAATATTCCTATGTAAAACATTAAACCCATTATGCTGCCTGCCCACACTTTGAGGTTTATGGTGATAATCTACACTATATGAGGATGCTTGCATGTTAATTAATTCATTATACAAGTGTATGCTGCTTTTGATGCTCAATTATTGTTTGGAATATCTTTCATGTAGTTTGTTTGCTGTCAGTGTATTAGCAGCCTGAACAGAGATCACTTATTCCAGTCCAAAATCCCAAATTTTGACGCCATGTTTAGGAATAGGTGTGTATGGAGATTAGCTAATCAGACAACCCTTGCAAAAATGCATATACAAGACAGTCTTCATACAAATTTTAGATGTCCTGTTTCAAAACACCAGAGGCTATTTTCACTATTTCTTAATCATCCCACACTCCCTCCCCCTAGAAGGAGTCATGGTACTACATTTCAAACTTTAAACCCTTTTACCCAAGTTTGCTTTGTGGCAAGTTTGATTGACATTGCAATAGTGGTTCTTCTGAAGAAGTTATAAATGTAAAAAAGTTACACAGGCAGACAAATGATAGAAAAAGTCAACCTCATGTCAACCAAAAAAATCTAACGCAATTAAAATCGTTGTCTCTAAACCTCTTTATTGGTGTTGGAAAGTTGTTTGACTTCAACCACGATGATCCCTATGATTCTGGAATGGTAGGTGGCTGCCAGTGAGTAGAACTTTGGGTTGGATGTAATATCCTGGTACCAAGTGTCAGGGTACCTGTCAAAATTTAGCAGCACATGAAATTTTACACAATGACAGGTAACTAACTGGATCTACTGAAATTTTAACTATGATATCAAGTTTAGAATTGCAGGGTTATAAGCATTAATGATATGACAATAGGACATGAATACTCTGCTGTAGTTGTTCAAAAACAATAAAGGAGATGTTTGATATAAGGTCTTACAGAATGTCTAGGTAAAAACATAGGAGCATAGTTGTCATACCCTCACCAAGATGGAGGCATAGAAATTGACAATATATTAGACGAAATATAAATTGTAAATCATACATGATTAAAAATTCCTTCTGTCACAAATTTTGTAACTTTTCAACAGAAAGGTGTGTCATAATTCAATGAAAATTAAGGGAAGAGTTATGAGATGAAAGTTACATCATTGCCTATGGGAAATAAACAAGAAAACTTACAAGTCAGAAAAGGTCCCACAATGAACATATCCATCAAGTGCTCTTCCACTAAAGTATGTACAGTCGAACCTTGTTATCTCAAACTTATGGGACTGACAAAAAACTTTGAGATATCAGAGGATTTGAAATGCTTAAAGAACAAGTTGTTGGGACATCCGAATCACTTCGACATATCCATGGTATTTGAGATATCGGTGTTTGAGATACCGAAGTTCAACTGTATATCTGAACAGGTAGTTGAATACGCATAGTTGGTAGATCCACCTCATTTTTTTTTCAGGACTCAAAGAGCATAGAAATAGAAAATGCTGTCATCTAATTAGAATAATATTAAAAAAATCAAAGTCCTATAACTGCAAATAACAACACTGATAAATCTGAAAATTGAAAGGTCTTTCCCTTCCTAATCTGAGCATTACCTTTAAATTCTATGAAAATCTCAAGTTATTGAGTGCCATAAAAAGTGCTACTATCTTAATACAGTTGAACTTCGATATTTCTAACATTGATATCTTGAATACCGTGGATATGTCAAAGTGATTCAGAAGTTCTTTTATATATTTTAACCTTGATATCTTGAATCCTCCAATATCTCAAAGTTTTTTCATGGTCCCATAGAGTTACAGATAATGAGGTTTGACTGTACTATAAAAAATCTAAGTCCCATAGCTTCTCAAGGACAAAGTCAAGAATCTAAAAATTTAAAGAGGTCTTCCTCTGCCTAATCTATGGAGTAATATGTATAAAATGTATCAAAATCCTCTTGAGGAAACTTTTAAAAACACATATCATGTGTCATAGAAAATGCTGATGGACTGATAGAGTGTTTACTATAGGGCACCTGCCATATGACATATGTCCTAGTCATTCATTCATATGTCATAGTACAAACATGAGTTATTGATTGATCATCACTTACTCAATTGGAAACCATTCTGTACACAGCCTTTTGACTTCACTTATGTCACTGGGACAGAGAAAACGGAACTGGACCTCACGCTGGACACTGAAGGACATGGGCTGGTTCATGTCCACTTCCACTGTTTGTTCATTACTTATGGTGACTGTATGGAGTTACATCACAGAATCAGATACAGACGTTTTCTCAACTTTTTTTAAATGACTTCATGGTGTTTTACCTTTAGACATCACTCTGGAAAAGTAAGTTCATAGTAAGGATAGTATGAGAAATAGCAAATTCCATGTATTTCTTATTCATTTTGTAATGCATAAGTGGCATCTAAATTCTGTGAGATTATTGCTCACAGCTTGAATTCTAACAGGTATGTTTACGTAGCTAAGTACAACAAGGCATATACACTCTTAATGACACAATGCCACAAGATGGCGATTTGTTTTGTAAAACTGCATCGGTTTGGTTGACTATCATCATAACTCAGTGGTTAAAGCATCGGACAGGTGAACTGCAGATCCCAAATTCAAATCCTACACAGACGTTTTGCTCAAATTTACCAAAATGAATTTTTGAAAATCATGTCCCCCCCCCCCCCCCCCACACTGCATATTTTCTAACACTTTCTGATATATTATATACCACCATATTCTATATAATCAAATAACTTCTTGCTGATTTGAGAAATTCTCTCAGGTTGCAGTGAGCCACCTTAAAACAAAACAACTTTTTAATTTTTTGGTATACTGAAACACCTATCTAAAAATTTATTTCTGGTGAATATATGAATTGGATTTTTGATATAGGCTTAAATTAAGAAATGATGAATATGATTAGTGTCAGTCCTAATTTACAGTATCAATTATGGCATAGGAAGAGATGTTAAAATTGACCAGCTTCTGCAAGACATTGAGTCCTGCATCTCTGTTGGTTTTGTAGGACCTAATGGAGTTTTGCAAGAAACACCCCACCCACCCATCACCACCACCTTGAAAGCAGAAAAAAATGTATTTAGTATATTATCTTAACTTCATATTCATTTTGTCTGTCAAATTGCTACAATAACTAAATTGGATTTAGTATACAATAATTACCAATGGAAATCATGAATTTTTTACAGTAAGATGTCAAAATACAGACCAGGCACTGGCAGTAACTTTCCAAATGATAACAAAAATATATTACACATTCCATTAGGAATATGATTATTTTCATTGGACACATGGACCATCAGCATCATGCTTTTTCTTAGAACTACAACAAATTTTCCCCATGTGTCCAACAGTTTAAATCATCTCTGTACAGGTGTAGATATTAGTCAACTATCAGAATCTCTCCGAAATCCCTTGACTGAAACACATCACTGCCTTACAGACAGCTTTTAAATTTCGAAAGATACGATGAGTTACTGCTAGAAATGTTTCATGAATTCAACAAATGTCAGTTAATATTAAGGTGAGAAGCATGTATTATTTAATTCTGATTTTATTAGATTTTTTAAACAATCACCGCTTGTAATATATTAGTAGACATGTAGTTAGATAAGCTAAACTACATAAATTTTGATTATCAAATATCAGGTAATATCAAGATGAGGAAAAAGTAATAAGATGCAAGTATGTCACAAGTGAGGGTGTGCCGAAACAATTTGGTCTCAAATTTTGACATCTCTGACCTTAATCATGTCATACGTTGTATCGCTTACTACCAAGTATAAATAGAAATATCTTATGTATATGGAAAAAAAATACTGGATCAATATTAACAATGTCGTTAGGGCGCCTACCTCATGAAAACATCACAAAGTGGCAAACAAAAAATAAAAGGACTTTCTCTGTAAACAAGTTCCTTCGTCTGCTTCATCCAAAAGCTTTAATAGTGGGGTTGGGATAAAATTAGGAAGTCTCTGCAAAAGATATCAGCACGAGTCAGCAGATGGCGTTGAAAAACTATATTTTTTATTTCAAGTAGCCACAGTTGTGATTTTTACTAGTCAGCCTGGATACGAAATTGATCTCCTAATATAGGTAAAGAAAAATTCTATGTCGTTATGCTGAATATGCTAAAGACAACCAGATACATTCTGAAACAACGTGTGCGTTGTAAAGTACACGTGCAGTCATCGTATTGACAGTCATAGAACTTCTTTATATTTTATATTTATTTGAAAATGATAAATATACTAGTTACAGTATATGTGTATGGTATTGTTCAGGGTACATATAGGCCTACCTATGCTTATAGTGCGCGTCATAGTACACAGTACTCAGTGGTAAATATAAATTACAGAATGTAATAGATGATTGATTGTCTTTAGTGGAGAAGTGGACAGGCATACAGCCTACCTCGGCTATGTGTGTCCACTTCTCTTGGCTCTAAAGAGAGTAGTAAATTACCAACTTGAATTCAAGTTCAACTACAACCACAACAACAACAAAAAAAGAACTGTCATCAAATTATAACATACAGTAGACAAGGTGATATCATTCACAGGTGAAATGACTGTGAATGGCTCCAAGTGCTATTTAGAGTAAGGGGAGCAGAAACCTGATATTATTTCCCCATGTTGTTGAATTAGCTCCCCTAGGCTCAAGGTAATCATGTGACGGTATAGTGACAAGATGGTGAACAATATATGGTAAAGCATGGTGACTTTTGCTTTCCACCTGCATTTTTGTAGCATATATGGCTATTGTAGCATATATAGCTATTGTAAATCTGCTAACATCCTAGATATGTAGCTCATAGTTTTGTAACTTTTCTATGCACCATTTGTGACTCGGTTAATTATTAGATAGTTTCTCTGAGTATATGATGGAAGTGTACGCCACAAAAGGTCTTTAATCTAAGGTAGTGTAACACTGTGCCTTGATGGTCCGTAAGGGCAGGTGCTAATGTTACACCTGAGAAACACATTGATGTTATTTGCCGTCTTCGTGACTGACCCATGATGTTGATTTCATGGTAAATTGCTGCTGATGTTGAGGCTTAGATGTTTTGCCGTCTTGACTGTCTTTTCATGGCTGATGTAAATTTCTGTTCAGTCCATCAGCTAATTTCTGATGATGGTCTTTCTCTTGCTTGGTACTGATCTGATTGTATGACCTGCAGAGTTCAACTCTGTAGAAAACTAGTGGATCCATTCCAGTGTGCTGCCTCTGATTCCATAGTAATGACACGTATTGAGAAGTCATTGATGGGGCACCTTGTTAGAGGCTTTTGAGAAGTCCAGCAATACACAGCCCCCAATGTTCAATCCATCAGCTAGCCCCTGGAGCTACCAGTACATATAATAAAAAGAACCTTTCAACAATACAAATTTCTGTACCAAGGGCCCAAAACTATGGGACAAAATACCCTTTGATGTAAGACGGTCTGAATCCCTGGATTTATTCAAAAAAGCAATTAAGTAAGAAATTACTTTAATGCCTTTTCTACATGTAACTTTTAAATATATCATTTGTAAATAATTTTATTTGTGTTATACAATGCCATTAAATACATGTATAATCAAATAAACTAGGTTTAGTTTCATTAATAGAAGTCAGTCACATGCTAGCTGATGTGATAAAGTTTGCACATAGCCAATATAAATAAATACACCCATAGGCTCGTAACATACATGCAGATACATGTAGCGCAATTAATTAAAAAAATGAAGTAATTCTCAAGATCTTTCCGAGGCATCCATTATGAAAGTTAACTTATTCATTATGATAATCATATGAAAATTTAATTTGTAAGGATGTTTAGAAATAATAGCTTTCAAAGAAGTATGTAGTAGATATCGTGAAGGGAAAAAAAAAGTGTCGTGAGGTGATGAATGTATATATTGTCTGTAACCAAGCACTGCAGGATGAGGTGTTGATGTGCAGATTTCCATTTTTAGAAAGAACAATGTCAGCCTTTAGCACAACAGATGAGATAGTTATTCATCGACAGATTGATGCCACGCTGCAGTCCTCGACAGCCAAGGATGATATAGAGACGGTTTATGACATTTTAAGATGTGTCAGCTGGATAAATAGTCACCATTATGAAAGGGTAAATTTATTTAATCTTGTCATCTCTGCAGATGTGGTTAACACAGAAATAAATACCTTACACAATGATTAAAGCAGTATATGTATTTATGAAATGTTTTTGTGCAATTTTTTTTTTTTATTTGACAGGTTGCACTTCAGTTTCCGGATGAGATCATGAGAGATGCAGCTCAAGTTGCTGAAAGATTAGAAAAAGCAACCAGTAAAAAAATAGCAATTTTAGGGGACACTTCATATGGAAGGTATATTTGTCATATATAATTATGTTTTTAATATGCTGGTTCTTGTGGAGGTCCTATCAGTTGCCAATCTGGTTCTTGTGGAGGTTCCATCAAAAACCAGTCTGGTTCTTGTGGAGGTCCTATCAGAAACCAGTCTGGTTCTTGTGGGGGTCCTATCAGTTGCCAGTCTGGTTCTTGTGGAGATTCCATCAAAAACCAGTCTGGTTTTTGTGGAGGTTCCATAAAAACCAGTCTGGTTCTTGTGGGGAATCTATCAGAAGCTGGTCCGGTTCCTGTGGTGGCCTCAAAGTGCCCCCTGATTTCAAAAATGGAAAGATTTTATATACATACTCACCTACATGTACCTAGAACTGGGAATCTTTTTATGGGTGGTGTTCTGATGCTGTATGTTGATGCAAATGTCCCTATGTTGTAAGGATTATTTAGGAGTATATTTTTTTAATCTCTCCCGATTTCAATGGAGAATATTTCTAATGTATATCATTTTTACAAACAAAGTTGTTGTGTGGATGAAGTGGCAGCCAAACACTTTTCAGCAGACAGCATCATTCACTTTGGTCATGCCTGTTTGAGTCCCACCAATCGTCTTCCAGTTCTCTACGTATTCGGTCAGAAGGAAATGGATGTACCAGATTGTTTGGAGAAGTTTAACAGTTTGTATTCGGCAGAGGATAATGTGATTCTTATATACGACACAGAATATGACTATGTCACAGGTAATCCTGTTGCAAATAACCTATATTCATTTTGTGAATGTGAAGTATCACTGTAGGAAAAAAAATTTCATGCTAGGTGAAGGAATAGAGTGTTGATACCTTTTTGTATTTTTTTTAAATGTCTCATGTTAGTTGCAGAATGTGTTTAACCCATGACCCTTTATCATGATATTGTCCTTGCATTTGATTTGCTGATATTACACTTGGTTTGCTGATATTACAATTAATTTGCTGATATTACACTTGGTTGGCTGATATTACACTTGATTTGCTGATATTACACTTGGTTTGCTGATATTACACTTGATTTGCTGATATTACACTTGATTTGCTGATATTACACTTGATTTGCTGATATTACACTTGATTTGCTGATATTACACTTGATTTGCTAATAAATATGTGTAAGTTTTGCAAGAAAGTAATAACTGAAGTTTTTGAACAGTTCTTCAAATATCAAATGTTTATATTTTGTTTGTAGATACAATATCTAACCAACTGACTTCAGCTTTCAAGAATCTGACATTGTCAAAATTAGATCTTCCAGTCTCAGTAGATACTAGCATTGGTGAAGAGATTAACACTGATTCATGTAGTACAGACTGTGTAGGATCTCGGAGTCCTGAAACAGCATTCCGGAAATGTGGGAGACTATTCCCCAACATGTGTGAACAGGACTTTGATGAATCCAGGAAAATATTTTATATCGGAGAGGAGAGTTTGGCATTATCCAATTTAATGATGACATTCAATAAGTGCTCATTCTGTTGTTATAGTCCATCCAAAAAGGAAGTTGTCAGAGAAAATGTCAGGAGCAATAAGGCACTGATGAAACGCTTTCACATGGTAGAGAAGGCAAAAGACGCCAGGATTGTGGGTATAGTGGCAGGGACACTGGGAGTGGTGAACTACCTAGACATCATCAACAGACTCAAGGATATGATTAAGAGGGCGGGGAAAAAGAGCTATACTTTTGTGGTGGGCAAGCTTAATGTCCCCAAACTGGCCAACTTTATGGAGATTGATGTGTTTGTTTTGGTGGCTTGTCCTAATAACACTCTCTTGGACAGCTCTGAATTTTATAAGCCTGTTGTGACACCATTTGAAATGGAGCTTGCCTGTAACAGTAATTTTGAGTGGGATGGGAGTTACGTCACAAACTTTACTGATCTATTACCAGGTACAAGTACATAAATATCTCAATGGGAAACTTCTATAATTTGGGATTGATTTAGAGATTTTTAGCTCACCTGAGCCATAAGCTTTAAGTGAGTTTTTCTGATTGAAATTAGTTGCAATTGCTGTAAAATTTTTACATTTTCATCTCCTTCTCTGGAATGAACTAATTTCAAGCAAACTTGGCACAAAGTATCCATGGATAAAGGACTTTAATTTTCTTCAAATGAAAGGGCAAATCCCCTTTCAAAGAGAAGATGATTAAGAGAAACTAAAAGAAAATCTTCTCAGGATTATATAGTACAGATTCAAGTTTGTTCATACTGTGACCTTTGGACCAATAATATCACCACAGGAGAGGTACAAAGTTCTACATAGGAATATAAAGGAAAAGCTTAATAAAAATAACCTCCTCTAGAACTACTTAGCCAATTTTAACCCATCTTCGCAAGCCAAGGTTTTCGGGAGCAGAGTGGACCAAAAATACTTGCCTTGTGAAGATGCCTCAAAAACAGCAGGGTCATGACTAGTATTATTAATATTTAAGCATCTTAAAGTAGTACAGAATCCAGCTAGTTCATTTCATGGCCATGGGTGGGGTAGAGTGGGGCCACAATAGGGAAACAAGGTTTCATATGGGAATTTATAGGAAATAAATCTCAAGACCAGAAGTGCCATGATTAATCATATCAATTTGCAACCTTTCTCAGGTTGTGCATATCTCAAGTTTATTCAAAATATGTCCATAGGGGGTAAGATGGGGCCCAACAGAGGGATCAAATTTTTGCATGGCAATACTTGAGAAAATTTTTTTTAAAAATCTCAAGACCAGCAGGGCCATGATTTGTCATCTTTGATTTACAAATATCCTCAGGTACTGCAGGTTCAGTTTTCTTCAGATACTGGCCTAGGGTAAAAATTGGGCATCAATAGGGGATCAAAGTTTAACATTGGGAAATATATGTAATCTTTGAAAATTTTTCTTACCAAGGACCACTGATTAGATAAATTAATATGTATGCATTCCAGTGCAGTGCAGTTTCACATTTGACTAGGATTGACTTAATATGGAATCAAAATTTTGCATGGGAATTTATAGAAAATGTGAAAAAAAAAATTTTAAGAGTATAGCAGAGTCACACTAAATCATATCAATATGCAAGTATTATGATTTTTTTTTTTTTTTTTTTTTTGGTCCCAAGTTAAGGTATGGATAAAATCAGGAATGAAATTTTACATAATGATTATAGGGGGACCTTTTCTTCAGAATAGCCATATTGATTTAAGGCATCCCCATATTGTGATGATTTAACTTCAGTCAGGTCACAACCCATGGGACTCAGTTTGGGTCATAATATAAGGTAAAAATTCGTCATAAGATTAAAGAGGGTATAAATATGTTAAGGCCAAGGCGACTCAGGTGAGCATTGTGGCCCATGGGCATTTTGTTTAAAGAAAAGGTTGCTAAATTGTGAAATGAGTAGCCAGCAATTTTCACTTTGTTACAACAATTTGTTCAAGCATGGCGAGGTACAAAAATCAATGGCAAGGTATGTAGTTACAATTAGGAACTACTGTTATATCGTACATACATCATGTATACAGGTAATTTAGTATTGATCCAGCTGCATAGGCTTTCTTTTAATGTCAGACTTTTGATTTTTTATAAAACCGATTTCAGGAGGGTCTTCTTATCGAGAGCTGGTGGTTCCTGATGAAGATGTGACAGATATATCCCTAATTACAGGAAAGATGAGAACTATTGGCATATCCAAAGACCAACCAGAGACGGTTTCTTCTGTTGTCCTCCGTAGTCAAGCTCTTGGTGTTTCCACAATACCAGCAGAGTCAGCAGGTAATGAAATGCTTATCAACAAAAGCCATGGGGAAATTTGACATAGGATTCATCTTCACATATTATAACACCCCTCCCCTTGCTAACAAATAAAGGAATCGCCTCTATCTGTCTGAGCAAGTTGTTTCTGAAGTTTGACACTACATCGCTTTGCACTACATCGCTTTGTAACCAAGAAAATAAAGTTTATTTCTAAAGTATATATAGATTTATATTTTGCCATTTACAGGGGAGTACCTATCCAACAGATCCTGGCAAGGCTTGGATCAACAGCTGGGACAGACTCCAGTGGTGGAGGCAGTAGAGGGGCAGTTTGGGATAGCTGCAGAATACACAGAAAAACCTACAAATAAAGACTAGAAAATTGTTGTGGGCTTTTCTTATTTCCTGCCATTAAGCTGCGTATCAGTATGATATTAATTTAAATGGGTTTTTGGTTTTTGGTTTTTTTTTACATTCTTGAATGCTATAAAAAAAAAAAAAGTGCCAGCGATAATCAAAGTTAATCAAGGCAATGATCTATATTGTGGTCATTTGTGCTGCTGTTCATAAGGAGAACTTAACTTGCTCATCAGAATTGAATTCAGTCAATCAAAAGCCTGGGTGGCAATATTCAAATTCATATCACTCTAAAATAAACAATACTTCAGTAGGACCAGTAGAGGAGCACTTGTACAAAGTGACTGAGGAGGAAGCTATTCGGTGTCGGCCAGTATCTTAATCCGTGGCGGGTATAATGCTCAATTTGATCCAAAAGTAACAACACTTCTGTGGGCCTATAGGTACTTTAGCTTATCCTTGACATGTAGAACAGTTTTGATGAGGGCCTGTGGACAGGTCCACTAGTGGTACATATGTACGGGGTAAGGTGCTGGGGGTGTACAGGTCCACTAGTGGTTCATATGTACGGGGCTGGGGGTGTACAGGTCCACTAGTGGTTCATATGTACGGGGCTGGGGGTGTACAGGTCCACTAGTGATACATATGTACAGTGCTGGGGGTGCAGCTCTTCTGCTACAGAGTTAGGTTTTGTCTTGGACAACCAATGCTCATAGTGACCTCGAAAACTGCCCACCCTTTAAATTAAATGAGGAAATAACTCCGGAAGAATTAAAATGGGATGAAATTGTTGTTCAATATGTTGGAATGAAAATTAGACGGAGTGAAAATTTTCCCTGTGTATTCATAAATCTTCAGAAGATAGGTCCTGCAATAAATTCATGGGGCATTTCGGGTTTGATATTCCCAGCCTAAGTTGCCGAATGTTTACTACCAGAACATAACAAGTACATTTTAGGACATTTCGACATAACTGGTCGTAAATATCACTCTCAGATCTATGATATGCATCGTTTAATGCTAAATGATTGTAAAATGATGAGAGCCTTATTGCTTAAATCCGTGATGAATGCCCAATATTAGATTGTATTACGTGTCAAATTAACATAAACTCAAATAATTTAATATATCCTGTTAATTATATGAAAATGTCATTTATTCATTTAATGCATGCAAAAATGCAAACAAAGATCTCTTCAAATATCATTAAATATTCTGCAGCATTGATATTTGCAGTATACTGATAATGAATTGTTACTCTCTTCGAATGAATTAATGATGCACTATAATTCAATTGAAGAGAGCAATAATTCTATTAAAGTGCATAATTCAATTAATACGCACATCAGTTAATAATTAAATATTTGCTCTCTTCAATTGAATTAGTGTGCATATCATCAATTTATTGCTCTCGTCAACTGAATTAATGATATTAGTAATTTATTTGATGCATGCAATAATTCTTTTAAAGAAAGTAATTATTTAATAAGAGATATTTTCAATTCAACACATCCACTATTGAATTACCGATCTCTTTACATAATCCATGATATCTTGAACTAATGAAATCTTTACATAATCCACGATATCTTGAACTAATGAAATCTTTACATAATCCACGATATCTTGAACTAATGAAATCTTTACATAATCCACGATATCTTGAACTATTTCAGTTTAATTTGGCACTCCATAGGAAAGTGAAGAACTATGCAAATCACCTGTAAATGCAGATATATTTTTCCAGTACTTGAAATATTGAATTAATAATAATAATTAAAAGATGCCTTTCAGAAGTACAGTCATTAGTTCATGTAGTATCCAATCAATCTGTGTCATTTTTATAGAAAGCAAAATTAATCTAATGTTTTGAATTTAAACTGCAGGCCGAAATTTGGCTTGTATTTTTTTTTTTATTGATATTACATGTTATTCTCATGATGTCTTATGCAGAATATATTGTATATCTGCATAAAACTTTTAACTATTTAGTCATAAGAAAGATAGATAGATGACTGTAGAAAATATTTTTAAAAATGTAAAGGGAGACAAGTATACATTCCATATTTTTTTCCATTTATTGTTTCTAACTAAAAGTGTCACGCTTTCACACAGATGATGGTGCATCAGATAAGGAGATTCTGTGACCAGATTCAATTATATACAAAACTCAGCATTAACAGCATCACTTCTTGTTCCATAAATTCACATAGCTTTCCTTTGACAATGAACTTGCATAAAGATTACATCTGGTTTTTGTACAAAGTTTTCAGAGTCTCAGAGATTTTTTTTTTAAACTGAAAGAACTCATAGAAAATATGAAAAGCCAAATTTTGTTTTAAGATTTCAATAATGGCAACAATTCTGCATGTCCGAAGTCTCTGGCAATGTCACAAGCAGACAGATCTCCCATTTTCAAGTCGGCATTTGCTCCCATTTTCAGTAATTTTTCCACCACTTCAGTGTTTCCTGAAAAATCAGATCATGCAATGTTTAATCATTTACATTTAAAGTGTTTTTTAAAACTGAAAATACTTTTAATTATTTTCCAGTATGTACATGATTAACTTAAATGTATGTGTTTGTGTCTGACAAGCTATTTTATCAAGCTTCCTAAGGAAGACTTCCTCAGACCAAATCCAATTTATCATCAATAAGGTCTGAGGTCTTTGGCAAAGACTGGTGTATGAAACTCTGCATGACAGAATTTAAACTCGTCCTGAATAAGCAAATGTTTTCTGCACCGAGTAATGTGTAATTGTACCTAGCATAACAGCCAGATGGAGGGGTGTGGCTTCCTCACACTGGGGGTTTTTGCTGTTGATATCAATCCGAGGATTCTGCAACAGTATGGTTATTAAGTTGGCGTTGCCGTTGTTCGCCGCGGCATGGAGTGGGGTGTTCCCTGTATCAGCAGCGCAGTTCACATCAATAGGTGGCTTCACCTGCAGCAGATGATTTTATATCAGCAATATTTAAAATACATTATTATACTGTGGTCTTGTATATTTATCAATATGAATAGCTGAAGGTGTGAATGTCAAACATTCCTGTTACTCTATATCAATATGCTGGTAAATTAAGCGGCAATTTTTAATGACCTTTGCACAAAGGAAAGAAAAACTTCAAGGACATCAAATTTTTCAATTCAGCTGCTGTTTTAAAAAGTGCATATGAATTAGGAAGTATGGAATTAAAACTTTCAAGCCAAACAAAAAATTTTTTAAAAAGACCAAGTTAACTCTTTCCTTCATAGAATATAGATATTACACAACCCGATTTGCAAGGCATTTTGTAGACAATTACTTGATTTTATGTATTTTAATAGATTTATGCACAACTTTGAATTTATAAAAACTTGTCAGATATTTTGTGTACTGAAAAATCATTTGTTCCATTTTCTTTCTTTTTAATGGTTTATGCATCTTGCACATTTTGAAATATTGCTGCTCTAACTTCCACCATCTTCAGGGTAAAGCTGAATAGTTCTACAGCTGAAGGGAATAAAGAATTCATCATACTTATTAATCTAGACCTGTTTTTAACAAGATTAATTTCCCACCAGGCAACCTTTGAGTAAATTACAGGTGTATGGTAATTCTCTACAGGTGTCTTAATCATTCTCTCTGTGACCTTGACACTGTCACAATGACCTTGGTGTAGAATCATGACACAAATGACAGGTACCAATGGACCAAGCAACATTTGTGTAACATATGATTGTGCCTGCAAAGTCTTTTCATTTTAAAAATATCACAGGACTATAATTTTGTACTTTTTCTCCCAGTGACCTTGAACTAGTACACATGACTTCATTTCAGGAAAATTACATAGCCCTCCAGGAGTAACCAGACCTTTATATTTAATCTTTGTGAAGCAGATTCAGACAGAAGACAGATTTTCATACAGACTGACACACAGAGTGATTGCTGTGTACCACCCCAACTCAAAGTTCCATGTTCCAGGTGTATAAATAGGAGCTAAATATGATATTTGCCAACTTACATATGCCAATAGATTAATAAATTTACAGGGTAAAATAAGTGTGTAAAAAAGTATCTCTCCAAAATAAATGTTAATTTGGAATTCGAGCATACCCTGTTGATCAAATAATGCAGAATGCTGGGTTGGTTGTACATCACTGCTGTGAAGATATAGGTTCTGTTATGACTGTCTTTATAATGCGGATTTACAAGAGCTGTTGTGATGTAGTAATGTAAGACATCCACAAATCCGAGTCGTATGGCTTGAACTACTCTCTGATGGTGCACAGATTCCTTCGACGATGAAGAGAGAAGTGAGTGGTCTTGACTTGGTGAAACGTCTCTTTTCAAATTACGATAAAAATTCACAATGGCTGTCCACACACTCAGCAGTGTGAAGGACCTCATCGCCAGTATCCATTGTGCATACTGTTTGTTGCGCGTTGAACACTTCACATCAGACAGCACACGCTTGTAGCTTGTCTGTTTCTCGGACGACAGTACATCCAAGTAGTCCAGAAACAAATATGGTCCTTTACTACTTAGTAACATTCCAGGATACTCTCTAAAGAGAGCAGATATCAGACTGAGTATGTCCCGATTTGTGATCTTCCTCTGCTCTCGTCCAACAGTAAAAGCGAAATTAGCTTCTTCCACAATAATCTCGTATTCCAGTTCAAAAATTTCATTTTTCTGTTGATCTGGAAAGTCTGAGAGCCAGAAATGAGCAAACTGTACAAATTTTTCAGAATTGTGACAATAATCACTCAAATTGTGAACATTTCCATTAGCACGAGACAGCCAGCTCGACACCACAGTGGCATCTAAGTAGCACATCATATCGTCAAAGTTTGTGGTGCTAGCTTTTACTCTTTTGTCAACAACTGGTGAAGACACGTCATCCACATCTTGACTTTCAGAAATTATGGAACCATAGGAAGTGGAGGTTACAGGAGGCAACAAGTCAGCTTTTGGGAGATCATAAGTCCCAGGAATAATGTCCAGCATACGTGCTTGCTTCTTGTCTCTTTTTTTCCTTTTTTTCGGTTTTGATCTTTTTGGAATTGCATCTGTCTCGACAGCAGTTTCTGGTGGAGTGCTGCTATTGGTTATGCACCCCGAATCTGGGGACATGTGACGTTCAAGAGACTGTGCACGTTTTGAACTGTCTATAGAACTTGCACTACTGACAGAAAGTGCATCTAAGTCTTTTATTACTACTTCTTCATCAGAAAATATTTCTTCATCACTATCTCTCACTGTCAGTCTGGAGACACATATCAGTTCTCTCAAATCTCGCACACCTCGACTCATGATGTTAAATAATAAGGATTATATACATATAAAATATCACAGATATTTGGACGGAATTTGATTCAAGTTATTATTTAAGTAAGTCACATGGTTACATGTGAATCTGGATCTCGACTCTCACTCTCACATCCAGTGCTAGGAATGTGCTGGTTAGCAGGTATGGTAAGCAAAACTTGGACTGCCATGCAACACGGAAAAACAGCAGCAAAATCCTGGACAAGCTTCTAGCAAAATTAGCATACGTTTGAGATAGTGTCTGAAGAATCATCTGGTAGCTTTCAAAATCTGTAAAAGAAATGTGAGATTTATGAAGTTCAGAATTGACATATCATAATCAAATCAAGTGAAAACCTGCATTGCTGCGTAATATAATAAAAAAAAAAAAACAACCACACGTACGAACACACACACACATCACACCACACGCACACATTTTAATTCAAATCTTCTCATTTATGTGCTATGTTTGAATAAAATCTACTGCGTTACAAATTTACACTAAGTATATACAACAACATGCCATGATAAAAATTATGAAGTTGAAAAGATTTCATTCAATCTTTGGTGTTAACTCACTGCTCTAAATTTCAATTGAGCAACATTGAGAGTGGAAACAGTTGCAGTTCTGCATTACACAATCAAAATGGTGTGAAATTACTGTACGTGCATGTCTTCTCTGTGTCTGCAGTTACTTCACATAGCTGGAATATTCTTGATATTGAAAACTATTCCAAATATGGAGTCACAATTGTTATAATTAATTTACAACAAACAACAAGTAGATGAACAGATTTCCATCATCTATAGATTTCTTCTCTTTAATAAACAAATATATTTTGTGTAGAATATGAAATGTTCAAAATTTTTCAAGATATTGTGCCACAATGAAAATGTATTAAACTTGGAATGAAGGTCTGCTGTGACCTTGACCTTTGACCACAAATTTTGTGTCTATCTTTCATCATCAACTGCCTTTGTATACAGTGATTGGGAAGGCCAAAATGATCTATGGGACTATGACCCAATGGTTCAAATTTTCAGTGGGCCATTTTCAGATTTAATGGACAATCAATATATTTTGAAGGGCCATTACAAACCATTTCATTGTCTTTAAAAAATCTAACCATGGCCCTGGTCTTTTCAACCGCTCTTGAAAATGCCTTTCTTTTCCCTCTTCTCAATGTTATCATTGCTATTATCATTATTGTTATTTTCTTTGTTTGATCATTCTTGGCTTTCCAAAGCTTAAATATGTTTGTTTTGGGTCCATTTTTATCCTTTTCTAGAGCGGCATTCTCCTAATATACTATTTTCTGAAGACAAGCGTGTGGTCTAAGAGAAAACAGTTTATTGGTTATCTATTTAGATTTATACTGCTTCAACCAATGAGATTCTGTGTATCAGGGTTAAGGTTATCTGATGTATCAGAATACACAGGAATTTAAAAAAATATAAGAAAGTACACACAGAAAAAAATAGCAAATCTTACTCAATTCACTTCTACAGAAAATCAATAATGTGCACTTCAGCACATGATTAAATAATCTTATGCACCAATTTTCACCTGAATGTCCCAGGGCACATGGCCTTCCCATCTGTGTATATTCAAATATGAAAGATCTATATTGAAAATTTCATTATCTCCCCTTTGAAAAATGTGTGTGACCCTTCATTTGAACAATTTTATATCCCCTTTAATGTTTGTTTGCTTTTTTGCAAAGTTTGGTTGACTTTAGCCCAGTGATAAACCAGCATAGATGGTTGCATTATTTCATTATCATTTGAGTGACATACTGGGCATGATTTACTGCCAAAAAGTCTGATTAGTGAATCGGGTATTCTTTCTATCATGAAATATTGTGCAGTATCAGAAATATCAAATTATACAATTAAACAGAAAGCTGGTATTCAAAAATAAATAGAACATCAAGTTGGGATAAATTGGGAAGACATACGGAGCAAATAGCTAAATCTTCTCGGCTTCCTGTATAAATTTACCAATCAGGTAAAGGTTGGGTTAATAAATAAACCAGTTAGGGTGAATGATGAAAGGTTAAAAAAAATTCACAATGGGTTGAGTAACAGAAGTTGATTAGCAATTTTTCAAATTGAATCAAAATCACTTATACACAGCAGACTGCTGTTTTCATGCAAAATTTGTACTTATGATAGTTACCAGTTGAATTGTTTAACTGTATTATGTATTTTGTTCATTAAAACTTCCGATATGAAATTTTAATCTAGATTTCAAACATATATATATATATATATATATATATATATATATGTATATGTATATATGTTTTAATGATTTTAAACCAACACACTAAATGACTATCATATAATACTATAAGCTGCAATCTGATTTACGTTAGATCCATGATGTGCTTCTCTTTTCACACTGTTGCTATGTGTGTTACAAAAGGAGTGGACCCAGGAACAAATTTTAATCAGATTGCATGAGCTGGAGTTCCATACAGATAAGACATTTTGTCCTATGGCAAAGTGTGGCCATAGGACCTTGAGTCTGAAAACCACTAGTCTAATACCTCCATTTCTGACTATTTTCCAATGTTGGGTGTGCACATTATAAGAAAAGTATGTTATGCATATTTACAAGCAAGTTAAAAACAAAAACTGGCAGCTAATTATCAGATGCCATAGTAGAGCCTTGAAACTTTCAATGCTCAAAGCCAACATAATATAATTTGAGGGGTGAAGCTTCCATAGTAGCAATAAGGCAACTGTGTATAAATCACAGCTTTAATATTAATTCAGAAATTGTGGAAAATATATATAATTTCTTAAATATTTAATGAATACCTAATGTTAATTTTTCGTGTTTTAAAATTCTGAGACCTATTTTCCGACCGGGACTCCTCCCCTTGATCCCTTCCCCCTTGCACAGGGCTCCACTCCAGAGGAGGGCTTCTACAGCGGCTATGTCATGCCATAGTCTATGGTTAAATTGCCTCATGACATTACTCACATTAGATTTTACAGTCAAGCTATACCCCTGAATTATATCATAATTATGCATTTTTTGGAGTTGGTAACCGCTAATAATCGCCACGGTATATAAAATACAACGACAAGGAAGTTGTAACTGCAGTAAATTAAATTCAACCAACCAAATTTGTACTTCTCTGTTCTGTTTGGGTGTCAAGGTGGCAGTCGCTTGAAAAAAAAATTGTGGTCTCAATAACGCTTTATTCTTACCTGAAATGTATTTGTAAGGCATCAAAGCGTCTTCAATATGAAGATTAGGAAGATAGATCCCGATGCTAAAGTAATATATAACAACTAGCCAGTCAATTGATATTTAATTTAGTAGTTTTAAGTAAATTTGGAGTGTTTGCATTTCAGTAAAATAAAGAAGAACTGCAATGTCATATTTCCGGTGTAAGCTTTACTAAAAATTATCTTTTACCCACCAATCGTTCATAAATGAAATTTTACATATAAAATTATGCCTGAACACGAACTGAATTACATGTATCGTTATATATTGCTGTATATATACAGTCCGTTTCTGACACATAATTATAGGTAGGATAATCCGACTGACATTATTTTGAGGCTCAACAAGGCGTAAACGTAAGTAAATATAACAGGAAGGGAGAAAATGGAAAATGCAAAAACTCCAGACCGGGATTCGAACCTCCCTTCCCCCCTCCCCCCCCCCCCCCCCCCCCTGAATTTCTAACCAGGTGCTCTACCAACTGACCTAACTGACCACTGACGATCGAACCCGGCTGACCGCTACATTCCCCCCTCTTGTCCTCGAAGACAGACAACCCAGGTTTTTTTGCCCTTAATGTAGTTTATTTATTTCCACTGAAATTTGGGTCCAGAGGGCACACAGAGTTCATGTATATAAAAGAGTGATTATCCAAATGCGCGCATCATTTCTATTAAAGAGAGCAGAAATGTAATTATTTGTTATGTTAATCTGGCGCTCCATACAAAGGTATCTCGCCGTGAACCTCTAAATGCTGTGTTGTGTTCGTAGTCTACTGAATCGTCCGAGAGTGTATCACTTGCACCACTCACATTTAAATCTCATATAACTCGTATAACTTAATGTTAAGAATCGATACGATATTTTTATCATGGGTCATTGTCTTAATCATTGCTACTGATTTAACTGCCTTTGCTTTTGTTATCATATAATACATTGTTTTCATATACTAAGTTTCTTGTTAAAGAATTTGCTGGGGAATCTAAAATTCTATGTAAATATTTAAAACGGCTTTTTATGACTTCAGTATACAATGGGAATCGACCAAGTTCACCAACAATAATATGTATCAATTAAATTTTCTCTTTTTGGGAGAGAGAGAGAGAGACTCGCAAAGAAGCAATGGGAAAACTCGGGAATCATACATTTGTAAAAAGAAAAGAAAAAAATGTGAGTGAAACTATTATAACATTTACTGTGGATTATGAGGACCTGAAAGGGTTAGTGTTGAAAAATTACGTGAATTCTGAACAGTTAGTTTCTAACTTTCTGTAAAATTTAGAGACTAGTATACGAGTGCATGCATAGAAATCTATACATACCAAGTCAAACATTATATTAGACACAGTATAAAGTACACGACTTAGAGATAAGTTAAAATGGGGAGTTATGTTCGTTTATTATTCTTCATTTATGGTCGAAAGGGATTACGTAACCACACAAAAGTCGTTCTGTAGTACCATGCAGCATCCCTTGTTAGAAGATATGATTGTTCAGTGAATGTCCTTATTAGCAGATACAGTGGTGTAGCTGCCATTGACGCCAAAACGCCTGGGCGTATACATCAATTTGACAGCATTTTTTTATTTTTTTATTTTATTATGCATCATTTTATAGCTAGAAAAACCCATAAATGTAACCTAAAAAGCCCCCAAACCCTTGAGTTTCTGGGGCTTCGCCCCCTGACCCCCCACCAGGGCTTTGCCCTGGACCCACTGGGGGCCTTAAGACAGTCCCCAGCCCCCAGCCTATTCTGGATTTGTCACTGTGCTTACACTTCACTTCAAGGCTAGCTACGCCACTGAGATATGATTGTTCAGTGAGTGTAAGGCCCGTCAGATACCTTCCACGACTTCATATGAGTGAAAACATTTCGAGCGGGGTGTTAAACTATATACAACTAACCAACTTCTGTGGATAGGTTAATAGTTTTCTCTGAATACGGAAGGTCATATGCAAGCTGTTGAAATATTTTCAAATTCATTTATTTACAAAAAAATCCATGACAAATTACACACATTTCGGGTGGAATATTGACGAGATTCCACAGTTTAAATATAAATTTACAAAACGATGCATGATAAACAAATAACTACAAGCATGTGGCCAAGTCATCGATTGGAACGGAAATCCACAAGCTTTTTGTCAAGCCTGAAACCATTACCATCCCTATAAGTCAACGATATATTTAAATAGAAGTGTTCCTTTGCCAAGTTAAACTTCGTGAGTGTCTGTAGGAATTGTAATTTTTGTTTTTCTATTTCAGATACTGTTCGTAGATGTCCGAGGAGTGGGTCACACCTGTGCGATCGTGTCCAAAGCATGCATGTTACGGAGCGCCAAATTAACATAAACGCAAATAACTGAAGATGTCTTTAATAATTTGTAGATATCAACAATTCAATTATTGTGCGCAATAAAATTTATGCGTCAGTCAGTCAAGTCAAGAAAACAATATTTGATGCGTGCATTATTTCAGTTGATGAGAGCAACAGTCAATTGATTTTCGCATCAATGTGATTGAATTAGTCTATTGCGAGCAAACGTTATTTTAGAACTCGGTATAAACCATGTGATGATCTCTTAAATTCATTTTGAAGATATATCTTTAATTACAACGCTTTTGTATAAGGAATTAATGCGGGCATCAATTCTTTTAAAAGAGAGCAACAATTCAACTAAGGAGACTGTTAATTGTGGATATGTTAAATTAAAGAGATCTCCAACTATGTAGCTACGCCCCCTCTCTCTGAATTAATGATACAAAATTCATTCAATTGAAGAGAGCAATAATTCAATGATTGCGCGCATTCATTTGATTGATACGCGCTACAATTCAATTGAAGAGAGCAATAATTCAATTATGCGCGCATTAATTGACTTATTACTCACTTCATTTGAATTGTAGCGCGCATCAATTCAATGGTTGATATCATCCATTTATTTGAAGAAAGCAACAATTCAATTATAGCGCTCGTCAGTTCAGCAGAATAAATTAATGCCATCAAAAATTCAATCAATTCAGAATTGAAGATATCATTAACTATTTGAAGAGAGGTTTAAATGGATTGTTGCATGCATTAAATTAATTACTGACATTACTGTTATTATAAATATTATACTCCAAACTATAATCAATCGGCTTTGTGATATTTTTATTATTCTGCTACTTGTCTATATTTTTCTGTATTTATTTCTGGATTCTGAACTATCTTTCATATGAAATACTGCATAAAAACCAAGCAGGATTGAGAAAACAAAATTTCTACTACTTGTCGTTATCTTAAAAAAAATAAATTGTGTACTCATAGATTTTGACTTTGAAAGGGCTTTCAGCAATGAATGGCGGAAAGTTCCTTGGTACAAAATCAATGAACACACGTATAATGTTATTTATAATTATAAATCTTTATAATCAAATCAATTCAAGAATAGTACATTGTGATGAGATCTCAAATCAATCACATCAAATAAGGATAACTCCCATCAAAGTGTATAAATAGCTGTTTTCTTCTAACGTAATATCTGAAAATATTGATGGCATATTCAGATAACCTATTCCTTCCTCGTCTCGTGTATACTCCCAAATTAATTATACATTTTATACAAACTCACAGATCCTTATGAGTTTCACGAAAAATGTGAATTTGAAGGTAACTTCCATCAAAATGTAAAGGTATAGATGGGTTGAGTTTCTCGAAGGAAAGGTCATTACCCCAAAATGCTGATTTCCTTAAGGAAGCTCCATCTCTATGAGACATCAATATTAATGATCCAAAACAGAACTCATCACGAACTGTACTAATTTCTTTTGATTTGATATAATCCGCAATAACCAAAGCAAATGTACACGATGTTGCCGCCATTCTAAAGATGTCAGACATACATAAACAGTTCGAAATATGTGTTAACTAAATATGTGTATGTATTAACTTAATCAAATAGCATAACAAAGGTACATAAAAACTCGTTAGAGTGACAAAAGTTTAATTTCAGCAATTTAAAAAAACTACTAATTTATAGATATATTAAAGTAGTTACGTAATTGAATTATTGTTTATTGATTATTTATGTAAAAAAAAAAAATAAATTTATTATGTCCACAGAAATCTTAATCTTGACCATAACTTTCGAGTGGAGCGAGATAGTGATTTCATATTTCACATGCGTTGTTTTTGTGGTAAGACCGTCCTTTCGGTACTAAAACTTTTTGACCTCATGACCTTAACCTTGGAGTTTAACCTACCTTTGAAAATGTTTATTAAACCAGGCCATAACTTTTGCATGGTTAATAATAGGCTTTCATATTTCACATGTGTATTCCTGGTGACAAAACCTTTCTGTGGGAGGCAGAATGACTTCGTTGTTGTACAGGAGCGTTAGTGTTTTACAAGTACATCGTGAGTTTGTACAAGAGCATTAGTGTTTTACAAGTACATCGTGAGTTTGTACAGGAGCATTGGTGTTTTACAAGCACACTTTAGTTTGTACAGGAACATTAGTGTTTTACAAGTACATCGTGAGTTTGTACAGGAGGCATCCTGCGCTGTAGTGCTGAAAAGCCGAGGAACTAACTTCCTTCATTGCTTGCAAGTGCTCTGTTATAGATCTAGTGAAAAGTTTTACAAGTACACTTTGAGATTGTATAGGAGAAGTAGAAACATAAGAATGTAAGCCTGAAGCTTGAAGAGTTGTAAATTCCATATTAAGAAGGAAGGTGTTAAATTATTTCCTGTAAAAGTTAAAGTTCTGAACCTTCAGTAATATAACAGATTAAAACACATGCTGGTATCATAATCCGGGACTCTCTAACTTCCCTCTGTTCACTGCAATGTCTGTCACTTTAACTGATCCCATCCTGTCACTGAGAACTTTGTAAAATTTTCACTAGATCTATAACAGAGCACTTGCAAGCAATGAAGGAAGTTAGTTCCTCGGCTTTTCAGCACTACAGCGCAGGATGCCATCAGTGTGTAAGTTCTGGTTCAATATTTGTTTCATTGGCCCTATACATTTTCTAAATAGAACACAGATTTCTGTAGAGCAATTTACCTGAATTTTTTGATGAAAATTTGGTTGGTTGATGGGTTGGTTGTTTTACGTTCCGTCGAGATTCTCCCCCCCCCCCCCCCCCCCCGCTCCTCTTATATGGAGACGTCACCTCAGATGTACGTCTATATATAGCTCTCCGGGCCGTAACATTGGGAGGGTTCGACAATGGAGCGCAAACTTAACATAAACTCAATTAATTGAAGATATCTTTAATTAATTGAAGATATCATCAATTAAATTATTGCGCACACTAAATCAATTATTGCTCTTCTCGATTCAATTGATGGATCATGCGCACATTAATGTGGTGGAAATATTGCTTACGAACATTAAATTTGACCTCGGTATAAGATTGGTGATCTCTTTAATTCAGTTGAGGATATCTTTAATTATGTACATTCCTTTTGTAAAAGGAATTCATTCGCGCGTCAATTTTTTTTCTTGAAAGAGAGCAACAATTCAATTAAAGAGAGAAACATTTCTATTAAAGAGATATAATTAATTCAATCATGGGTATATTGAATATAAGATATCTCTAATTAGATAACTGTCCTCTCTAAAAGAATTATTGCACGCATTCATTGGTTTAATGGTATAATTAATTCAGTTGAAGAGAGCATTAATTCAATTAGTGCTAGTATTAATTAATTGATGCACACAATAATTCAATTGAGGAGAGTAATACGTCAATCATTACGTTAATTAATTGAATTGATGTGCGTTTTATTTGAATTATTGAAATTCACACCTTCATTAGCTCTGATTTATGTTGATTATCGCGTAAACGCGATAGAGCTATTGAAAGTTTGATTTCAATCAGGTTAAGCTTTGGCGCCATGGCATGAGCGGGGCCCGAACTTGCGACCTCCCCGTTACGAAGCAACACCACTTTACCACTGAGCTACGACTTTCGGTCGTCAGTCCAAATATCCAGCCGAGCCGAATCTCAGCCGAGATTAAGCAGAGTTACAACCGGTAAAAAATTACAATAAACTTATATACAATTCTAATAACTTACAATACTTGTTAGAAGACTTAATCAACATCTAATAATTTGATGCAAGTGATTAAATGGTGTTGTATAAACAAGCTTATGTAAATAATGCAGGTGCAGAAAGTCAAAGTTTAACACACTGTTGCTCATTAACAAGCTCTATGACTCAGTTGTCCAATTCCCTTCAAAATTTTATGCTTCCCAAAACACCAAGTTCACAATACTACAAAAGCGTTCATCTAGTCTAATATCATTTCAATGCCACACTCATGGAATGAATTGGACTGAAATCATGAGATTGGGTTTAATTTTTGAGAAACAGTAAGAAAATTGAGAAATCCTACAATCATCCTAGAGATTGGGCTTAATTTGTTGAGTAACAGCGAGAAAATTGAGAAATCCCCAAACCATCCCGGCTGCAGAAAATGATTGCACAATCGTTCCACGGGATGACTTATCTAAAGGTTATCATATGTATTGTACGAATCATTGTAGGAACACCTTACGAATACTAGCGAAAATGATCGTGGAAAAGATTCTGACCTAGAAAAGAGTAAAACCTGTTTTGTAAGTATTTTTGCCATTATGTGTGTGATTTTTTATTTTAATTCTTATTTTCACATTGTCAATAAATTTTCTGACCTGACTGGTCGCAGTTTCCAAAGCATTTATTGAATATGTGGTGTTTTGTACACCGTAACAAACATTGACATGATACTGGCGCGGTGTCAGGTCGGTGAAACATGGATAGAATGATCGCCTGCTTGGTGAAGTTCTTGTAGCAATCACAATCATCCCAGGAAATGTTATTGCCATTCACATGAAGTACTTTATTGATTCAGAAATACGTATATTATGTCATGTGCTATCGTTGTGTACATATGTTTTCTTCAGTTAAGTGGACAGACATATCCTACATCCGCGGGTGTACAGAGAATTTGCCTGCCCACTTCTCTAAAGATGTGCACATTGTGCTGTGATTGAGATCTATATATTGTCATACTTTATGTTGCCCAGAATTTAATCTCTATTTTTGTATTTTTGAAACTGAGGACTGAACAATCCCTCTAATTCTATGGTGTAATTCAGAGGCAGCTTTGCATAGCATCAAGAAATGTTGTCAGTTTATTTAATGTGTTTGTAATGTGATGGCACTATCTGTAGGTTCCCTAACAGGGTGGTATTTGAACTTCCTGCAGAAACACAAACCACAGGGTTTAGTCCCATCGTGGAAATTAGGGTGTACAAAAAGTGTTTGTTTGCTCGTCCGGG
This sequence comes from Ostrea denselamellosa, assembly GCA_024699665.1. Lineage (NCBI taxonomy): Eukaryota > Metazoa > Mollusca > Bivalvia > Ostreida > Ostreidae > Ostrea > Ostrea denselamellosa. The sequence goes on along the minus strand of JAMZEH010000020.1, from coordinate 10,663,397 downwards.
ACAAGCCAGTATTGGTTAGGATGAGTGAATGCTATTCTATCTTTCCTCATGACAAACAGAATTTTCCATAACTGCTGAATTGACATCTACCTCTAGTCGACGCGGGTTCAATTCTTGCTCGCGCCGATATATGTGAGAAAATTTGTCAGTTTACTTTTGGAAGGTTGGTGGTCTCTTCCCGGGTACAGTGTATCTGGGTTCTCTCCTCCACCATTAAAAACTGGATACCACCAAATAACTGAAAAAAAAATTGTTGAGTGTGGTGGATAACAATAAACAATCAATCAATCTTTCAAAAATATGTGCATTTGAAAACTTTTTTTTTTTATGTTCTGATTGAAAATATTCCATCATATGTCAACATCAAGGTTTATGAATGTAATAGACAAACCCCAAATCCAGATAATAGATTCTTTTAAGCATTTTCATGGTTTAGAATTCAAAAGAAAAGTTAAACAGAGAATTAGTTGACGTTTGTGGATATTTTTGTCATCATTTACAATGTCAGTTTTCTTGTTTGTGGATATTTTTGTCAGTACTTGTCATCATATAAACAGTTACAATGTCAGTTTTCTTGTATGATGAATAGCAATTCAGGGTGTATCCAAAATGTGACCAGGAAAAGTTCCTATATTGATATAAGTCACAAAGCATCCCTTTGCAAGTTACAAAGAACAATTGATTTGTTGATGTTAGTTTTTGTTTGTTTTTTTTTTTAAAGTTGAAAGAGACTGTGATGGACAGGTTCATCTTTGTGTGATTCAGACACTGAATAATGACTCAAACTGTCAATTTATTCATGACAATACATGATTGTTGTTAATGATCAAAAAAAAAATTTAGATTAAAATACATGTATATGCACAGTCTTTCTTTCTTTATATGAGTATGAAATGCTATGAAACAAATAAAGCCATTATAAGGACGAGCTGTCCATATATCTTATTTGATCCATGGGGGGAAGTGGTTGTAAAAACATTTTTTTCTCAATCTGGAAATTGTAGCGTGTTCTGTCATTATAGGTATCTAATTGATATCAGAGAAGGGATTATACACAGTTGAATTATAAAGACCTTTACTTATTTTAAATCATTTTCAAAATATCATTTAGATGCTGTGGTCTAGATATGCTGACTAAAATGTAATAAATTAAAACATATTTTTTTTATAGAAATGTGACAAAACAAAAAACACCATGCACCAAGAAGTTCATTTTCAGATATACTATTGGATGTATAATTCTTAGAATTTATGATCGGAAAACATCAATTATTTTCAGATCTATTGGAATCTACCCGTGATTTAAGCATACAATTTATTTATTTTTTTTGGCTTTGGACATATAATGCAATCTCAACAGAATTTTTCTGCAAACTTTTTGAACAGTATTTAAATTTCTGCATGGACCTAACCTAGATAACAGTGAATACCTGAGGCTAACATGATGGTGTTCATAAGGTGTTTACATAGGTAAATCCTGTGCTCTTGATGAAGAAAATTTATATACCTATATGTTAGGTAAAGCCCCAATCTCTCCACTAATGAAACGGGAGGAAAAACACTTCTTACTCGAATATGGAAATTATTTAATTAAAAGTATTTGCCCAGTACAAAAGAATCATATTAAACTGCAGGTTAATACTACACTGATTTCTTTGTATATTATGTCTTCTTTCCTTTTCATTTATTTACATCTACTTCTTTTTAATGTTCTTTCTTTTCTTTTTTGTTCTCTTTGTTCTCACATTTCTATATTTGTATATATGTTTTGTATGATTTATTGTTAATGTAATATATGTATTTCGAATGTACTCTCTGAAAAGAGGAATAAAATATTAAATGAAAAGAGAATAATTTAGAGACATGTTTAATTTAGCATGAAAAAAGAATAACTAAAATACATAAACTTTAAATGATTATTGTATTTATAAATGTGTTCTATGTTGTTAAAATCAAGTCAATTTCCTGAAAAATATGAAGGACAAATCTCAGGATGTAGTAAGTACTTAAAAATCGTAACATAACGGTCTGACCTTTAATTTCTGGATTTGACTCAACATGCAATCTCAGAAACTCTCAATCTTTCAAAATTTTATCAAGATCCATTAAAGTTTGAGATATTGAGAGTCACTCTGTATTTAACAATAAGGAAACCCACTTATCTAGTAGTTAGTATATATGAACATGTAATAACTATTAATCAAATGCAATGTATGTACAGAATATAAGCTCACTGGTTTTATAAGTAAGATCTTGTGTTCTACCTTTTAAATTCAGCTCATGTGTCTTTCCCTTTTACAAATCAGGTTGTGTGTCTCTTCCCTTAAATGTCAGCTCAGGTAGATAACCTCTTACAAGTCAGCTCATTGGCCCTGCATCTTACAAGTCAGCTCATTTGGCCCTGCATCTCACTAAGTCAGCTCATTTGGTCCTGCATCTCACTAAGTCAGCTCATTTGGCCCTGTATCTTACAAGTCAGCTCATTTTGCCTTGCATCTCACTAAGTTAGCTCATTTGGCCCTGCATCTCACTAAGTTAGCTCATTTGGTCCTGCATCTCACTAAGTTAGCTCATTTTGCCTTGCATCTCACTAAGTTAGCTCATTTGGCCCTGTATCTCACTAAGTTAGCTCATTTGGCCCTGCATCTCACTAAGTTGGCTCATTTGGTCCTGCATCTCACTAAGTTGGCTCATTTGGTCCTGCATCTCACTAAGTTACCTCATTTGGCCCTGCATCTCACTAAGTCAGCTCATTTGGCCCTGCATCTCACTAAGTCAGCTCATTTGGTCCTGCATCTTACAAGATGGCTCATGTGGCACTGCCTCTTAAAATTCAGCTTTTGTGTCTCTGTCTCTTACAAATCATCTCCTGTAGCCTTGCCTCTTCTTACAGAATGACACATTGTGTCTATCTTTTATAAATAAACTCTTGTGACTCTGCTTCAACAAGTCATCTTGTGCTGCTCTGCTTTTTAGGAGTCTTGCTCTGCCTCTACCATTCAGCTCTTGTGCATCCAGGTCTTACGGATCAACTCTCATGACCCTGACTATTGCAGCTAGCTCGACTCTGATGTTTAAACATAGAGTCAGCTAAAGCTAGGAAAGAAGGTAATATCTGAACTTTGATAATTTAATGTAGTAGAACAACATATACGGATTTTCTTCATTTGATCTATTTATACCAATCCTAGACTAACACCTTCCAGCAGAAGTGAATATTAGGTGGAAAATACATTTTCTGAATTGTCTCAAATTCTCCCAAGATTATTGTTTCGGGTAATGATTGACAGTCCAATGTCTATTGCTTTTGTTGTGTAACTTTTCATTGGTTTATGTTATTGTAATCTATAAATAGGTTTAAATATAAGCTATGTTACGTGTAATAATCACTGAGTTTTCCTGGAAAAGAAAATATAAAGTGCACTCTTGTTGATTTAATGAATGAAGTGCCTGTCTCCTCTCTCCTCCTTAGTCTGTCAGAAGAATTTGGACAATTGAAGGTTAAGGTTCAATTCCATATTAAGATTGATTTTCAATTATAGTGAAAAATATGCTTCATAGACCCAATTTGAGTGTGGGTTTTAGCGATTAACAGTTAATTTCAAATGATCATTACATAATTCATTCACTATAATGCTATGTTTTGTCATGAACATTTTTTTCTGCTATATAAATCACATAGAGACATTCTCCATACTGTTTTCAAAACAAACATTCATATAAGGGTGTCAAATGTTTTGATCAGTGAAGCTGTGAACAAGTTATTACCTAATTGTAGTTTTAAAAACTTTTAACAAATGAGATAATTGTTTGATAAGGATAATGTTTTATGGTCAGCAGAAAGTTTGAATTTCTGTATTGTTTCTAAGGTGAGTGCTTTCAATTTCAGACATATCAAATGATTGTGTGCAGATCTGTTAAGTTGTGCAAAGTGAATGATGAGGAACTCGAGAAGTAACTATTCTCTTCATTCATGAGATGTCATTATTATAAAAAGAAACATTGTGAGAAAAATCTGAAATACCTAAGAGAGGTTCTATTTTCATATTGTAATTGTGATATTTTTATTCAATAGCGGATGCATTTTTTATGAATTGAAATATTTTACTTACAATTATTATGCGTAATTATAAATGTGGAAAAGACGTATGACAAATATTAACCTGTATTATCAAAAATTTGATTCTTAAAATTTGTTTTTCCGCCATGTTTTTGTAATCACAAAAATGACGGTTTAATGAGAAATATCTGTAAGTTTTAAAAAGTCGTCTCCCAGGAGCTTCCAGTCATATTCATCTGGACCTAATAGGGACTCGTAATTTTAGGTGTTGAGGAACTCATTTTGTTCATGTCTGATATTTAATATGGTGCATGCATTACATTTGTGTGCCTTCATTCCCACATGGTATGTAAATTGGATTGGTTTATGTAATAAAGGTTCATGTGAGACTTGACAGCTTTTAAGAGAAACTGATGAAATAGATTAATAAGTGCACAAAATCATTGTTATTTATTGAAACTGAGATGTTTTATATTACTATTTAGATTGAAAATAGAAAAACTCAGCTGAATGTCAATCCAATTTATGCCAAACATTGTCAAGTGACATGTTTATACTTTACGCATTTGAATAGGTAGGAAGTTAAAGTTGACCTGTTTCTTTTATATGTGTGTGCATGCTTGTGTGTGTGTGTGTGTGTGTGTGTGTGTGTGTGTGTGTGTGTGTGTGTGTGTGTGTGTGTGTGTGTGTGTGTGTGTGTGTGTGTGTGTGTGTGCATGCTTGAGTGTGTATGTGTGTGTGTTTCCATTTAGAATACCAAAAAACAAGATACCAATGTTTATATATATATATATATATATATATATATATATATATATATATATACTCTATGAATCAGTTACTTATAAATTTACTACAACCTTGATCAAATTTCAATCGGACTTGGCATATGTATATGTACATGTACCACTGACATCTCCATATGAGTGAGAAATTCTCAAGCGGGGTGTTAAACAATATATAATCAATCAATTAATGTACATGTACTGCATTAGTCAAAATTTGCAAATAAGGGGAGACAACCTATGGATAAATCATTTAGTGACTCTTTAGACCAGGTAAATATTAATAATACAAATATATGAATAGTCTAATTTACCAATGATATTTTTACCCAGGGAATTTTTGTTTGCTTGATGCATTGAATATCTAATACCTCGTTTACTTTTTAGTCCCCTACCAGCTTTGCTGAAGGGGATGATTAGTTTATCCTTGGTCTGTCTGTCCATTTGTCCATCGTGTAATCTGTCATTCCTCTTGAATTTTTTTTTTTTTCTCCACATCAGATAAAGATATTCAACTGAAATTTTATATATATGGCTTTGTCTTGGATAGTTATGATTAAGTTTGTGTTTCATTATTCTTGACCTACTTTTGACTGAATTATGTCCCTTGATGAATGCTTGTGGTTTTATGCACATTTTTCTACATTGAATGAAGATATTCAACAGAAATTTTATATAAGGCTTTGTCTTGGATAGTTTCAGATCAAGTTTGAGTTTTGTTACGCTTGACCTACTTTTGACTGAATTATGTCCCTTGCTGAATTGCAGAAATCATTTTTTCAGACTTTTCTCAGCATTGGATGAAGGTATTCAACTGAAATTTGATATGTTGATAGTATAGACCAAGTTTGAGCTTCGTTTTGCTCTACCTACTTTTAACTGAATTATGCCCCTTGATGAATTGCAAGAATCATTTTTTCGGACTTTTCTCCACATTGGATAAAGATACTCAATTGAAATTTGGTAACAGATCAACTTTGAATTTTGTTACACTTGACCTAATTTTGACTGAAATATCCTCCCGGTAGGGGAATTTGTATTGCCTGTAATACACTCAGAATGCTTGTTCTTATTTAAATAAAAATATATTAAAGTTCTTTTAGATTGAATAAAGAAAACAACCTTGTTGACTTGCTGAACATGAAATACTCTCGGCATTTAAACCATAGAAAACTGATTAAATTCTCAAAAGAAGATTTGAGATTTCAGTGGAAATACTGACATCTCAAGGTCATATTTTGAAAGGTTCATTTTATTCAATCAGAAGATTGTTTATAGTCACAATCATGTAGAGGTAAACACTTAATGATTATGGCCAGCCAATGTATACCTGAATGCAATACCTGTACAATAATACATAGAAGTGATATTGATGTGCATTTTGAGATTAAGTTTGAGTTTACTGTTATAATTCTTCAGATTTGAATTAAATTTTTTCATAGTTCATTTGTAATGCCTCTGAAATTGAAGATTGTGGGGGTGGGTGGTATTCCATGTCGAATGTCTGTGTGTCTGTAACTTGTACTTGGACATAATCTGAACTACACAATATACAGACTTACATACTAAAGGTCATATATTGAGGTTGAATTTGTCACAAATGAATTTGATCATGGTCAGGGGCATATAGTCTCAGATTTTGATATAATAGATATTTATTTGATGTGTCAGCAAATTTACATGACACTCAGAATGTCGGTGATTGTTTAAAATTGTCACTTTGTACATTCATTTTATTGAAAAGTCTGATTTCTTCAGACCAATACTGAGTTGCAAAAGGAATAATAAAATGAAAATTTGATTTCAATGCAGTATCCATCAGTTTTGATGATCTCCAATTTACACAATCATTTTTCAAAAAATAAATGTAAGAATGCTGCATTTCACACAGCATTCACTGATCTTTTAAATAGTATTGTTGAATTCAAGATGTCAAAAAACATTCACAAGCATATATCCAAAAATGTAGATGCCTCGTTTTGTCAAAAATCATAAAACAGTTTTTAAGATGCTGAAACACCATGAAGACAATGGATACCTAGATTTTCAGCTGTATTAAAATTGATGTTTTTATTTGTTGTGCCTGAGCGTGTTATCTTCAGGGGTATCTCGTAGTGAGCAGCACTCCATGCCTCCTCCTCTCTCTGTCTATACTCCCTGTGAAAGTGCATTTAAATGTATATACCCAACACAGGCTGTAAATCAACCAACTGTATTGTTAAATTCTCAAAAAATTAACATTTCTTATATCTTCGTGTAATTGAGTTATTGATAATTTGAGATAAACATGTACAAAAAAAAAAAGATCTACAGTGAAACAGGGAGGAAAGCATTCTGTTGGTTAACCAGAGGGAAAAAAGAGATGAAAAAGTGCGTACATCATTTTAATTCTGTATGACTGTCAATAAAACCAGGTGTTTTAGCGAGGCTGCAGGTAAGTCAGGTTTTACAAGGGGTAATTTAGAGTGAGTTCCTTCACCTTGGTCACCTTGCACTTCATCATAGCTACCAAGGGGACATAAATTGGAAATTTTATCTAGATGTGTTGGTATATGTTAAAGGATAATCATAATATTGATTTTTCAAACAAAATGGTAGTAAATGATCGGAATATATATGTTTATTGAATAATCTCTGGTCCCACTGCTGCAGTCAGCAGAATGGATTATGGACCGTCAGTGACATTGAATATACCATTTTACTATTATGACCATCATAGCTGTTAATTATGTGTCACTGTATAGTCTAATGCATCTGTCAGCTTTTCTAGTCTTTCTGACTATGTACATTCTAAATAGTTGATATGGCATCTAGTTGATCTGCCTGGACAAGAAAATGATGCAATACTCATTATAATCTCAGAAATTGCTTATTATTGGAGAGTTGCTTGCAGTCTTTATCAAAATTGATTAAGAATTCTCCAGGGTCATAGCATTTAGATTAACAGTCAAGCCAATTTAATCTTCACTGTCCTACAGTAAACTACAGTGTTATGCCTAAGTTCATATTGCTCTTCCACACAGTCCTTCTGTTTATAGTGAATGTATCTCAATTTCATTTTGCAATTCTGTGCTAGAAAAATTAAACAGATTTGCTGTGAATTGATTATTTTGTAAGAGCCAAATTGTTTCCCCCATAAACAAAACTGAAGATTTTAAATTAATCAGAAAGTCAATGGTGTAATATTAGACACACTATAAAAACTGTATGGATAAATATTATTTCCTTTTAAATCTATCTTACCAATTGGAATAGCTGACAAATAGATCTGAATTTGATAAAAATAAAGCAAGGAAGTGTGATGATTAAAATTTAAGTAACTCAAATATTTCATACTTCAATTTTGTATGATATACTGTTATATTGATATTGTATAGAGGCATTGTAAATAAGATTTGTATTTACATTACAAAGCTACCGGAATCCAGCATTGTCAATTTTGTGAATTAAATAACACTGCTCTAGTTTGTGATGGGTTTTATGGAGGTTCTCATCATGAAGTTTTTGTTGGTACAGACCATTAAAATTTATAAAAGGATGTACATGTTTGTGCACTCATTGTAAGATTGCTTTTAATTAGTGATATTGATGTTCACTGAGTGATTATAACTGTATATTTGTGACATACTAACCAGGAAATTATGTGGACCTTTTAAAAGGATATTCTCTTCTCTCTCAGTCATTCAACAAGGACAAGAAATGTATATCAAAATGATGTTGACGCTTCATTGAATCCAAAGTTCAAAAGACAGCCTTTAAATAGCCCATAAAAACTTTAAGCTTTTCACATCTAACGCAGAAGTATGCAGAAACTTGGAATAATTTGTTAACAGAGGAGCTTTTTATTTGTTTTGAATTTTTTCTTCACTCAGATGTAAATTGAGCAACTTGTGTAATGTCTTGCTGTCTTGATGGGTTACCTTGTTCTGTTTGATATTTTCAGATGACGGTTCTGTCACTGTGTGTAGGCATTCACATGTGGTAGTCAAGACCAACAAAAGTGGAGCAGACCAGCAAACACAAAGAGTTCGGCATTGCCAAAGCTTTGTCTAGCATTTTCAGACTTCTGCAAACGGTGGTCATGGAGACAGGATATGGACAAATAAGCTCAGAAACCTCCCATGTGTTGCAACAGACTGATTCCCCAGATTTACTGGACAATGGAAAACATAATGTGAAAACTGCCTCCAATGATTCTTTCACCGAGTTCATGACGCGTTGTGCACCCACTGTCCCAAATGGGCCCACACTCAGCAGGCGAGCAGATCGACATTATTCAAAGCGTATGAGACGACGACTTGTATACAAAAATGGTGAGGTAAACATTACACAAACAAACATTCGTAAACGTCGTCGACGATTTCTTGCCGATATTTTCACAACTCTGGTGGACATTAAATGGAGATACAATTTGTTACTGTTTGCTCTAGCTTTCATTTTGAGCTGGCTCATATTTGCAGTGATTTGGTGGTTGATCTGTTTTTCACATGGAGACCTAGAGCAACAAACAATGAAAAATCCAAAACATGTACCTTGTGTGAAAGAAATGCATTCCTTCACATCAGCATTGCTGTTCTCCATTGAGACACAACATACAATAGGTTATGGGTCCAGGCACACAACAGAGGAATGCCCTGAGGCCATCACTGTTATGATGATTCAGTCATGTTTTGGGGTCATATGCCAGGCCATGATGACAGGGATTGTATTTGCTAAGCTGTCTCGACCCAAAAAGCGAGCAGAAACACTCATGTTCAGCAAAAATGCTTGCATCTGTAAACAGGACGGAGAACTGTGTTTGCTAATAAGGGTGGGAGATATGCGAAAATCTCACATTGTGGAAGCTCACGTCAGGGCTGTTGTGATAAAAAAGAAAATAACTAAAGAAGGAGAGGTTTTGCCTCTCTTTCAGTTTGATGTAAACTTGGGCTTTGAGGATGGTAGTGATCGACTCTTTTTAGTGTGGCCTGTAATCATTAGCCACAGGATCAATGAAGATAGCCCATTCTGGGAAATGTCCCCAGAGGATCTGCACAGAGAACAGTTTGAGTTGATTGTCATTTTGGAAGGTATTGTGGAGTCTACTGGAATGACCACCCAGGCCAGAAGTTCCTACCTTCCCGGGGAAATCCTTTGGGGACACAGGTTTGAACGCCTGGTCACTTTCCAAAAAGAAAACGGCCAATATCAAATTGACTTTTCTCGTTTTCACAACACTATGCCTGTGGACACACCCCAGTGCAGTGCTAAAGAGCTTGCAGAAATGGGGGATATTTTGCAAGAACATGCATACATTGATGAAGATGAAAATACATCCATATGCTCTCAAAAGCAGGATGGATTTCCAAGCCCTTATGTGATAAAAAGGCATGGAGCTGCCCAGACGGACTTTGATGATGATTTAGATTCAAACGATAGTTCAATTCCAAGTCGCATTGCCACAGAGGAATCGGAAACATTGCTATGACAACTGAAGCATGTGTAAACCCTTAAAATATCCTCCTTAATATAATGATGTGTAAATGGTGCCCTATTTGCTTCCTGCAGTGATATAGAAGTGTAGTGCACAGTTGTTATCCTTTAGCAGTATCATCCAGTTTTCTTCTTTCTTTAGCATTATTTTGAAAAGAGAAAGTTGATTTTTGCTTTCTTGTGGATGAACTATCTTTTTGTCATGGTGCTGAGTATTTGTGCTGCCATTTGCAGTGTGTTAGGTGAATATTATGAAAAGTTTTAATTGTAAAAATTTACATGTACTTTTAAGTTTAATCATTGAATATGAACCTAGTTATATTATTTATGTTCTGTACCTGCTCTTACTAGCCCAGTAGAATTAGGAATATTGTAAGCATACTTTTTTCACATGGTACATATTTCCATTTCATTCTCAATCATAAAAAAAATCCATGGAATTTTATACCAGCAAATTAAAATGCACAGTAGATCAATACTCTGTTATATTAGAACTGTTCACAAATCTGAGTTTCGTACCTGTGGACTAAATAGAAAAGAAGTGACTTTTAACCTCATTGAAAAAAGTATGTTTACTACAAAACATTGATGTATATCATCTTGCAAGTACAGTGAAACTTGTCTAATCCCAATATGATTGATGCTGTAAAAAATCTAACATTAGACATCATCTGGAATATGGAGTATTTTTTGTTGATAAGTACTGAAATCTGTGTAAAGTTTACACAATAATTTGGTCCGCATAACATGTGGATTAAACAATTCTTACTGTATCATAGATTTCCTGATCTAACAAATATAGACCCCTTTCTTTTTAGTCACTGGGTTTGTTCCTCAGGAGAGTAGTTGCTCATATTATTTTAGTAATTATGTTTTCTGTCCACACATTTTTTTTTAAACACTTATATCTGCCACTTCTTTGTGCAAATAATTTTTTAAAGTTTACATGTTTAGAAACATAGAACAACTTCTTTTAACTGCCTTCCACAGTGAGCTGGAATTTATAGCTTGTTAATTAATGTCAACACTATTTTTCATTGCAGAGATTCAGATATAGAGCTGGTATTCATAAAGGAAAAATACTGTAAACAAAGTTAAAGTCTCCCACAGTAATTTTAGATGTGTGAGGAATGACGTGTTTAGCTGTAAGTTGCAGGTGCTTATGGGTTGAATTTGAACAGGTATAAAGTTCGATAGCAAGAATCATTTACATAGGTATATTCTAGGTATTAAAGGTCTGACCAAGTTTTTTAACTGTATATATAATACTGCATCCAATTCAGGAAACATTTTAAAAATATGTATATTTAGAAGTGGTCTAGAAGGAAAGAATCGATTTGTAGTGTCTATTTTACACATGAAAAATTGAAAAATTTTATAATTATGATAATTGATAATTCTGAAGAACCCCCCCCCCCCCCAAAAAAAAAACCCAAACAAAACACATGATAAATTTTGTGAGTCTTATTAAGGACAGATAAGCATCTTGTAACAGCCAAAACTCCAGTCACTGCACTGTGATGTGACAAGTCTAGGTTATGTTTTCTTGGGGTTGTTACCTGTATGCAAGGTTTCTGGTTCTGTTTTTTGTTTTATCTCACCTGAGCAGTATGTTCAATTGAGCTTTTTTAATCACCTGTTGTCCATCCATCTGTAAACTTTACATATTTTTTTTACTTCTTCTCTACAACCACTAGGTCATTTTTAATCAAATTTGCCAAAAAGCATCCTTGGATAAAGGGGATTCAGGATTGTTTAAGTAAAGGGTTGCACCCTTCTCAAAAGTATGAAGACATGGTGGCATCTAATAAAGATCTCAAAAATTTCTGGACCAGAAAAGATAAAACTAAACATAAAAGTTTCCTTATTCCTTATTGAGTGTAGATTCAAAATTGTTCAAATCATTGGCCCCTCTCCCCCTCCCCCCCTCTCCCTTGGGGTAAGTTGGGGCCACATTAGATTATCAGTTTTACATGGGGATATATAGGAAAAAATCTCAAGAACAGCAGGGTCTTAATTAGTCATTCAATGAGGAGGGTGGGGTGGGGTGTTAGGATGAGTCTCTATTGGAGAGTAATGGGTTACATAAGAATAAGTAGGAGAAAATCTATAAAAAAAAAAAAATAAAAAAAAAGAAAATTACATTATATTCAAAAGGCAGGACCAAGATTAGTTGTATGCAAGTGTCCTCGGGTAATGAACAAATCATGACCTATGGGGGCTAAAGTGAACTAACTATCTTTCTTTTTTGTTAAATTATGTAACCCTGGGGCTAGGGTAGGGCTGGAATTGGAGATAAAAATTTTATTTTATGCATGGATATATATCTGGGGGGATGGGTAGGGGGGGGGCTTTAAAAAATCTTCTTCAGAACAGCAAGGCTAAATTAGTAATACTGATGTATCCTTATGCAGAATCAAGTTCAGTTAAGTCATGTATATGGGATCAGAATGGGATCAGATTTTTTTCATGGGAATAAATAAATCTTAAAAATCTGTACAGAACAGTAAGACCAGGATGACTCAGGTGAGTGTTGCAGCCCAAGAGCCTTTTTTCCCCTACCCAATTTCATTCAGTAAGTTATTGATGGTGCATGTCTCAATGGAAATCATTTAACTTAATGAGTAGAATTGGTCAAGTAAGCACTGAATTGCCCTCAATGCAAAATGCTGATCTTATTTCCAAAGGTTCTTCTTCTGTAGAGGAGGAAATCCTGCTAGGTTTATGCGAGAGTAACTGCAGGGAGTTATATCATTGTTCTTAAAACAGGTTAGTTGTCTTGCTTCAGTATGCAAGTTTCTTTATTTTGGTAGTTATTCCTTGTATACAAGATAAAAATTACAGATGTGTTCATCAGAATATTGAAAACTATTGTAGGTATTCACTTAATTTTAATCCCCCCCCCCTCCCCCTGCCCCATAAGATGTAGTTTGATATTTTCACTGTTCATAAATTATTTTACAAGATTAATATTTCTAGAGTGTATTAATTTATCAACTTTTTATTATTCTTTTATCCTACATTTTATATATTTCGCATATCTTTTGAAATTCTAATACCAATGTATAAGTGCCATGGTCTGTTGCTATTTCTCAGATATTTGATGTTTATTTTTGGATACCTGGGTACTTACTAACTTGCTATTTACTTGCACATTCATTTTACCTGTTTGCTTCTTGGCGAAATAAATTTCATTTTGAAAATATGTAAGGGTATGAACTGCGACACTTTACGACAGCATACTTTATGAAGCGTATTTTTGCTTTATGAAAAGTATGCTGACATTAAACATCACTTCAAACCTTCATGTATTTTCAAAAATTAAATTTATTTTTTAAATTTACATTTTACTTTCATTTCTGTCTGAATATTCCCAGCTGAGAAAAGAGTCGCACTATATTTATCAAGATTCATACGCACATTGTTCACATTCAGGAGGAAATGGCTATCATTTCAATTGGTAAAGATATTGTAGGTAACAATATTGGAGTGTGTGTGTGAGTGTATATATATAATAAAAATATGACAAAGCTGATTGAATATACTTGACTAGTTTCTTTATTTCTTTCTTCAGGAGTAAAATGAATATTTATTATACTATATCTTTGTGTGTGTGTGTATGAGAAGATGTGAAGAAACTTGTTGAATATACTCAGTTGGTGGTGTGATATTTTTATTATTCTACTACACATTTATTTATTTCTGGATTTTATATATAGGTGTTTGATTTTTTTTTTCTTAGGAAAGTACCAGATTTAGTTCATTTTTAACATATAGAAATGAAAAGTGATGAATAGGTTCAGTTCATTAATTGCTGATGTGCAATAGATTTTTTTCAATGATTTTAGAAAAAAACACAGAGTTCTTTGATAGAACATGCATCTGTTTACGATAGTTCTTAAATTTCTTTGTATTCTTATATAGACTAAATTTGCACTGATTTTTATCTTTGATACCCAATTTCGAAATGTTTGAGAAACAGGAACAAACCATTTTCAATATATATTTTTTTTAATTATACTCTTAATATACTTAGTGATCAAGAAGAATTTTTGATTTTGAATTAATCAGGAAATGCAAAATATTTAAGCCTTGTTTTATTATATATATGTATTTTACACTCTAGTGGATTCATTTTTGTTTGCAGTGCTGGTCTCAATTTGATTGTCTATTTTATGCATAAATACATACATATCCATAAGTGAAAGGAAATGCGCTGGTATTCACAGGAGAGATTTGATATGTGTACTTTTATTTATGTACTTGTGTGATTGTTTTATACAATTATTACTCACTTTTACAGAATCTCGACAGTTTGACTTGTTACCATGGCAGTTGTTTAACTCATAAAATAGCATATAGTCTGGACTCGTATGTCTACTTAATGATTGTTTCAAATTTGAATATATCAAACTTGATGCCATGTTGATGTGAGGTGGAGGTGTTTCTCATGGTGTCTGTATATCAAAACATAGTTTTCAACACTTCAGAATCGCGTGGTTTAACTGGTTTTAGATTTTGCATTATATGGTTCTATCTAGGTTGTTTTGAATTTCTACTGTACATACGCATTAACTTTGATGTGTTGCAACACTAGCTAATTGCTAAATGTTTTGAACAAAAACAACAAAAAGAATAGATTTAGTAATGAAGGTAATATTGTACTTGTTTTGCACCAGATGTCATAGTTTTTGGTTCATCGTTTGCAGTCATTGTTCATTTCTTCGTATTTGCTGTCAAATTATTATTTTCACTATGTTTTACAATATTTACATACAAATGCTATAGTGGTTTGAAGCTCTGTATATATTATTTTGTCATGCTTATGTTTTTTTCATTGAGCAATCTTCAACTATTTTGTTACAAACAGTTATATGTGTAAAGGTTGAAAAAAGAATAAGCAAACTCATGATACACTTAAAAGATACACTTACAATATAATACACATACTGTACAATATAGTATACACTTGCTATACGATACACTTACAATATAATACACGTACTGCACACATACTGTACAATATAGTATACACTTGCTATACAATACACTTACAATATAATACACATACTGTGCAATATAATATACACTTGCTATACGATACACTTACAATATAATACACGTACTGTGCAATATAATATACACTTGCTATACAATACACTTACAATATAATACACATACTGTGCAATATAATATACACTTGCTATACGATACACTTACAATATAATACACGTACTGTGCAATATAATATACACTTGCTATACGATACACTTACAATATAATACACGTACTGTGCAATATAATATACACTTGCTATACGATACACTTACAATATAATACACGTACTGTGCAATATAATATACACTTGCTATACGATACACTTACAATATAATACACATACTGTACAATATAGCATACACTTGCTATGCGATACACTTACAATATAATACACGTACTGCACAATATAGTATACACTTGCTATACGATACACTTACAATATAATACACGTACTGCACACATACTGTACAATATAGTATACACTTGCTATGCGATACACTTACAATATAATACACGTACTTTTCAATATAATATACACTTGATACATATGCAAATGATCCTTGGATGTCCACACAATATATAGATGTAGCAAAACCTGGAAAGAATTTACTCTGTGGCCTTTTTTTGTGAAGTGTTTTTCATTTTATACAACCTTTTAAACTTTCTTGGAGAAAAGTCTTATACATGCATGATACCATGGTTGTTCCAAAATATGAAGAATGCATAATTATATTTTTTCTTCAAATCATGTTTTGTTGCTTTTTGGTGCTAGCCAGATGTTTTTCATTTTCTAACCCTTTTTAACCGTCTCTTGTATTGCAGTTTTTACACTGTAAGTCTCCAAAAGTCCCAAAGATATGGAATGTATTAATTACTTTTGTATGGAAGTTTTTATACATCATTTAAAATACTTGATTTTTTTCATGTTTTATATGGTTGTTTTCTGTTTTCCATACTTGTAGCATTTTAACTGACCATATTAGGGCATGCGATGCAGTATCTGCTGTCTTGGGTCTGTCGTGTGTCATTGGTTGGGAAATGCGTGTATTTATACTGTTGCACTGGACTTTCAAGGGGATGAGTAGGACAGAGCATCTGGAATCCTCACAAATTTTGAATCTCTGTCCCAAATTTTATAACTTGTTTTAGTTACATATTAACATACTAGGATGCTCTCTTTTTTTAACTTTTGTCTTTTTAGTTTACAATTTCACACCAATTTTATTCTTGGGAACAACCAGAAGCAAGTTAAACTGTTCCTATCCTTGAAGGACAGGAGGAGTTATGGTTCTTGAATAATTGTAGCAAAATAAATGGAGCATGGGATCAAAATTTGGAAATAATTTTTAGGTGAAAAAATTATGAGGAATCCTGCCAAAAGTAAGAATGTATTTTTTAAAATAACATTTAATACATACTTGCCATTCTTATCATTTTGCTTATTTTAGTAATATGAGAAAAGAAACACTTATAGATCGTAACTTGTTGTTAATGATGGGTGTTAGTGCTGGGTCTACGAATGAGTTATGATGCAGAATTATATTGTATTCAGTTTCAGTTGAAAAAATTGAGATTGATATTTTCTCATTCTTGTGTGTATGTTTGAAGAATAAATGTAAATAAAATACGTAAAAAGTGTCATGTTTTATATTTCATTATAAAGTATGTATTCAGTTTGAAAATGCATGTAACACTATTGTCTCTAGTTTATTGTAAAGACTCCAGATAGGTGATGACCAGCCAAAGATGGACAACATACTATCACATCATTGGCCAGTCAAGGATGGACACCTTACAACGACATCACTGGCCAGTTAAGAATGTAATGGTAAGGTGTCCATTGTCTGTCTGGAGTCTGTAAACAAGCTTTAATCCTCTGGACCGAGGGCTTCAATAATTAACTTGTCTTTTGGAAGGAGTGAGGTATGACACTTGTCAATTGGACAGAGAAATGCAATTAAGGGCTTAATTTGATGCCAAAAAGCATGAAAATTCATGTTCGATGTAAATTTTTCAATTCTACAATCAGATTGCACCAGGTCTTGTAAGACTATCCATAGCCAAACTTGGTACAAGTCGTTCATTTGTGATGGGAATTCATGTTTGTTCAAATGAAGGTCCATGTCCCCTTCAAAGGGGAGATAATCACAAAAATGTAAAAATAAGGCGGTCATTTAAAAATCTTCTCAAGAACCACTGGGCCAAAATAATGACAGTTTCTTGACATATTGCAGATTCAAGTTAGTTAAAATCTTGGCCCCGGGGTAGGGGGCCACGATAGGGATCAAAGTTTTTCATGCGAATATATAGGAGAAATCTTTAAAAATCTTCTCAAGAACTACTGTGTCAGAAAAATTTAAATTTGCATGGCAGCTTTCTGACATAGTGCGAATTGAAGTTTGTTAAAACCATTAACCCCCCGGAGGTAGGGTGGGACCACAATAGGGGATCAAAGTTTTACATGCAAATATATAGGGGAAATCTTTAAACATGAGCCAAGGTGACTCAGGTGTGCGATGTGGCCCACGGGCCTCTCAATTGATATAGAAATATTGAATATGTAAGCTTGAATTGATGAATTTAACGTATGTAGTGAATTTCGCCTCCCTTTTCAATTTTTAGGTCAGAAAAATTAACATCTTTTTAGGTGGGTATTTATTTTTGGAACTTCGATGACGACTTTTCTCTCTCCACCCCCCCCCCCCCCCCCCCCCCCCCCGAGAAGATGTACACTATATACTCTGAATGATGATAAATCCAAGAACCACAAGAGGTTGGTGTTCAGTTTGTTAAACTGATGTAAAGGCATTTATTTAATTTTATTCGCATTACGACACCTGGATCAAAGGTGGGGTCACAATAAAAGATGGAAATACTTGCATTGGAAAATTCCAAAAATCGGCTCAACAGTTTCCCAGATTATTATGTGAGAATCTTCATGTTGTGTAGATACAAATGTCCTCAGTGGTTGGCGGTGAGGCCACAAGAGAGGGGGGTGGATTATATAATTGGGATTGAATGTTTTACATGGGGAAAATGGAGTACCTCTGGTGAGCGATATGGGCCTCTTGTTTGCCTTTTTTTTTTTTTTCTTTTTTTTTTTTTTAACACTCAATACTTTTTGTGCTGGATTTTCATTTGAAAGACACTGAGCGCATTGCGTCTTTACAAGCCAGGTGTCGGATTCCGTTATCACATCTAGAATTGTACAGATGAGCGCATTATACAGCGTGATTTATTTAACTACCATATACCCGTCTTGGACAATATATATCATGTTTTCCAATGCGCTCTACGTTGAAGAAAGTTTGGTTTTTTTGGTGTTTTTTTTTTTTTTTTTTTTTGAGGGGGGGGGGTATAGTTTTTATTTTTACGAAGATGGACGTTATCACTACTTTTAAAAGTTCAGAATAACAAGAAAAGTCATGGCGTTTTGTCATACTAATTCAATTAAAATCAGATCGTCTCTAATCATTACACTGGAGAAGGTGTTACACCTAAGAGAAAATCTTATTTTAATCAAATTGTCAATGTACATTACATACACTCTTTACAGAGAATACGTCTGTAAAATTTTAACGTGAACGTCATTAAAAATATGTAATCGTAAAGAGAATGTCGCGGTAGCTCAGTGGTTAGAGCGGTCGCTTCGTAACCGTGAGGTCGAGTCCCCGATCTTACCATGGCCGCGTCAAACCTAAGACACAAAAATGGGCAGTGAATGCTCCTTCGCCAAACGCTCGGCATTTAGAAGTGAAAATCACGGGTCTTTCGGATATGACCTTAAAAACGGAGGTCCCGTATCGCGGCAGGCTTTGGCACGTTAAAGAACCCTCACTGCTACGGCCCTTAGCGCTAAGCATGGGTCTAAATTTGTGGTACTTCACTTGCAGATGGTGACGTCTTAATATGAGTGATTCTCAACGGGACATAAAACAAACAAACATCAAACAAGATTAATGTAAATTTTGAATAATCTTGCATGTATCATTTAATATATAAACGCATCATAAGCTATTGGAAGAAAGCTGTCGAACCTTTGCATCGTATGATAATGTCCTAAACAATTGACCACCCCCCACTCACCCCACCCCCCAGCCCGGTGTTAAGCGATTAAGGAAATATTGCAATTAAAGTTATGTTACCCCCCTCCTCTCTTTAGCCCCCTCCGGCTGACGATTGTATTATGCAAATAATTTAGTGTATGTGACGCATACTGAAAATTGCTGCCTGCATTACCACCATGATCAGTAAGTTATGCATTCCAAGCAATCCTAGAGATTGTGAGTGGAGATCTGTAATCAATTATGACCTCTTTGGCCAGAAACAGACGATTATTTTGAGAATATTTCAAGGGTAAACCCATTGTCGGAACCCACGGATTTTCTCTGCGTTACACTGTATTGGGGGTAAACCTTAAGAGTAAATAAGGTGTGAATGAAGTAAACGTTACAAGTAGCATATGCCTCTTCGATATGACGACAGCTCCAGTTTCTGTTTGAAATTCGCCTTTTATTCTTTTGTAAACAACACACACACACAACAAGAAAAGAAATTCCCAACTTGGCATGCAATCAGTCACACCATTTTCTCATAGTGTTGTCATCCACAGTGAAATATGCGTGGCTTCCCCCAAACTATTTATATATGTATTTATGGGAAGCCAAATTGACTAACATTCAGAATTGCGCCAAACAATTCACAGAGAGGGCTATAATTCATTTGGAGGAAGCTGAGCTCTAATTTCATTTGATGAATCGGTAATTAATTTATAGATTTCTGTTAGAGAGCTCTATCGGTTTGAGTGATTTACAACGCTCTGGTGGCAATTATCTAGCGCCATGACAAACTAAACTAGAGCACGCTTTTATATCATTCATTAATACTGAGGATAGAATGCATCAAAAGTAGCGCTATTTAAAAATTAAAAGTCACGTTTTGAAATTTTCACGAGAGTATGAACTGTGACGCTTTACGCCTGCGTGCTCCACGAAGCGCGTTCACGTATAGCGGTGTAACGAATAATTTTGACCCGGGTTGAAAACTGACCCAGGGGTCATATATCGAGACCAAAGATGTTAAAATTAGACCCTAGTCAGTTGGAAATTGAGCCGCGTCGAGGAATTTTGATCATTAGATCGGTTCTAAATAAAAACACATATTAATGAATTAATATTTACAACTATAAATTATTAAAATTAAAAATTTACAGTTAATTCATATTTATTCTCTAGATTAACATGTTTACATTAATATGTTCAATTTCAAATAGACAGCCAGTACAAAATATGAATGTCTTGAATTATCCGAAGAACCCTTAAAATATGCGAGTTATAAACTTGGCTGAAGCAGCTACCTTCCTAGTAAGATATTTACAGTGTATGAATTACTATTAAAACTCATCTTTATGATTGTGATTTTAAGTTATGAGTATGCTTTACATGTACGGACATTTTTTAGAAAAGTATAAAAAAAAGAATATCTATATCTATATATATATATATATATATATATATATATATAATGATTTATAATGTATATGTGATGTGAAATTTAAAGAATGTTTAAATGAACCATGTTAGTCTTCTTATTTATGTTTGTGATATAGATAATTTAATATTTGTTTAAAATACACCATTTAGCATTTTATGTGTAGCTTTGCTTTGTTTTATGTGATATATTATGTTTTATGCGGTTTGTAAAGCGCTTAGACTAATAGTTGTAATGTTAGATAATGCTCTATATAAATACTTTGTAATAATAATAATAATAATAGTAATAGTTATTTATTCATAGTTATTATTTCGCGTGTAATCGAAATGATTTGTGTGATATTTATATTTTTAAAAAATATGTCTAAAAGTTAGTATACATGGTTACACGATATGCTATTTAGTTCAGAAATCATTTATTTACATTTACTATAGGCTAACAGCATATATATATATATATATATATATATATATATATATATATATATATATATATATATATATATATATCTGTGTGTGTGTGTGTGTGTCTAAGTTAGTAATTTTAGTATTTGGGAAATGATATAGGTTTGAGGTATGATACATGTACATTTTAAGCATACTCAGTCATGTGCAATGTCAGTAAGTATTCTGTCCTAAGAAGGAATGGAAATAAATAATCTGATTCAGAAAATTTGCTACCCACCCCTTCAAAATTTTAGAAAATATATGTATATTTAAAAAACACAAATTAAAAAAAAAAATAAATAAAAACAACCCCCCCCAAAAAAAAAACAAAACAAAACAACAACAAAAACGAAACAAGAAAACCCCCAAAAAACAAAAAAAAAACCAAACCCAAAAAACAAACAAACCCCCCCCCCCCCCACACACACACAAACAAAAACAACCCCCCCAACCAACCAACCAAACAAACAAACAAACAAAAAACAAAACAAAAAAACAAAATAAAAACAAAACCACACACACACAAAAACAAACACCCCCCCCCAACCAACCAAACAAACAAACAAACCAAAAAAACCAAAAAAACAAACTAAAACAAAACAAACAAACAAAAAAAAAAAACCCCAAACAAACAAAAAAAAAACCAAAAAAAAAAACCCACACAAAACGGAGTGCTGTTAGCTTATAGGAAATGTAAACAAACGCTTTTCTGATCTAAATAGTACAACGTGTAACCATGTAAACTAATGTTCTAATTTAGGCATAATTTTTAAAAAAATATAAATATTACACAAAATAAATTACTTGCATATTTTAAAGGTTCTTCTTTACCTTTAAAATGATTCATGTTTTGTACATGTCCATTTGAAATTGAAGATATTAATGTAAACATGTTAATGAATTAACTGTAAATTCTTAATTGAATAAATCACAGTTGTGAACATCAATTCATTAACACGTGGTTTTATGTTGTTGAATTCAGAACCGGTTTAATGATCAAAATTCCATGAGGCGGCTCAATTTTCAACTGACTAGAGTCTAAATTCAACACCTTTGATCTCAATATTCAACGCTGAATTATGACCCCCGGGTCAATTTTCAACCCGGATCAAAATTCTTCGTTACACCGGCAAGAGGCATTAATATTAACACAAGTCTGCAGAACTTGTTCACTAGTCAAGGGATTTTTGTCCACTCCGTTCACCACAAACCCTGGCTAGCGAAGACGGGTTAATAAATACAAGCAAACTGGGAAAAGCTTATTTGTTGAAGCACTAATATATATTCAACTCTCATTAATGATGTTTTATTTTTGGCTACTTATATTTATTTCTGTCACACCTTTTTATCTGATAGTTATAAATTTTAACATGTTGTAGTATTTCTAAATCTGCTGCCATGTGTCTGTGTTGTACATTGTCAACCTATGACCCCCAGGGCTCCTGTAGTTTGTACAAAATATCCTGGTCAAATTCCAGATCGTTTGTACATAGATAAACAATATCAATCTCAATGTTAGATCAATGATAAATCAAAGAAAATATGTTTCTAAAAATAACTAATTAAACTTTTTTTCAAAGTTGTACTGTATTCGCCCCCTCCAGAAATCCAGAAGGAAATTACCTGACCATACAAATGAGATTGTCGTAAGGATATGTTGTCGCCTGATCAACATGGATATATATTATTATAAAAATCTCAACATTTAACAAACTCGTTGATACATATTTTAGTAATATGTCTTTTTCCATATTGTGACCTTTTTTGCACTCCGCAAACTTATTGATACATATTTCTGGATAATTTAGTAATATGTCCCTTTTCCTCTGCTCTTTGTAACAACAATAGTAACAGTCCGCTACAAATATCTTCCCTTCCAACACAATGCAATGTCTGTAGCAAACAAAAGGTAAAACAATTAAATTCCACGAAGTTATTGATGCGTATTTTAGCAATATCTTTCCTTCCCAAATCGAAATTTGATATTCAATCTAATATCTAAAAATTTCTTCTTTCTTTTTTTAAACAAATTCCTGAAATTACATTAAATATACCGGTAATCTATAGTAGCATTCTTCGACCTTTTCCGTTTCTTTACGACTTGACGGAAAAGGCCGTGGGGTGTTACGACTGCGTGCCAACAGTCAAAGCAATCTGAACACTGTGTATTGCATGCATTATACATGAAATAAATGCTTGTAAGGTGGTTGTTCCATTGATGATGATCTTCAGTAACTCACTGAAACATTATAAAACGATCGATCCACATATTATTAGTCGCGCAACTAGTCCCCACTTTCCGGACGAATGACCTGGTTATACCACTGGATCGCCATTGTAACTTTCAGACTCATTACAGGATCATCGTTCTTAATCATCGACTCGCTGAATTTCACGACTGACAATATCCGATATATCATTTAATTCAAGTCAACGAGCTTGTACTGCAATTACGACTTCAGAAAACCTTGTTTCTTTTAATAATTTTGAAATAAAATATACGACTCCATTCCAGTTGTTAAGAAATTCATCGATAAATTCATCCCGAGAGGCTTCTCGTATAATTGCTATTCCTGTCCGTCAGCTGCCCGTCGTGTGATTCATTAATCATTTAAAATTTATTATAAGGAGCTGTTTTTGGACTGAACGATGAAGAAAGCGGGTGAATTTATTTTAATATGCTGTGGCTAGCAATAGTAGTCGCACACTGTGAGTGGAACCCGCATGTCTTTTAGGGTAACTATGGCGCTGTGGTTTCCAAAGTAACCTCACGTTTATCCCCCCCCCCTTTTTTTAAACAAATGCTAAATATATAGTGGCATTTCAGTGGTGTCTATAAATCTATAGATAGGGATCAAGAAATAAATCTTATGTTATATAAAGCTATAAGTCTTTATATGATATAAATATCGACATGAAATGTTATTTTCGTATTATAATATGATAGCACAGCTGCTTTTGAGAACTTTGGGGGGCTTCGAATAATTCACCTACAAGCACAATTTTTTTCTTTGCGTATGATTTTGTTTCAGTTTTTATATTTTAGTAATAATATTTACTGAAAGTAATAATGATGATTTCAGGGTTACTATGCCCGATCTCGGAAAAGAAATGCAATAGCTCAGATTATCGACATGGCCCATGCTTTATAGAATTATGATTTGACAGAAGTGTTGAACTATGCTAAAACATTCTGCTAAGTATACTGTACAGTGGTCACAACTAAAGGGGGAGGGTGTTGTACGGAGAGATTAAAGAGTTTGGTTCATAATTCATAAAAACATACATTTATAAAATGATAAACACTTAGTATAAACTGGACCCCCCACCCCACCCCTCGAAAAGATTGAAACACTTTATTTATGTTTAAACATGTCTACAGGGAGAGGGCGGTCTAAATTTTTAGAACTTGTGCTTGATCCCTTTGTAATTATATTACTATAAAATACGTTCAAATCCAATCAAAAGATTGTAAGGGATTAAAACCATCCCTACCCCATTTTTTAATAGGGATTCACGCAGGTTCCATATAGGAAAATTATCATTACTTCCTGGTCAGTTTAACCATGAGAAGTTCATTGTATGGCATTGTTAAGGAACCTTCGATTATATCATTATATTATTATTCTGTATCATCTTTCATAGTTCTCGAATCAGTAGGTTTCTTTCTATCTACATTAAGTGAGACTGAAAGATAAAGTGGGTATTTTAGTTTTGACATTATACGACTTTGACCTCCTCGCCAGCCACCATGAACATGTGGTACACGAACCGTATCAAGCATGAAACTGTTGTAATGCTCTTCAAGTATTCATTGTTATGTTATAAATGACCACAATCTATGACCGACCAAGATCCCCCCCCTCTCTCCTACTTTTTAATGTCACATTATGTTGAGCAAATCTGGACATAATCATGCAAAGAAAAGCTACTATGACTATATGCTAGATTCTGTACAAATGAAAATGATTTCTTACTAAATATCTTATTCTGTTTCCTATCATGAAATGCATGCGTGGTAATGATGATGATGACGATGATGATGGTGATAATAAATTGCTTGAAGCAATGATTTTAAAATTGTATTGGTGCTCCTTCGGTGACAGAGTGGAGATGTAATTTACACAGTCGATCATTGGAAAGCGGCGCAGTCGGCTCGCAGAAAGAGAATCAAATCTATGAAGTTCTTTTTTGCTTTGGTTCCCATAAAACGTTATAATGTAGTAGTTAAACATAAAATCACACCATTAATATAATGACGATGCATTTATTTCCCGTCGTAATACTAATATTATTGAGCTATTCATCGGAGACTTAGTTGCGGTGGCGGCTCTAGCGGGACTACCTGATTTTCATCAGCACATTCCCGACAGTAGTCATAAACCGGAAGTTGTCGAGTCTAGCTCATTTGCATGAGAGAGAAGACAACAAGGGGAAATGAGAGAAGGATCATGACAAAGGAATGAAGATGAATTCCACACAAAGATATGGCTAGTAACGAGCCTAGACGACATGTCCAGAAGATCAGATTGACAGGTATGCCAAAACGATCAAAATAACCTGCTATGAACACAATGAAAGTAAAACATGGCTGCCCTGTCTTAACTCGCTGTTTCCATCATTTTCTCTGTGAAATGTTTCCGTGGTATACATTGTCGATTTGTTATCATGTTTTGTGGAAATTGTGAAAAATGAATTATAAAATCACTAGATAATGACAAACACTACTGGGACTTTAGGGAATATCTGGGTGACTTGATTTGCAGCAATTGCTGGTCTCGCCCACAGGGGATTTAATCTGAATCAGTCAAGCCAGACTTAGTGGAGACACCCATAAGAATATACATACATGTGATTTCTCACAGACTGTAGGGAAAACTCGCAGACTGAAGTCTGTAGAATATGTCTTCTTACAAGAATCACAATGTGAAGGATATTTGTCATATGACAATCAAAGTATAAATATTCAGTTACATATTGAAATTTTTTTAATTCACTTCTGATTTATGTAAAAAAAACCCAGCGAGTTCTCATTTACACATAATGATAATGAAGTCTATGTATAGAGGCATTATTTAATATTACTTGGATACGGACGATGTCAAAATCTTCACATTAATGCAAAATACTTAATACATATTCCAAAAATATATCTGGAATAAAAAAGTCTTCCAACTGACCTTTGAAAAAAATCCCACACTTTCTATGAAAAATTTTGAATGGTCATTCCAGCATTTTTACTTTAGTTTGGCATGTCAGATGGCTAAAGGTGGTAATAAAAATCTCAGCAAAGTTCTAGTCTTTCAACAAAAAAAAATGGACATTTGTTCTGAAACAAGCAACATTTATAAATTAAACAGGGTTACACAAGAGTGCTGGCTTGCTATTGGTTGTTGATTTATGTTAATTATGGCTGTACTATGGAATATAAATTTTGATTCTCAAAATTTCACTTTGAACCCCCTACCCCTAACTTTATTTCAGAGGTTCACCCCTTGGTTTTCAAAGTCCAAGCAATGAAATGTCAAAGGTGAATGTGTACAAGAACCACATACATTAAAGAATGCTAGTAATGTTCTTGTTTATGGCTCATAGATGAAATTAGCATTTTTGTACATTTCAAGATTGATTGTAAATGATTTCATATAGTTCCGACTTCTTGTCTAAAGGTGTTGTGGACTGTTGATGAAAAATGGAATTAATTTTTGTACAGTTCAGGATTGCAGGTTTTAAATGCAAAATAATATTTATACACATTCCAGTCTGCTAATTACATGTCAGGTGTGCATATACTGCATTAGTGGTCATAAAGCATTTTACTTCCAGTTATAAGTTCCAGTGATTCAGGGTTATTGAGTAAAATATTCTGCATTTAATTCTTTGTAAACATATAAAAAAGTGGAAAATTTATTGTTTGGATGCAGGCATGCAGCAAGTGAATAAATAAAATCCTTCAATTCTGACCCTCCTCCTATTGAAATCTCACTGATTCTGTCCAGAACTTCATCACCTCGATCACATGAAGTGGTAGAGGTTGGAATAAAATGTGGTGTGAAATAAAAATATTGTTCCTGTTTTACAGATCTATTTATAGGGACTTATTCATGATTTTCTCCCAAATTTTGTTTTTCACTTTTAATGATCAAAATCTACTGTCTGATATGTTGAAAAGGTTCCACAAAAAAGTTAAGGTTATACAGTATCACAGAAGCTCATTTTAGAAAGTTTATTATCTGTTTTGTAAAGAAAGGTTGTGGTATGTTATTGTTAATGAAAAGTTTTCTGAAGAAATGAATATAGATCTAAGTATATATATATATATATATATGTATATGTATATATATCACATTTCAAGTATTTATTATAGGTAAAATGTGACTGTGCAGTTTTAAGACACTTTAAATTATAAAGTTAAGATTTTACTGGTTTGTTTATAAACATAAAATGACTCATGTCTTTGTTTACATAACACAGAGTTAAGGCTCATTGCTTTTATCCTTGCATTAACAAGGTCAAAGTTTTGGCTCTCAACATTAAATGAGTAAATGTTTAACATCAAAAATGAAAAATATATTTTAAAAAATTAACGTGAACCAGTCCATTGAAAAATACAGACCAATATTTTTGGCAACATTGCCTATTGGTGTGTTGGGGGCTAGCTTTGATTTGTGATACATGTAGCTCCATATAACTAACTTACTACACTGTATTTTTTTCCCCCCAAATGCACCCCCTCTAAGAGTCACTAGAAGTAGCAAATTTCTTTTGAATTTTTTAAGAGATATTATGTTTCAGATTGAAAATTTTTGAAATCGTATGTGCCTATCTGCAAGAGTTTATGAAGTTCAATGTGTTAACATTCTGTGTTGGGCCATATATCTTGTGTTTATTTTAAAATGGCCATGAACAAGTAATTTTTCCTGCTACAACTGACCCAGAGTTTTGAAGTATGTAATCTGAATGGCCAAATTATTGAATGAAATAAGCATGCCTCGGCCTCCACCTCCTTTGAAAAGTGTTAGTTTTTAGACTTCACATTTGCATATTTTCCCAGTTTGACCAGAATTCTCAAAGGTACTGGTTCATCAAACAGCAATCCCCATATTCTATAGAAATCCACTTAAATTCTTGTTTAAATGAAAATTTAATGCCACTATTTTAGGAATAAACTAACTTGCCTCTTAAAAGGTTTAAATCAATCAATAAAACTTTTTTAATGCAGTGTAGATTGAATTTAAGACTTCAGAATATTAAGCATGTAAATTACTGTGATGTATAAAGAAATATAGCTACATAGTCACTCATTAAATTTATTAAAGGAGTAACACCTCATTGAAGAATTTTTCACTCATATAGAGACAGCACCAGCTGTAGTTGAAGTGCCACAAATTTAGACTCTGTCTGGTCCTCAAGGCAAAAGCATTGAGGGCTCTTTAATTGCAAGACAATGTCTACCTTGATAATAATGGTGATACTTTATTTTAAGAAGGTGACCTGATTATTGCATAAACTATTCCTCCCCAGGGTCTTCCAGTTGATACTTACAATTATATACAAGAATAATCACTTAAAACAGTCTCACAAGCATGAACACAAGAGTATGTAACAAAATTCAGCCTATATCACTTAATATATTGGAAAATCAGTAATAAACAATCTTGTAAATTTCATGACATAGGACCTCCATTTTTAAGGTCGTGTTGGAAAGGTTTGTGACTTTTAATTTCAGATGTCGGTTACTTTGCAAAGGGTCAGTCACTGTCTATGGTAAATGTCTAAGGTTTGATACAGTATTGGGATTAAGTGACAAAGCTCAGATGTCCTAGTTGTGAAGTGAGCACCCCCGGCCACCAAGCTAATGAGATGGAACTTGTATTTCTCAAATGATGTTTGGAAATGGATTGAAATTTCATAATGGATGCAATATCAATCTTTTGCAAACCCAGTATTATTATACTGTTGCATTATGGGAGTTTCTTGTTATATTTTCAGGTGAAAAATATTTTTGGACTGATAAATATGCTGGATTTGTTTTTGCAGGATGTCAGTTGAAATGTCTGACATACCAAAAAAATCTCAAGAATTTACATATTTAAAATATTTGAACTTAAATCAGTTATCAATCATGAGAGCACATACAGTACTGTCATGTTATCAAAACTTTATACAGCTTCAGAACTATATTTGGAACGTTGCATTCATATATTTAGGAATTGAATGTGTATTTATGATTTCATCATGATACCCATGGTGGAAGAATTCGAACACACATACTTCTGATCTTATTTTAAGACATGTTTGTTCCTGTATCTGTAGTGTAACAATTTATTTAGCATGGTAGTGTATGCAGCTGAATTAGTGTGGCTTTTAATGATGAATACCTCAAAATTTGCTCTCTTGACTCAACGCCAATTGGGACATGAACCAAGGGGCCTTTGGCATAACATGTGATCACTAGCCATATTGAGAATGTGGTGTATAGCAATTTAGTGGAGTAATAGAATACTAGAAAGCAGTGTGCACCAAATGGTTTACTTCCCTATCTTGGATTTTCTTTGAAAAAGAAATGTACAAGCAATTTTATTAGGGAAGTTTTGCTGGGTATCTATGTAATCTGTATTTTATGTATTGTGTGAAATACAATAGCAGAATTGAAAATTTGAAGTATTAGAGATTTTACCAGGAGTTCTGTGAACAATTTATGTAAAAAAAATTTCCTTTTATGTTATAGGTCACCATCTTGAAACTATTACCTTTTCATTCTTTCTTCAACATGTTCAGGGGGCAATTAATATAATTTTTTTTTTTTTTTGGATCCGTATTTTAAGTATAGGTTTTTATGCTTTATTTGTCTTGTGAAGACATGCAAAAGAATGTTTTTCTTGAATACAAATCTATTTTCTGAATTGTATAGAATTAGTTTGATTAGTTCTACATATTTCTTATTATTGACAACTGTTGTTGTAAGTATTTTGAATTCATATTTTTTGATTACACATTTATTTGATGTTTTATGTCCTCAATTTTTCAGTACTATGTGCAAAGAATTTGGCAAAGAAGGATTTTTTCCGTAAGTAGCTTTTTCAGTCAAAAAAACCCCAAAAAACTTCTATGAATGTAAAGAAACTCCTGTGAAAATATTTCATTATATAAGAGTTATTTTTCTTTGG
Source organism: Ostrea denselamellosa (assembly GCA_024699665.1). NCBI lineage: Eukaryota > Metazoa > Mollusca > Bivalvia > Ostreida > Ostreidae > Ostrea > Ostrea denselamellosa. The sequence continues at coordinate 10,632,913 of JAMZEH010000020.1, read as the reverse complement.
TAACTAAATTTCTCTGTTTTTGTTATTTTGTTTTAGGTCTTCCTGATCCATTTTCAAAGATCAGTGTTGATGGATCAGGACAATGCCATTCAACAGACACATGTAAAAACACATTAGATCCAAAATGGAACCAGCATTATGACTTGTAAGTTTGTATTTTCTCTCCCCAGTATTTGGGTGTTGTATTTCATGTTTACTGAATGTTTTAATTTTGATAATGCTGAACAGTTTTTGACTCGCTGCGTTACTTGCAGTGTTTTACCCTTTCTGATCATAGTTTATCAGGTTTCTGTCTGTCTATTTGGCATCCATCTTGCAGACTCATGTGTCTGGGTACACTGTAACCCTCAAATGTATAAATTAAATGTTCATTTGAGTAATTAGTCCCATTATGATTTATGTATGAATTGCCTTTAGGGAGTTGAGAGACACTGGTCATAATATTTATTGTATGAAAGAATACAGAAATGGAAATGTAATGCATTTTTACTGTTTAGCTTTTCAGCTAGCTTAGTTTAAAAATAAACAAATTTGACCATAAACGATGCCAATTAGCAAACCACCAGAGTTGCTTCAATGACTCTGCGTGCAGCCCCCTGGGAAACCAAAGTTTGTGGGTTTTGGGGGAGTATGGTTGCAAAGCTGAGATTTAAAGGAATTGATGGAAGGGCACTGAAAATTTCTTTGGGGGGGGGGGGAGGAATTAAATGTAGCAGCTAGCCTTCATGCGATCCATCTGTTTACTTCAATTTTCCATACACCCGAGTCCTAAAATTTCAACTAAACTTGGTACAAATGAAGGATACAGTTTTCATTAACTAGAGGGATTTTCATGGGATGGGTAATGAAAATATGTTGAAGAAAAAGTTTTTGGGTTTTTAGGTGGTTTTTTTCTTTCAAATCTTCTACAATGAAATCATTAAAAGCATGTGAGAAAATCACAACATAATGAAAAACACCAATTATATGGAGAAAACCAGAACATTTGTTTTATGTAATCATGTATATTGTGATATACTGGTGTATTGGTACACATATATAATCATGCACTGCAGCAGTCATGCTCTTGTAACTTCGTTTAAGCTTCTTTGAGGATTTTTAGGGCCACATTTAGATTTAATTTCAGTTGCAATACTCAATTTGATTGATTGTTATCAGTCATTTTGAAGGTCTTCAAATATTTGCATCTAACATTTGTTTTAAAAAAATCAGTATCTTCATAGGACCAAATTGAAATTCACAAGACCAAGGAAAACTCAATGATAATGTGCTTTATTTCATTTATATTCCCTTTCATATTTGTCCATGATTTAGCCTTACCTTTAAATTTGTCAAGCAATCATCATTTCGCTCAAAAATCTCATTAAACATAGAAGCCTCTGTTGCTCAGAGGTCCTGACCTTCCTTTGCCTTTGCTGCATTTGCCACTGGAGTGGCTGTTTTATACTACTTTCATCCTCAACAACAAAATATAAACAGCCAATTAAAAACTTTTTCTGTCATATTCAGTAACTTTCTCATGGATAATTCCTTTAACGAGAAATGCAAATGTAGCACATTATATCACTGTCCTTGAATTACAGTCATTGAGGCTGGTTTTTTTGGTTGTTTTTTTTTGTATCCTTTCTTGTCAGAATCAACAACTTTTTAGTTTTTTTTTCCCTGCCCCTGTAAAGTATTTCAGGTAGTGAGATTTCACTGCTTCTGTATGGAACTTGTTCTCTTCCCTTTAGTGTTTGATTGTTTGTTGTGCGATGCTCTAACCACTTGGCCACGGAAGCCCTGTTTCTCTTCCATTGTTTGATTATTTGTTGCGCGATGCTCTAACCACTCGGCCACGGAGGCCCCGTTTCTCTTCCATTGTTTGATTTGTTTGTTGCGTGATGCTCTAACCACTTGGCCACGGAGGCCTTGTTTCTCTACCCTTCATGATGAAATTGCATTTCGTACACCTTTATTGAACTTGTCATGTGAAAGCCACAGTTTGCTACTTGATAAAATGGAGAACCATTTAAAACCTTCACTTTTGCTTTTGTCGTCAGATTCTTTGAGAATTTATTTAGAATTAATAAGCAAACGTGATCCAATTGCTTCTTCGATATTGCCTGACTGACAGCAAAATAACAGGACTTTTGCCTATGTCTGATAGACCTTTGAAATGACTGTGTTATTCATCAAACTAATGAAGATTGTATGAAATGGTTGCTGCTTTTACGTGTCTTGTTGTGATGATGTCACAATGCAGATTATCAGAATGTTGCTATAACAATATTTCCTCAAAGTCATGTTAAATCACTGGCAATGGTGATGTCACCATTTACGTGAAAAATTCTTGAGCGGGACGTTAAACAGTATATAATCAATCAATCACGTTTCAAGATTTTTAAGGGTCTGTAGGGGCCCCATTTCCAATGCTATTAAGCAGGTAGTTTTTCCAATTTTTGCTTTAAAATTCCCAAGCAATGAAAACAAATCAAAGAGGGTAGACTTATTATTTAAAAGTCTCCATCACAGACCCACAGATTACAATTTTTGCCTCAAATTGTTAAGTAAACCTAATTTTTTTTGGCTTCTGTTTACTGAAATGAGGTAAGCTTTGACCAAATTGAAAGTCAGAAGGAGTTCAATTGTACCTTAATGGAGTGGAATGAAATGTTTTTCTCAATTTTATACAAATGTCACTATTTTTTCCCAAGCCCCTGATGTTAATGGTATAAATTACAGGAGATGTTTTGGAAAATAAAATTTCAAGTAATGAAGCATAAATATATGATGAATAATTATTAGGTTTATTCTGAGATATTCAGTTTGTACAAGTTTGTCTGAATTGTTGTGGCCTTTGGCTTAGGCGAGTCCTTTTACCTGTATAGGTTTCGTATGTTTCCACCTTTGGTTTTAATGATCCATGCATAAATGATCATTGATAAATGATCATTAATAATTATCTAATTTTTTAAAATCAAAGTTAATTTACATTTATTAATATTCTTGAATTTAGAAGCAGTTAAAAAGAAGTGTAAAAAAAGTCATAAATTATTCACAACTAAAGGAAACTTATGATGCTTGTCATTGCAGGTATGTTGGTTCAAAAGACTCCATAACAATAAGCATATGGAACCATAAGAAAATTCACAAGAAACAGGGAGCAGGCTTTCTGGGATGTGTTCAGATCAAGTATAGTGCTATTCAGCAGCTGAAAGACACGGGATGTAAGTACGCTGAGAGACCAGTCATTGCATATTTCAGCAATTAAAAATTGCAAGCTCATCATTTTTGTAATCTGTATGAAAAAGCAGGACATCATAAAAATAGTTCAGATCACTATCTAGGACATCCGACTTTAGGTTGTTAGCATTTTATCATGTTTGGTGTGTTCTACGCACATTATGAACTTACACATTTTATATTCTCTTTTATTGATGGTACTTAAGGTTTTCAACATTTATGAGCGATTATTTAAGTTGTAAAGTTGTTCAGAGAGCTTTGTTGCATCTCGTTGTTATTGTCATGAGAACGATAGATCTACTTATTGTAGCATTTACATACAATGAAACTGAAACTTACTTTCTTTTTTAAAGCAAGTTTAGTGTCGAAGTTATATCCTTTTTTATGCATATGTTGTTCTTTGTTTTGTTGTTCTTTGTTTTATTGTCTTTCATGTAAAGTGCTTTAGGGTAATTGTCTTAATTAGATAAAGCTCTATATAAATGTAGAATAATAATAAATAATGATAATAAATACGGCAAATTTTGGAAGTAGAGACACTTCAAACTATTTTTAGCACACCTTTAATGGACACATTAAAAATTTTGGTGGGGAAAATTTGGCTTTAATTTTCACTTTTTAGTTTCACATTGTAGCAAATGATTAAGTGGCTTTTTCTGTTACAAACATTTTGAACATTTTCATCTTTGAAATTATTCAACAAATTTCAACCAAAATTAGGATGTAGCATCTTTAGACCAATTCAACTTAAATTAGTAGATTATCATCCAGGGTCACCAAAAAATATGGGGTAAGTGGGAGGATTTTATTTCTTTAAGTTTTATTTCTGGGGAAAAATATTAATGACAAAAGTTTGTTTGTCAATAGATGGGCATCATTTTATGGCCTTATTTCAACAGATGGATGTCATGCTATGCTTTTTTCACATATGAATTTTAGATAGGCTTTAATTTCAAACACAGAAGGATACCAAGCTTGTACAAGATTGAATAACATTTACTAGACTACTGAGATTTAAAAGAAAAGAAAAATGCTGTATTTCAGAATAAACAACAACAACAAAAAAACCCCCAAAAAACAACTAAAATAATCTGAAAACATGAGACGTGTAACATGACTAGAAATTGCTTGTGCAAGGTTATTCAATACCACTGAAAGCATTCGAAGTCCATAATAGACATAAAGACATGGGTATAAAATCATCATTTTGAAAGTGTACCTCACACAACAGGTAAATATTGATTGCCTTCTGTGATTTTAACTATTCCGTTATGTCATTGGGAAATATTTTTTTTTTAATTGAGTTCATGCATTAAATTAGAAAAGGTGACATGCTTTATGAGCTGCATCCATGAGAATTTTCAATGCATCAGCTTTGGGATTTTGAACATTTTCATTGACATTTCATTTTGTGTGTGTGTGTGTGTGTCTGATTTTGACACTAAATCTTGCCATATGAATGTCTGTCTGGGGTGGTTTGCTTTCAACTTTCACTAACAAAATCATTGTAGAAATCTACAATTGTCTTTTCATCATTAAAATTTGCAGCAAACCACCCTTCCTTTTGTTCATGCTTGATACAAACCATTTCTTTCTTCTTGTCATTTCTAAACGAGAATTGGCCTAATAGGGTTGTGAATTTCATGGTCTTAAAATTGACTGGGAAATGAATTTAAAATTTAAAAGCATAGACACAGAGGTTTCATATGACCTGAAAATGTGCGGTGACAATGAACATATACAGTTTTGTCTTGCCCATAATTTCGTAAAAGAGGAAACCTTGCAAAATCAGTTGATTATAAATTGCAAATTAGGAAAAAGTCTCAAATCACAAGTTATAAAATAAGTTAAAGTCTCAAATCACAAGTTATAAAATAGGTAATGTCAATTTATAGATGTTTGAGACACATGTTTTGTGGAGAACAGCAATACTTCTTCTCTATGGAGGGAAGTGTGATCTTCATTGCAATAAAGATGGACGTAGATTATGTATTTACCATGGTTTGTTTTTTTTTTTGTCTGTCTATGAAGTATCTGAATAGATATTAATGAATTTCAAGGGAATCTTGTTGATAGGTATGTGGGATATAGGTCAAGGTACTATATGGCTGAATTGTAGGTAGATCTGTTTGTAGGGATCTGCTGTTTGGCAGGTGCCCACTAGTAATTACTCTGTATGTCTGTCTGCCTGCTAGCACTTATTATGACATACAATATGACTTAAGTTTCTTTCAGAAGATTTACATGAATTTTACATATAATACTTTGATTAGGCAGAGGAAGATGCCTATAGATTTTAAGGTTTGCTGTCATAGCATTGTGAGACACATTTTTAATATTAATTAGAAGACATCACTTTTTATGGCATTCAATATATTTGAGTTTAGAGAAAAAAAAATAAGGTTGGATGTACCAGTTATGTGGCTTCAATAACTTGACCAGATATGTGTACTCCCATAGTAGAACATGGTGTTGTAAAGAAAATCAGAAAACGTCTATTGTAGATGAAGGAAAACTCCCGATTTCCATGATCACATTTTTTTCCCCCATAATCGATCATTGGATGTATATATACTTCTTGTGTAATGTGTTCAGCAAAGATTGCAATATGAACTCCTTAACATATATAACTGCCCGAGTAAAGAAATCTATATAGAGCTCAGAAAGATTTACTCATTCAGATAAGATATATGCTGCATTCGAAATATTTTTCTTTATGTAAAGCACAAAGATTGAATGAACTTTTGAACAAACATAACTTTATATTTATGTGTAAATATATAAATATACATATATGTAAATAAAAAAATTAATGAAATAATTAGTAAGATTATGCCTTTTAAAAAAAAATGTCTTCTGATTATATTTGGTAAAATTGCATTGGAAGCAGCAACCGATTCCAACTGATGATTGATTATGAAAATTAACCGATGTCCCATAATTAGCAGAACACCTGATGGATAGATTGATCGTGGGGCCTTTTCTTCTGAACTTGTCAGTTTTCTAGTTTAGTTTTATACATTTGAATTAATGAAATGATAATAAAATTTTGTAGTATTTTAAAAGGGAGTTATACGGTGGTATTTACATCCTAGTGTATTACAGTTATTGTTTGTAATATGCAGATTGTTTTACCTTTGCAAGTGATGGTGAATGATTTTGAGTGTATTACAGTTATTGTTTGTAATATGCAGATTGTTTTACCTTTGCAAGTGATGGTGAATGATTTTGAGTGGTGTGAAAGGGATTTGGAAAATGTTTACTAACATAATGTTTGCATTTACATCTGAAAACTAGGACATTAATATGGAACTTTGGTAGGTAGAAAGAGCACTACTCGAATTGGCAAAGTGTTTTGGAAACTGCATTTGCCAAAAAACTTAGAGATATATGAAATGTATAGTTTGCCTATTTTCATCCACAGATATATTTAGTTATTTTGAACAATGATGATAATTGTTTCAACTCTCAAGTCATCATTTGTGTTTTCTGGTATTGAACTGGTTATGGAGAACACAGATGTACCTACATCAAAGTGTAAATTTGTTGAGCTGCAATTTCACTATTAATTGATTATGGTTGAATTGATAAGCGTCAGCATTTATTTTTCTTTCTATACATTTCTTGTTTCAGACTCTTATCAAAGAATTTTAAAAATGTCCTATGAACTTGGTCACCAGAACAGCACTCATTAACCTCTATACCACTGGAGGAGACAGACTTTGATATTATTTCTTGACAATTTTAATATTTGACTTTTCTTTGGTTTAAAGTAATTATGTGTCAGCTAAACTTTCAGTGAACTTTTCCTCGGAGAAGAAATTTCTTTACTGTGTACTTGCATATAATGTGGTAAATTTACTGCAACTTGATACTGAGTATTGTAATTATTCATTTACGATGTATAAATATGAAAATATCTGAATATGATGAGAAATATGAATGTCAGAATGAAATTCATCTATTTGCGATTGTATGTAAAATTAGCTCAGTGAGAAATTTTAAAGTGCTTAAACAGACAACAGGTCTGGACTAAATCTATAGAATTTTCATAATGTGTAGGCAGAATGAATGCATTTCATTATGCATTTAACAATGTTTTAAAAACTTTTTTGTAATACAATATGAAAGGTTATAGAAATTATACAGTATATAGGTTAGAATACCCGTGAATTTTGTCAGTGTAGTTTACTTGCCTTATCACATCAGTATAAAGCCTCCAATCTCTTGTGGTAGGTGTCATGCTTGAGTGCAAGTCCACATTACATTTGATATTGCCCATAAATTACAATGACATCTTTGTTTTTACCTGTTGGTACTAGGATCCCCTGCAGTGAAGTTTAGTTAGGTACATGGGCCATTCAGTTTCACAAAGAAACCTGAATTCAAGATGTGTAGATGTTGACCACTAGTGTGAAAACATTTGTTTATTCAATGAAAGATATTTATTTTTATAACAGTCCTTCAGGACCTGTTTTTAAATGGATTAGAAAATTTGCATCTTGGGATTTTCAAATGTAGGATCTGTTGCAGTGACAGACCTCTTTGTTTTGGAAGTTTTCTGTAAATGGATGACTGCCCATCAGTGTACTCAAATCAAAGTCCCTAGGAATGGCTCACAGGGGGGACACACCTTGTCTGTGTGTGTGCACGGACCTGGAACTTCTCAATCACCACACCCTCGTGTTTCTGTTTCAGTTCAGCGGCTGGATCTGCAGAGGAACAATGCTGATGACAATGACAATGTAAGAGGGCAGATCGTCATCAGTCTCATTTCACGGGATCGAGGAGGATCAGGCTCAGGACCTGTGAACACAGATGCCCCTGCTCTTATCCCTCAAGATCCTAATGAACTCCCAGAAGGGTAGGTATTTTTATTGTGCTGTTAAATGTAGTTATTTTTTAAATAAAGAAGGCGCAGCAATAAAAAATTTAATTTTGATAAAGTGCATCTGATACATTTCAGTTTTACTTAGATCTTATTCATTAATCTCTATTAATATAGCATATATATTTGTCTACTTTTCCCCATGATTGTCAACTCTGAAAAGTATTTCCCATTGTAAATTAACTAATTAAGTCATTAACAATCATTACTTAGGGTGTTAAAGATGACAGAAAACTCCATATAAAATGCACGTACCAGTCAACAGCATGCCACCCTCAACAAATGCTATTTTTTGTTGAATATTTAATTTTCTTCTTTTTGTTTTATTTGTTGATTTTTAATTTGATGCTGTAAAAATGAACTTTCAGGGAGTGTTTTTCCTCAGTTAATGAAAAATGGTAATTAGAATGAAAAAAAAACAAACCAGTGTGCAGGTGTTGAAACATACCTGTCTGTTAGGGAACACCTTCCATTACTCTGATATTTAATAGATAGGTATATTAGGTAACAGTTATATTTGATATATCTGTGATGAGAGATGAAATTTCAAACTTGCCATTTCTAATAAAAAAAAAATGGGGATAGTGGTAGATTGCTGTTAAACTTTGTCCTTCAATTTTGAAATGAATGTCCCATATTATTTTGCTTTTTCTAGGAAATATTTTTGTTTTACCTGTTTCCTTGATCAGTTACTCTGTTAATTCATTCTGTAGATGGGAAGAGCGCAGAACGGCTAGTGGAAGAATTCACTATGTGAACCACATCAGCAGGACCACGCAGTGGAATAGGCCCACCAGGTGACACAAATTAATTATCCTAAGATCACCACATGCCGTAAATAAATAATCTGGTGGCTGCCTACGCCTGAATTTTGTGGCTTACAAATACCAGTTGACCACTTGCAGTTTATATATTGCTCATTAATTGAAGATTATTTTGATGTGTTTTGTTGATAGGATGTATGCCATATATCCAGTTAGATAATGATATAGTAAATACGAAATGGACTATTGATGTTCAGAATTCAAATTTAATACTGTGGTTATTGGGCATATCTTTGTCAGCTGGTTGAGCTCTGATTACAAATGAATTTCATTATTGATGTAAGTGTTCAATATGAAGGAAGATGTTCCCCCAAAAAGAAGTATTATCAATAATGATCTTGCAGACTCAAACATGTATTGACAAAACCACAGCTCCCTATACCTCTCATGGTGGCTAGCCAAGAAATTCAAATATGTTACTTTATTCACAAACCCTTGACTTATCATGCTTGAATTTTTTTCCTGGAGATATTAAAGTTTTAGACTTTGGGGATGGAGTAGGGGCGTTATATCACTTGACCAATCCTTGCAAAGCTGATCTACATTTGGGATGCCTTTAGGCTGTGTATTTTCAACAATGAATAAGCTGTGGAACATGTATTCTGAATGACAATCAAGCAACTAAATGGGGGGGGGGGGGTGTTATCCACTTGAATAATATTGAATTAAAAATCTTGCATTTCATAAATAGATCCCACCCCTTCTGCTTGTAATTCCTCTATCCCCCTGAGGTAGATGTTATTTAAATCCTTGATTATTTTTGTAAAACTGTAATATATTGGTTGAATCTTAAGTAAGCTAAAATATTATATGCTGTAAACAAATAGTATGTTAGGCCAAAGGTTTGTGAGGAAAGTAATGTTTTTAAGAATATCTTGATTAGGGAAGATGTATGCCATAGGCTCTCTTAAACATTTAGACAGAATATCTGAGGTGCCCAATGAATTAGGAAAGAAAAATGGTATTCAGGATTTTCTGTATCAAAATTTCATTATTGAAATGAGAAAAAAAAATGCTTTCTGATGTAGGCCAGCTTCCGAGTCTGTTAGAGGAAGTAACTCCAGTAACAGTCTACAAAGTACTAATTCTGCCAGTAGCCGTTCCAACAATCGTGCTGTCCCAAATAATAACAACAACAATAACAACAACAATGAAGACAACGACTGTTCCAGTAACCCCCCTCTACCAAGGCGACGTTCTACTCGACATCGGAATTATCTCAATAGGTCCCAACTTCACAATGCGATAGAACTGCCAGATGGTTATGGTAATGACTTCCGGTGTACACTCAAACATAGAGTAACTGTGTTAAATCAGAACTTGCAAATTTTGTGTATTTACTTAATGTAGGCTTTGGGGGGGGGGGGGGGGTAATGTAATTTAAAATGAATGTAATGTAATTTAAAGTGAATGTAATGTAATTTGAATGTAATGTAATTTAAAGCGAATGTTTAGATAGATAGACTGGAAGGCACCTTTATTAGGGATCAAAATTTTTTTTTTTAGAACAAAGAACTACTCAGCAAGGACAAGTTTACTTTTTACACACCAGAACTGGTGTCAGCACATGGCATGATCCCAGAGTCCCAAGGTGAGATGCAGTAAAAACTTAAGTTGATTAAGAAACAACTCACTAATTGTAACAATAAAAGAAAGAGAAAAAAAATAGGGCTATCAATCACAACCTGTTAAATATGCATATCGCCGATTTCTTTTGTAAATGAAAAGATAACATTGCAGCTTTATGGATGGTTTAAGTAATGGTCATACCCTCAAGATCAGAGTTCAGATTTGCCATGTGGGAGTTGGCCGTGGTAAAGGGATACAGCAGTTTTATCACACTCTTCCATTTATTTCAGGGACATGTCAGGATCAGAAATCCAGGATGAAGAGTTGGGGAACTTGCCTGTGGGATGGGAAGTCCGTCACACGGGGAGTGGGAGGGTGTATTTTGTGGACCACAATAACAGGACCACTCAGTTTACAGATCCCAGGCTCTCCGCAAGCATTCACCGGCTTCAGACTCGAACGTAAGTCACCAGCAGTAAAGAATTTGTCTGATCAGATTGAAACGTTCTAACCTTAATATTGATTTCAACTTGACGAATTTTAAAAGCAAGTTATGATAAAGTTACTGCTTTCAGATTTACAGTAGATACAGTAGAGAATGATGTTGAACTTTACTTCAGGGTTAAATATAAGTATGTTGTGTATGTATTTTTTAATGGTATTTAGGATAGAAGAGAGTGCACCTGTTACCTCCAGAAGAATCATTGACAAAGAAAATGATTCTCCAGTCCCAAAATACAAGCGAGACCTAGTGCAGAAGCTGAAGATTCTCAAACTTGAGTTACAGAACCTGCAGTCCCAGGGGGGACATTGTAGGATGGAGGTCTCACGGGAGGAGATATTTGAGGTACCAGTAATAATGTACACATAGCAGTTCAATCCTCTTATGAATTTTTCTCAGAAGAGTTCATCTATTTGTTGTAGTATTATTTTAGTTATTATTGTTATTCTATATTTATATAGCGCTTTATCTAATAAAAAAAAATTACCCTAAAGCACTTTACATTTAAAACAATAAAACAAAGTACAATAAATGCGTAAAAAATTACATAGTAATACTAAACTGAATTCAGAATAGAAACTAAAAGTAGATAACATTTTTTTTTTTTTTTAAATGAATGAATACTAAAAACTTAGCTAACGCATTAAAAGTAAGCAAGTCTAAAAAGATGTGTTTTTAATGATGTGTATTTTTTCCATACTGGCAGAACCAAAGGGGCCTACGAGTTCACACTTTGCATCTGTACAACTTAATTTTCTGTACTTTTTTTCATTATAATTTGATTTAGGAAGCTGAAATTTGGTTTTTGGTCTGCTAATGTATGATTACTGATTGTGTTGAAGTTTCATCACAGTTGAGTGATTTTTATGGAACTTTGTGTCAAATATGGTTTTCTGGACTTTTTTCCACTATGCTTAAATTAGGAATATGAAATTTGGTATGTGAGTAGAAGCAAAGCAAGAGTCACTTTTGTTATGCTTGTTGAAAAAAAAAACCTGTAAAGCTCAGTCCCATGGTTGACTTAATTAGCTCTGTCTTTTTTCTATATTTTTTTTATAGTGTGAAATCTATACAATATAAGGCATAACAATCTGTAATTAAGCTTCTTAGGATACACTGCATTATTTACCAGAGACTGACATTTGATACTTCTCTTAGTATTTAAAAAATTATATACATGTATGTCTGCTTGCCCCCCAAAAAGTTATTTCATTATGTAAATTTTTGGACTTTTTATTCAAACACACATGGCAGCAGAATGTTACAGTGGAAGGTGCTAGTAGAAGTAATAATGCTGATCTTTTTATGCACCAGTGTTCAGAATAATGGTGGTGAAGTTTTTTCTAACATAGCAATAGGTCTTCATGCTTTTTGTGCTTCGGTGTTCAGAATAATGGTGGTGAAGTTGTTTCTAACATAGCAATAGGTATTCAGGCAAAGGATACAAATAAAACAAAACTGATGCAAACAATAATGACATCTTCATTTGCAGATGATCTTTAACATTTTTGAATACTTGAATTAAATAATAGCAAAAAGCAATACAATTGAAATTTCAAGACTGAACATGGTACTAGCAACATGTATAGACTTACAAAATTCTATTTTCCAATTTTGGTAACATTTGTTTAGACTGTTGATGGTTCACATAGAATAGTCCTCAAACGACTGGACTTGCTGTACAGTCCTTACAGAATAATTTGTTTTTGTTTTTGTTCAATTTCCTACCCATTGATACGAAGACCAATTTGCAGAGGTGTATGAATTGCTGTTAATTTCATTTCATTTTATTCAGGTAAAAATATCACAGAATGTCATGATTATAAAACAATACAATTTTGAAAACCGACATTATCTCAGCATTATGCAATACTGAAATGTGTACTGCAAATATATATTTTAAAATGAAGCATGACATACAGTTGATAATTAATACCTAAGGATAGCCCATAAAAGCTACAAAAAAGCTTATTTCCAATGGGGTCCTTAATTATTATTAGTTTAGTTTTAACACCAAAATTATTTCAACAAGGAATTTAGGCAGGGTATATTGATGAAAATTGCTTAATGCTTGAAGAAATGACATATTTAACTGTTTACATTTTATGTACTAAAAATCACTATAATTTGATAAAAATAATAATAAATTGTACAAGCATTTACAAAGTGTCTCTTGCATTGGTAGCTAAAAATGATTGAACAGCTTTTTTAAACCTTTGTTTTTTGTCGACCTCCTTAACCTCTAATGGCAATGTAATGAAGTTTTGAATTCGTTGTACACAGATTGATGGAATTGGATTTTAATTTTTCATTTTTGAAGATTATTATTCATGACATTAAACAATAATTTACATGTGTGTTACAGGATTCTTACAGAACTGTAATGAAGTTACGTGCCAAAGACCTCAGAAAGAGACTGATGGTGAAATTCAAAGGAGAGGAGGGGCTAGATTATGGGGGAGTGGCCAGGTAAATTTAAGTTTTGGGGGGAAAATTAAAGAACAAGCATCCAATGCATTTCAAATGTTATCAAATACTTATACTGTTATTTTCAAATGATATATATTAATAATACTTTAAAAAAGACTTTTATCAAAGTTTGTCTTCAGCTAATTCTTTGAAAATTTGCTTGGTTAATGATGATCTGTGGTCTTTTATTATCAAATGGAGCAAAACTTATCAAGGTGTTGATTTGAGTGATATGAGGTTAACATTCTTTGATAACAGGGAATGGCTGTATTTGTTGTCCCATGAGATGCTGAATCCATACTACGGCCTCTTTCAGTATGCAAGGGATGATATTTATACACTGCAAATCAACGCAGACTCAGGAGTCAATCCTGTAAGCACATTTCAATCAATGTATAGAGACAATATCAATGTGGGATGCATACTAATAATTTAGTTATCTTGTTACTGTCTATAAATATAAATTAGTGTCTCTTGGTTAGATAGGAACTGATTTAATTATTACTTTTTTTTTTTTTTCTTTTTTTTTTTAGGAACACTTGTCCTATTTTCATTTCGTGGGTCGAATCATTGGTATAGCAATATTCCACGGTCATTATTTGGATGGGGGGTTCACTTTGCCATTCTACAAACAATTACTTGCCAAACCAGTGACCCTGAATGACCTTGAGAACGTGGATCCAGAACTTCATAGAAGTCTTGTCTGGTTACTGTGAGTACTCCGAACTAAAGTTTGTTTTCAAGAATATGTCAGTTGAAATTTTGCTTTATGTACATGGTGACTCTGAATACTCTGAACTAAATTTTGTTTTCAAGAATATGTTAGCTGAAATTTTGCTTTATGTACAATCTGTACTCTTCTCTCTGAGAATGTTCTCCCCTGTGCGATGTCTTGAGGAAGCCTAATACACTTATTAAAGATATTAATTTGGGTGTAAAGACAAAGTCTTAATGTGTGTACAGCCAAAATGAAAGTAGGATATTGGTCCTTGTTTTTGAGAAGGAAAAATCTTTCACAACTATCAATATCAAAATAGAAACTTGAATGGGTAAAAAAAAGTTTCCATGGGATTTGAACATTCTTTAGCAAGATTGTCAGACAACACTCACCTCTCTCGACTATCAATGCATATATAACTACATAGGGTTTAAATTAGTTATAGAATCAATTCTGGAGTGATGGACAGATCACTCTAATTGGAAAAAGGAGGGTAGCAGTAGATCAAGCCGTGTTAAACAACTTTTGCATGTGTGACATCAGTCAGAAAAGGAATGATAATGATTTGGTTTTGGTCTTGACAGAGAGAACAATATAGAGGGGGTGTTAGATCATACATTTTCTGTGGAACACAACTCTTTCGGGAAATTCCAGGAATACGAACTGAAACCTGGAGGCAGGCACACCACCGTCACCGAGGACAACAAATCAGAATATGTCAAGTATGTGATCATGATATCAAACTTTGTTAGTCATAAGGAAAATTAAATTTTTATTTTCATTTTAAGAATTTACTAGTAGAACATAGCTTTTGCTTGTCTTTAGTTATTAAGTTCTTATTAAATACATTATTTTTAGGGGAAATAAAAAAAAAAGTGTGTTAGGTGCTTTCCAAGGAAAGACAACTCTTGCAAGCACAATTTGTCACTAATTTTAGTTATAATTTCTGCTAATCAAATCAGTTACACCCCTGACTGGTTACTGCAGCAAATGTGAAGAGGCTCCATTTCACTGCTGATTTATCTTTGTTATGGAAACTGTTCTTGAAAATCATGCCATATCCACAAATGCACACATATGTTCAGCTCCCCTCTGGTTCTGAGTGTATTGCGAGTTAATGCAGACCCAAATCTATTCAGCAGGGAACCCAATTAACTGCAGATACTCTACAAGTGTGGATGACTTTAAAAACTAAAGTCCACAATGTTGTTACACCAAATGTAGATTTCATGAACCAGTGTTGTAGAAACTTTTGTGAACTGTGCCAAGCTATGATGTATGCCTTAACATACATGAGACAGATGGTCCAGGCTTACAGATGTACTTAGGTTTTAATATACTTCAGAAATGAATTTCATTTTTTGAAAATACATGAGGGTAGGAACTGCGATCCTTCATGCTAGTGTACATAAAGTGCAGTGGCGTGCTTCATGAAAAGTGTGCCTGCATAATGCGTTGCTGTTCATAACCTCATGTATTTTCAAAAATGTAATTTATATTTACATTCTGTTTTCATTTCTGTTGGAATTCCCAGCTGTTGAATCAGATGTACTAATTGTATGAAGATGCATTTGTACATTGTTTACAACTACAGTGTACACATGCTTTAGGTACTTTTAACCCCCCCCCCCCCCCCAAATGTTTTTGACAACACTGAATATTGTGTTAGGTATGCAAGTATTATGATGCTTTCTCATATTGTAATGAAATTGTACTGTTGCACCTTTAATTAGAGTGAATATCTAAAGTTATTGATTCTGTTGTCTACATTGGTACACACACACACACACACACACACACACACACACACATATATGTATCTTGTGAACTCTATGCTTGTAGATTATATGTACAGTGGAGATTTATGAGAGGAATTGAGGCTCAGTTTTTAGCCTTACAAAAAGGTTTTAATGAAATCATTCCTCAACATTTGCTGAAGCCTTTTGATGAGAGGGAACTGGAGGTAATTATTCATTGCTTTCTCTCTCTGTTGTGCATGTTTAACCTGTTGTACATGTTTAACCTGTGGTAATCGCAGTATTTGAAATTGAAAGATTTGCATGTGTTATGTATATAAAGATTTCAGAAAGAGTTCAACTCCAAAAAGTTGATTTATGTTTTAAGTTTTAATGTTGATTGATTTAGGTAACTTTTTGGGGTAATAGTATCTATTAATAACTAGTAGTTAATGATTGGGTAATAGTATCTATTAATAACTAGTAGTTAATGATTGGGTAATAGTATCTATTAATAACTAGTAGTTAATGATTGGGTAATAGTATCTATTAATAACTAGTAGTTAATGATTGATTAATAGTTTCTATTAATAACTTGTAGTTAATGATTGATTAATAGTTTCTATTAATAACTTGTAGTTAATGATTGGGTAATAGTTTCTATTAATAACTTGTAGTTAATGATTGGGTAATAGTTTCTATTAATAACTAGTAGTTAATGATTGATTAATAGTTTCTATTAATAACTTGTAGTTAATGATTGGGTAATAGTTTCTATTAATAACTTGTAGTTAATGATTGGGTAATAGTTTCTATTAATAACTTGTAGTTAATGATTCATTAATAGTTTCTATTAATAACTT
The DNA here is from genome assembly GCA_024699665.1 of Ostrea denselamellosa. Classification (NCBI taxonomy): domain Eukaryota; kingdom Metazoa; phylum Mollusca; class Bivalvia; order Ostreida; family Ostreidae; genus Ostrea; species Ostrea denselamellosa. The sequence continues at coordinate 10,616,119 of JAMZEH010000020.1, read as the reverse complement.
GTAGTTAATGATTGGTGGTCTTGGAAAGATTGATTTGAATGATTGGAAGAGCCACACAAGGTTAAAACACTGCACAGCAGAAAGTAACATTGTCAAATGGTTCTGGCGGTCAGTGGAGGAGTTTGATGATGAAATGAGAGCCAGGCTTCTCCAGTTTGTGACTGGAAGTTCACGCGTTCCATTACAAGGCTTCAAAGCTCTTCAAGGTCAGTGTCAAATGGTGTAGTGACGTTGTACCATATGACGGGTATTTTCTGTGGGTGGAAATATTTACGATCCGATCACTAAAAGGAAGCAAGTTATAATCTGTGTTTCCAATTTTTGCGATTGCATCATACCTACCTGTACTTGTGTGTATTGATATATTTTTTGTGATTGTCATTTTTGCGAATTTTTCCTATCCGCAAAAAATGGACACCCACAGAAAATACCCGTTGTGCAGTGTTGGTATATGTCTTATAATGATATTTCAGTTCACTGTCACTATTGTATTGTACATAGCGTTGATTTATATAAACATCTATAATTATGGGTATTCCTATTGTTCTATACATAAAATGGATTTATATGGGCATTTATTATTTTAGGTTCCACAGGAAATGCAGGCCCACGACTGTTCACTATTCACCAAGTGGATGCTAACACTGACAATCTTCCAAAGGCACACACATGGTATAACTATACACTAAAATCTTGCTGTCAATATGTAGTCTTCCTGTGGGGATCCGAGTTAGAATAAGTCCTCATTACCCCTTGCTTGTCATAAGAGACAACTAAATGGGGCGGTTCTTCCGATGAGACAGAAAAAAGCTGAGGCTCCGTGTCACAGTAGGTGTGGCACGATAAAGATCCCTTCCTGCCCAAAGGCCATAAGTGCTGAGCATAGGCCTAAATTTTGCAGCCTTTTCAAGGGCAATGGTGATGTTTACGTATGAGTGAAAAACTTGAGAGCAGGACATTAAACAATAGACATCCAACCAACAATCAGATTTATTATACCACCTCCCCAAGCAAATGAAGTTTAAGGAGGGAGATATATTAGAATCAGCATGACCTGTCTGTCTATATAATTTGGTACAGACTTGCTCTAAGAAACTAGTGCATGGATTTTCCTGAAAATTTGTACACTTTATGTTTTATCATCATTACTGATAAATGTTGAGGTGAAAGGAATCCTGTAACATATGTTCAGGTGAAACACAAACCGTGTGAAAACTCAGGTCTTTCTGGTCTTCAGCAATAGAACATTTCAAATATGCCCCAATACAGATGAGCCTGTGGAGTATTGGCTATGTTGGAACAGGTGGAGTTAAATTTGGTTGAGGTTACTTATGAATTATTTAAAGACTATATAGGTAGGAATAGTTGTTGCTCTTATTTTTGAATGTTAAAAAAAATGCATCATGTTTTGTCTATTCTGATTTAAAGAATGAAAGTAATTTCTACTTGTTTTATGTAAGATTACGATATATAAACTACAAGTGCCTTAGTGGTTGTGTGAACTAGACATTGTTTGGGATGTCTTGTGTAGCAGCCTTAAGTCCGTCTAGTTTATACAATATAAAAACTGTTGACAAAATTGAATGAAAAAATTATATGGCATTTAAAAAGTAAAATTGAATTATTTCATCTTCATTTATTTTTGTAGTTTCAACAGAATAGACATACCACCGTATGAAAATTATGAAAAACTGTATTCCAAGTTATCATGTGCAGTAGAGGAAACCTGTGGTTTTGCTGTGGAGTAACATACAGAGTGTGACCTCTAGGTGACCTTCAGTTGGATCAATATCTGGTGCTCTATTATGCGTTGTGATGGATCAAACTGACTTGAATTTCATGATTATATAGTTCATTTTTTTATGTTGTGTAAAACCTGTGTATTCCTGGTATTAAGTATGTAATGTTTAATTGTGTGTTTGGATTTTTAGTTTTGTAAGTTTAAAGATATTAGTGATCTCTTGTTCACTTGGTCATTCATAAAACAAGTTGAAAGAGTCAAATTACTTAAACAGTATTTTTCAGTACAGTATACAACTGTTCTGTGTCAAATCAAGGTAAATGCACATTTGCGTTTATTATAGGGGGGCCATTATAATTGAATTTGTACCAGATATGAATGGTTGAGGCACTCATTAAAAGACTCAACCAAATGATTGTCCAGAAAAAGGGCCAGGAATTTTATTCATTCACTGAATTCATGCTAGTCAGACCATATTCTTTCCATTGTAAATTTACCAAATGTCCCACAAAATATATTTGTAAATTTAAGTATGCAACTCAAGTTTTGAATATTTATGTATATATTTCTCCCATTAAAACTATACAATGTTCATATTTTATGCACATTTCTGTGTCAACTTGATTGTTTGCATGTACAGAAAATTCTTGCTTCTTTTCATGGTCGGCTTTAGAAAGTGTATCATACTAGTTCCCTGCCCATTTAAATGGAAGAAAACTAGTTCTCATAAAAAAATTTGTATGCAAGATATACTTGTATAGGTTTATTCAAACAAAATGTATGTAAGTGATTTTGAGGAAGAGGTATTATGATATTTGTATTGTGATCCTGTAGCTCGTACATGACATGTTTTATATCAGTCTTTGATTTTGCAAGAAATGAAATGGAAATTGTTTTTAAGAAAGCAGGTTGTGAATCCAGTGTAAATGTTTCAGAGTATGCACATTCAAGGAAATGTGTTTATTTACTTACTGCTGCAGATTGATGAGACTCTGTAGATGTTTTAGACCATAGATTGGCCATTTTGTAAGTGACATGGTTGTGAACCCTTCAATTCTAAGTAATAGTTGAATCCGGTTGACAAACAGGAAATTATGGAATAAAAACTATAAAAAAAATTTACTGCATTTTCATTGACACACTGAATATTTTGTACCAATCAGTAATGCACATATTCATTGTATATAATGGGAAAAAAAACACTTCATATTCTATAAAATATACTGATGTACAATTACTTGTAGTATTATTGAACAGTATATGATTGTTTGTGTTGGATAAAAAAAAAAAGCTCTGCATTAGTGAAAAATTGAATTAAGGAAGTTAAATTTTTATAGTAAGAAAACCGATTTGCCACATGCCGTCCAGTGTACTAAACCTGAACTTTGACCTTTTTCTGTGTAAACAAGGGGTGTCTCCACAGTTTTAAGTGTAGTGGTCTGTGATAATTATACTTGTGTTAATGAAAATCTTCCCAAAAATATTTGTGTGTAAAACTGCCATAGCATAGTTTTTTTTTGTTTTTTTTTCTTCCTCACTTGAATTGTTTTGAAATGTCAGGGAAATTCTGTATGGAGAATGTAACAAGGAAATGTAGCTTGTGGTAATGAAAAAATGTATATTTCAGACACACATACTTGTAAATATGACAATGCTACAAACTCTATTTTGTATGTAGAGAATCAATGCCCAGTTTTGTGATGTAGCAAAATACTTGACAAATTCTCACTCATACAAAGAGATATGTTTTCATGTATATTTTAACACTTGAAATGTATATACGAAAATGCTGTATATTTGGGTGTATTTTTAGTTCAATGTATAATTTAAAAGTTATGTCAAATCAAGAATTTAAAAAAAAAAAATTGTTATGACCCATGTATTTTGTGCATGATGCAGATTTTAATATTTCAAGATGCTGTACCCATTTTGTAACCGTGATTAACACTAACTTCACTATCGCCTTCTCTGTATAAGAGAGTGAGAAACAATTTTCAAGTAATATAAGGGTTGTGATTTTACAAGAAAAATAAATGTTTTGTTATTTTAGTTCATGAAACTTTTAATACATTTTTAGAAACATCATTAATATGACCAAGCAGTAGATTAAAGTAAATTTAACTGTAGAATGAAAGGCAAGTGGCACAAAACTTCATAGGAAATTTAACTTTTTATACAATTTTCCTGGTGAAAATTTGATGTTTTTTCTATATTAAAACAATTTTAATTTACATATAAAACTTTAAAAAAAATAGCATTTCTTATACAAACATTATATGCACTTTTCCATTATTGTGTTGTATTATATCATGGTTGAATGTGTGGTAATGTTGTTAAATCTGTCATCAACACAATTAAGAGTTCTCTTCTATGAACTTTTTATCCATATTTATTCTGGAATTTTGAAGGTCACAGTTTCCCCCCCAAAATCAGCTGTCGATGACGTTTGAGTCCGTGTTGATTGTATATGTGCCTTCATCAATCAAATTTAAATATCGAGTGTGTTGAATGTGGCTATATCTGAGTAATGTTGGCAGCACAAACTGATTTTTTTTCTGTTATTAACAGAACATGTACTAATAGTAGTATTCCTCTAAAGTTGTATAAAAATAAAATCTTTTCAATGACAAACTATGCATCTTTATTTACTTTTTCAAATATACTTAACAAAAAAAAAAAAAAAAAAGTTAAGGGTCACCTGTTTTTCATCAAACTGGTTTAAATTTCAATACATTATGGTGTATGTTCAGTTGTTTATTTTTAGAAACATTTGCTGTCTCTGTGCTGTATGCACTTGTTCACGTGACATAAAACATATTTTCCAACATATTTATAAAATATTACAAAATTGTTTAATTTTCTGTCGTTGACCCTTAACTTATATTGTGATATATATATATAATCTGCATCACAATCTCCAGAGCATCCTTTTCCTTAATCATACTGTTCAAATTGTTTGAAAGTCTTCATACAACGACATAATTCTTTCATCTGATCTTGAAGAATATTGCCTTTGTTGTGTTTTTAACACATGTATTTCCCACTTATTCACCGTCATTATAAGAAATACCATCGATATCCTCTAGAAGCAGATTGACGTCACCCGATGTCAAGGATGTTGTTGTATGACGTAAAGAGGCGTTGGCCGTGCTTTTTTGAAATTTGAAGTGGATTTTATGCCAGAAATCTTGCAGGAAATTGTTCAGTAGGTCGTCTATTCCATACCTCTCCTCCGTTTTCTTCACGCTAGTCCGGATTTCCTGAATGCTCTTGTTCAATGTGGCATTCAGCATTGTCATTACAATCCATATGACAAACATTATGAAAGAAAAGTAATATAATTCCGCTATTATAGGGGATGTCTGTATTAGTCCATGAAGACTGTTACGTCCGACCAGCGAGTTAACAATGGTAGTGATGGAAACGTATATATTTTTGTATGTTTCAAGGTGAGCACCAAACAGAAGGTACCCGACGCCGGCGTAGGCGATGAAGATCAAAGCAAACATGACGAAACAACCCAGTAAATTGCTCCTAGCGTTCGACAATACACCAGCTAGCTGAGTTATATTGTGGCTATAGTTCAGAATTCGAAGAATTCTCAAAGTTGTTAAGAAGACGAGAAATGAAATAAATGCGTTGAGAATTTCATCCCATAACGCAATGTGTCCGAAGTTGACGAATTTTAGTTTCTGTTCCGTAAATTTAGTGATGGTCCACGAGGTGAAAAGCATTCTGCTTATGTACATGGATACTGTCACAACCGTGAGCACTACTATAACAAAGTCAAAAAGACGCCATGAGTCTGTAAAGAAGGCTTTTTTGTGTTTCCTTATCTGTACTAAGTAATGGACGAAGAAGGCTAGCGCGCATACTGCTACCACGATTTCGCAAAGAAATATGAAAACTCCGAAGTTTCCAATGTACTGATAGACTCTCAGTGGATAGATGTGGGCTGTCGTGAAAACACCACCAGTTTGCGGAAACTCTTTCATTAGTGATATGTAGGTAAAAAGGTTGATATTGCTGTTGTATTGGGTAAATTCCACAAAGACTGCCCTTGTTTGTCGGTCTATCCAGGTGTTGCGGAAGAGCTCCTCCACTATGTTGTTGGCATACATCAAATGAATTCCCAGATCAGCTATGTACCCACCTCCACTGTATGTCCCCGTGAGTCCGATGGTGGGAGTACCCCAAACTTGTGTGGCGCTAGTGAACTGCCATGCCTTTGAAGACAATTGTGTGTTGCTGACGTTGCAAGAAGATAATCCCCAGCTTTGACAATCTGAGCGTACGTCTTCTGTCGATATGTAGTAGTCTGCGTAGCAAGTGGCATCAGTGATCAGGTTAATGTAGCAAGTGTCTACAAGGGGGGACAAAATAATACTGTTAGTACGGGTTGTAGATTGAAAGATGATGAAGACAATGCAAAATGAATTTGGGAGTTGCTTGCTGTGAAGATCTGATTGGTGGGATACTAACAATCTTGAGGAAAACACACCTTTCTTGACTCGAAGCTGACGCAGTCGTATGGGTCCAAGTCTGTAATTGGCCTGGTCCTCCGTGAACTGACGTTCAAATGCGTTCAGTGACTGTCCATTGTACAACGTTTGTGGGAAAGTGAATGGAAGTAACGTGTTCTTCAACCAGTCGTAGAAACTGTCAACATCACGAACCTACAAATTACCACAAAAGGCCTGATTCATTTGAAACGATTACCGTGTGGAACAAAAGTCACACAGTGGAATCGCACAATTTTGCTCGATATTTTACCTTGTCATAACGAATAGTATGAAGGCTGCTGTTTTTGTCTGGACTGTGCAAAAGCCGATTGTTCAAGTAATGTCTTATTTGAAACGAGTTGAAATCCCTGTTATTATAGCTGATGAAGTACAGAATTGCCAGAAAGCAGAGATAAAGCAGTAGTTCCACAAAGATTCGTTTCATCCGCATTTCTTTTAATCTTTTTCGCTTCATAGTGTCCAGTGTTTCCTTGTTGAAAGGTGCCCCATGACAATATGAAACTGCAATTTGGAAGATGAAGGATTTACTATCAGCTTCATACTATGTTCAACTAATATTTTGGAGGAAAGGAAATTTAAAAAAAAAGTAGTAGTAATTACACGCTTGATCAACGTTTACGCCTCCCGAACCTGTGAATTTTTACACAATAGCATGCGCAATGGACGAAATGTCAATCAAATGTTTAAAGTGTTTAAAACATCTGCTATTTCGAGAGCCACGTTGTTAACCTTGGTAACCATTAAGCTAACGCATTCGAGGTGTATACTTTATACTTCTGTGTTGTCGTAAGCCTTACTGCATTAATCATTGAAACGTTTCACCTTCAAATCTATAACGTAACATAATAGGTTATAACTTCATAGACACTTACGTAACAAGCCAATGCGTAGACCAAGAGTCTGATATACGAGAATAAACTAATCATAAATGCTTCAAACGGAAAGTCTTATCAGTTACGTCACAAAAAGTTTAAACATCAAGAAAATGTGAAATAAAGTATCTGCACATAAAATTGTTCATAGTTGTGTATTTAGGGATTCCACGTAGTTGCATGCTACTACTACAATGTTATAAAATGTTTTAAACGTTCTGTGGAGGATGGAAACAATAATAGAATATTTTAGAAATTTGGATATATCTTTAAACTTGTTAACATTTAAGTCAGAGACTTACAAATGATTATCACTTTATTCTGGAGATTTAAGTTTACTTTATATGGAAAATGCATTATAAGGTCTGATTTGAGCTTTGTTAATGTTTAACGAACTATTTCAATCATCGCCGACTGTGGCCATATTCTTCAAAAACTGATAGGTATGTGGAACGAAAGCTCGTCACGGAAACCCAATACCAACGTCTCCACATGTATTGACCAAAATGTCAAATTTACGTCATATATTTCAACACTGTACAGGAAATATGAAGTGAGAAAGTCTATCCCCTGTGTACCCCTCCCATCTTTCCGAATACAAACACTAACTTTGAGTTTCTCTTGCAAACGCCACAGCTCTGGTTTGTGAATACTCTAACAGCTTGGCAGCATCATACATGCTTTCATTCAATGCCCGCTTCATTGCAATAGAGAAAAACACGGCCAATGCCAGTACCTACAAAGGAAAAAAAAAATGTTCGTTTTCTTAGAAAAGGAGTCTCACAAATTTGGAAAACAAAACAAATAAACACACCTTAACAAGAACCTGATATAGAAACCTTTATTGGATCGACGACAAACATGGATTCCAGAAAGGATAAGAAAAACGTCTTCAGCCACTCTTCAGACTTTGTTTTGCCCCACTCCATGCTGTATAAAATTACGAAAAATCCCGACACCAAGATCGAAACTGCAATAAGCAGGTAAGCCACATAAATTAACTTCTTCGGCAAACGGAACTCCTTTTTTTCCTTCTGTGTTTGAAAGGATTCGATATGCTTTTCAACATGGTCAGGAGAATTTTCCGACCATTTTGACTTTCTGAATATCATCGTTATTGCTAGAATAACTGGAAAAGTCATAACAACGCCAACAAATGAAATATATATGGAAGATAAAGCAAACTTGATTGGACCAATTTTGAGACGTTCCACTGTTTCATCCTGTCCATAGAACATAGCATTGGAAATCATGGTCAAGAAAAGTAGTGTAACGCAACATGATAGGCGTTCACAACGGGTGAATGTGCTTTTTTCTGGACGAAATATCACGGACAACCACAGATGACTATCCGTCGCATTTTCCCGCGTGTTCTCTGTAAAGTTGAAGTTGAACGTTCGAAGTGACTCGGTAGTCGCCACATTAACTGTGCACTGTATAGAGCTTTCCTCCGAATCTAAAGTAAGCCACTGGTTGCAGAAAAAGACAAATCTGCAAATCAATGTTTTGGAAATAGATGTACAAATATGATTAATTGCATTTCTTTAAAGAGAAATTGCATGATCATATGGCTTCCTACAGAAGGAAGAAAGCAGATTATCTTACCTACTTTGCTTCTACTTAACAAAAGTAACGAAGTCGATAAAGATATTTATACAGAAAAAAACCTTACCTTTTCCCCGTTTCCGCATTTTCTACGACTACTTTGACCAAATTCCACGATGCGTCTGTTCCATGTCCGCTATTATCGTGCCAAATGTTCAGGAAAAGTAAATCACCAAGTTTGTTCTGCACTGTCATGACATAAGTATAGACACTTCCAGTTTCAAAACTCTGAAATTTGGGAGTAATCATTATCTGTTGTATTGTAATTTCGTATTCTCATATCAATATCATGTAGAAAAATTGCTAATGCATTTTCAGAAGTTGGAGAAATACGATAATTACCTTTCTTACTCCGTCAGAAAGATGTCGAATACCAGTGTCTCTGAGGTGACCACCAATGACAAAGCTGACGTTGCTCTTGGTGCCCGAGTTTCTGGAGAGGCCAGTGTAGACTGTAACTAGATACACGTGTTTGTCCGTCTTCAAGTTGTCATTCATGTAAAACAGTTTCCACTAACAAAAGACATGATGCATTAGCGAAAACATTTGTCATGCAAATCTGCTTACACAGAGACTTCAAAGGTCGTATTTAGTTTTTAACACCTTATTACCTTTTCCTGGTCTTTCTTGTCATAGCGTCGAGCCACCACAAGTCCTATGAGATACAGGACTATAAGAGCTGTTACTGTACCAAAGACAGCGCCGTTCCCGATGATGTCAAATTTATCAAAAACCGTGGAAAAATCAATGGAATTCGGTGGAACAAAGAATGATGTGGCAAAGTTATCTCCAGGTGGGTTTTTACAGTCACACACTGTCTCTATGCTATTCGTTTCAGGAGATATCTGAACACAAAATTACATAGAATACATACAATTCAATTAAAAAACAGTAAATCTGTAGTACAGGTGTGTTTATTTATTCAAATTTCACGATGCACGTCCCGACAAACCCGGAATTTTTTTTAATGAATATTCAAGAGAATACCTGACATGAAGCCTTATCCCATTTGTCTCTATCCCAAACTCGACACCCTGTGGTCCAGCCGCCGATACGATAATTTACGGAGGATGTACTGTTGTACGCAGAGCGACGTCGTCGAGAAGGTCTTGATCTTGGAGCTGATGTGAAATGAAGAGAAACCTCGTGAATTAAAGTGACATTTGGGAATAGTGATGTACATTTACTATGTGCTAGTATATCTGTATGAAAGAAGAAAATGGCAAGAATTTTTCGAAAAAAATTGCTTTAGACGTTTTACACTGTGGCGTGTCCATCAGCAATGTTAACACATAATTCCAACAATCATATAAAATAACAGACTATGTCTCTAATGGAACATATTACTTACTGGATGAAACATGAACAGCAAAATAGACAAGACAAGGTTTAGAGTAAAAGTTAGCCGGAAGTATATACGTGAAACCAACATCATTCAAATCACTGTGGGTGAAGGTTTTCGACAAATCGTGATCTCCACTGGTGGGAGTACCGCCTTGTTTGACGTAGACAACGTGCGATACTGTATCCATAGAACGGTTGCCACATTCCACACTGAAAACTAAATTGTCTGATGGATTCTTCCACCAGATCTTGTAGAAGAAAGCTTGTGAGCTGTGCTCTCCCGGGTCATCCGGAAACGCTAAAATTACATCTCTTTTTGTTACCGACGGAGAAACACTGAATTTGGTCTTTACCGAAGGAAGTTTAGTACGGTTTCCCAAAACAATATGTACTGTTGGAGAATGTATATTCTTTGCTTCCGAGTCCCAAATGAAGGGATTCTTCAAAAATTTGGTAACCTGAAAGCACAGTTTTGAACGTTGGAACTCAGTTATGTCATTTGTACATTGTATGCCAGATGTTTGTTTGGTTTTTTTTATTTTAGGTTCTTTGCAAGTGACTTCATTGTTAAAATGATACACGGACAAACATGACATATATAAAGAACTAACCTGCAGATCTTCTTTCTGGGTACTATTGATGTCAAATTTAATTTTAAGATCTCTTCGATTTACTTCTTGGTCCACTCGGAGTTTCTCCATACTTGTTGTCAAGGTCGGTCGAGTGATTTCAACCTCAAACTGTTTCCTATATGTTATTTCCTTTAGTACCGTTCCCAGCTCCACAATTGAGTTCTGCACGCTGGGGACTGTTCCGTTCGCCTATTTTTAACAATCTATGATCGTTATAACAATTTAATTTACCCATACAACCTGCCATTATGTCAAATGCTGTCTGACGTGTTTCCTACCAATTGTTAGGCCGTTCTTCACACACACACACACACACACACACACACACACTCTCTCTCTCTCTCTCTCTCTCTCTCTCTCTCTATATATATATATATATATATATATATATATATAATGATTTTCATTCATATGTCGATTTTATTTAGCCCATTGAACTCGATTTAAAAGACATAACATTTGCTTCACACCTGGATATTTTATCGAACATAGATGTTAGCGGCAAACTAATACCTTAGCTGTATGACAAACGGAATAACTTCAGCTTATCCATAATCCTCTTACCATATTTATGTAGCAATATTCCATTATCACCTACATGTGGTGTTTATGCCTTTCAACTGATTTAATACACAAGAGCTTGTTCTGCGTATGGTCAGTTTTTAAATCGAAGCAGGCTACTGACAAATAAGTTGATGTTACAGGGAATTCAACAGTCTCGATTAAAGTCAGCATTTCACAAATTCTATGATCGTTATAATGATCCAATTTACAAACTGTCGTTGGGTCAAATGCTGTCTAATGTGTTTCATACCAATGTTATGCCGTTCTATGCACACTGAATTTGACTACGGGTTACTAAGTTTATCGGATCGAGATGTAGTGCGTACGGCGGGTTGACCGGTCGACAGGGGATGGTTACTCCTCCTAGGCACCTGATCCCACCTCTGGTAGATCAGTGTTTGCCTTACTCATAATTTTGTACCCTTTACAGGAGTTATGCGATCGAACACTGTTCAATATCTTCACTTTTTCATACTGATTTTGACACCGGATTACTCCGTTTACCTGATCGAGACGTAGGGGTTCTCGGCGGGTGTGATGATGAGGCACCATCAGTAACCCATTGTCAAGTGGAAAACATTGGTTTTGACTTCTAGTACCCATTTGTTCTTCACGTTACGTTGTAGTTTTATTATAGTAAATAACTTAAGTCTACAACCAGTGGACTTCTTTAACGTACCATTTCTAGAGAAGAGTTTAGATTCTCCTTGTATGCTGCCAAGGACATGGAAGCAAAGAGAGCCCTTTCTTGTGGAGACAACCCAGATCCATCATACTCGTTGATGAGATCCGAGGCCGCATACTCCTCTGTTATCTGATAAATGTCGTCCGATTCTGGAATGTCTGGACTTAACTTTGGAATCAAGTTGTTCAAAAGATTGTCTAGCGATCGTAGGACAGCTAGAAGAGAAAGCCACATTTAGTTTCCATTTCTTATGGTTTATAACAGCCTCAGATGTATAACAATGAAAAACGTATTTAGATAAATAATTGATACTAACCCTCAGACGTTGATAAATAGTTGATACTAACCCTCAGACGTTGATAAATAGTTAATACTAACCCTCAAACATTGATAAATAGTTGATACTGACCCTCAAACGTTGATAAATAGTTGATACTAACCCTCAGACGTTGATAAATAATTGATACAAACCCTCAGATTCAGACGTTGATAAATAATTTATACAAACCCTCAGACGTTGATAAATAATTGATACAAACCCTCAGATTCAGACGTTGATAAATAATTTATACAAATCCTCAGACGTTGATAAATAGTTGATACTGACCCTTAGATGTTGATAAACAGTTGATACTAACCCTCAGACGTTGATAAATAGTTGATACTAACCCTCAGACGTAGACGTTGATAAATAATTTATACAAACCCTCAGACGTTGATAAATAGTTGATACTAACCTTCAGACGTTGATAAATAGTTGGTACTAACCCTCAGACTTTGATAAATAATTAATACTAACCCTCAGACGTTGACGAATAATGGATACTAACCCTCAGACGTTGATAAATAGTTGATACTAACCCTCAAACATTGATAAATAGTTGATACTGACCCTCAAACGTTGATAAATAGTTGATACTAACCCTCAGACGTTGATAAATAATTGATACAAACCCTCAGATTCAGACGTTGATAAATAATTTATACAAACCCTCAGACGTTGATAAATAATTGATACAAACCCTCAGATTCAGACGTTGATAAATAATTTATACAAATCCTCAGACGTTGATAAATAGTTGATACTGACCCTTAGATGTTGATAAACAGTTGATACTAACCCTCAGACGTTGATAAATAGTTGATACTAACCCTCAGACGTAGACGTTGATAAATAATTTATACAAACCCTCAGACGTTGATAAATAGTTGATACTAACCTTCAGACGTTGATAAATAGTTGGTACTAACCCTCAGACTTTGATAAATAATTAATACTAACCCTCAGACGTTGACGAATAATGGATACTAACCCTCAGACGTTGATAAATAGTTGATACTAACCCCCAGACGTTGATAAATAGTTGATACTGACCCTCAGACGTAGACGTTGATAAATAATTTATACAAATCCTCAAACGTTGATAAATAGTTAATACTAACCTTCAGACGTTGATAAATAGTTGGTACTAACCCTCAGACTTTGATAAATAATTAATACTAATCCTCAGACGTTGATAAATAGTTGATACTAACCCTCAGACGTTGATAAATAATTGATACTAACCCTCAGACGTTGATAAATAATCTTCGTACACCGGGAATAGCGCTTCTTTGGATGTATTGATGAAGTTAACAATAACATCGTTTGTGGCATTCAGCGAAAATATCTTGAAAGAAATGTATATCCATAGCAGTACAAGATTATTTGAATGTTTTAGCCACACTATTTTTCAGCAATAAGTTACTAAATTTAATTGCTACCATAGCATCGCGGGTCATTAGTTGTTTGTTCTCCATAGCAGATCCTGATGAGAACGCCATTTGTCGTTGTCTGACGGTGTTATCTATTTTTAGAGAACTGGTGGAGATTGCAAGAAGAGATGTCATATTTTTCATTCCCTATAAAAACAATCTAAATAACTAATGTGTTCACCAAAACTAATTACTTCTCTTTATCTATATATAAACTTCTCTTTATCTATATATAAATATATGCAATGATCAGAGACATGTTTTTGATGATACTTAACAATATTATAATGAGTTCTGCTGTTAAAACCTAACGATAAAATAGACAAAATTTTGTTTAATATTCCTTGCCTCTGTAAGCATCATTTGTGTGGCGTTCATGTCTTGAGTAACAGTCAAATCTCGAAAGAGGTTGTCAAATGTATTGTTGCCACCTATATTGCTCCAACTGTCCGGATTCTCCACCAGCGTGTCAATAAAAGTCTGTGGAGGCAGATCCTGAAGAAATCGTCCATAAGAGAAAAGAACAATTTGAAAGAAAAGTTTTTTGATATTACTAGTAAGAGTAAAATGACATGACAGAGCAAGTTACATATAGAGCTGCATGCCACCTGTGTCACTCTTTATTGCACATGTAAGAAATAGTCGTAGTATCCAGAACGAAGAATGAACAGACAGGAGTCAGTGCATTGATTATATCCTAAACTGAAACAACTGGATCAACTTACCACCCTATTTGTTGTACTTATGGTTGTTTCTATTGCCATGGAAACTAAGCCTACGTCCTTCTGGTCAATGGCAGTTTCGATTAATTCTTGCGAATCTTGAAGATAATCATCCAAACTCTTGCCCGTAATTGGCGAGAATATCTACAACATACATACGGAATGTTGTACTAGAAATGTTAATATTTCACTACTTTAATGAAGAATAAGTAGTATGACATTAGAACTCACCTGTAGTCGATTAAAGTAGCAAGTAGTGAAATCGTCAAAGACGTCCAGCACCTCAACATATACAGTTATTAACCAAAAGTCTTCTTCGTGCCCATAATTAAAGTAAATGTTTTCTAAATATCTTTCATCTGTTGACAAAAAGAGAAATCAACTAATGACGTTAGATACAACGCCAAACCAACTCGATGTGAACTTTGGGTGAAAACTATGGACAGCAAAACGGGCACCAAAACATTCAGTTACAATTCTCATGATATGTAAACTGTTGATATTCAGCGGGATTAGAACTTGAGTTCAAGATGACTTACTGCCTTGGTAAAGAAGAGTTTTTTCCTTGGTTTGAGAATCTTCTTGGAATATACGAAAACTTATTTGTTCTTTCCAATCTATATCTACATTTTTTTGTTTTCTAAATCCCTCGTCTTTCCAGGAATTGATAACTAAAATACGCTGACCTGTACCTACAATTATATATATTCGTGAAAAAGACGCTTGCGAATTAGAAGCATGTTAAAACATTTTGTTTCTATCCTCACTAAATACAAATTATATGAAAAATCAAAAGGGTAAAAATTTGACTTGATGTTTAAGTGAGCCTTTAATATCCATACAGACACCGTAACTGTACAAATGTAACCTGCTAAACTGTACCAAACTTCAGTTAGGATAGATCCTCAGTGCCCCTCGCTTGTCATAAGAGGCGACTAAATGGGGCGATCCTTCGGATGAGACCGCAAAAATCGAGGCGCCGTGTCACAGCAGGTGTGGCACGTTAAAAATCCCTCCCTGCTCAAAGGCCATAAGCACCGAGCATAGGCCTAAATTTTGCAGCCCTTCACCGGCAATGGTGACGTCTCCATATTAGTGAAACATTCTCGAGAGGGACGTTAAACAATATACAATCAATCAATCAGTTAGGTTAAGGACTTCTCGTTTTATTTTTCTTTCTAACTCGTCAGAAAGTCTTTTGATTAGATGGTAATACGTACCCTTTTTGTAATCGAATTTGCAGTATCCACCATATGGAGGTTCTGTCGTCTCCAAAACCATCTGCATTTCCGTCCACTTGTCGTCCGTTACATTCATCCTTACCGTCAGCAGGTAATACGACAATCCGCTGAATGAATTGGCTTTAATGAATAACTTCTCCTCGGATGGATCTACAATATTCACAAAACACATCTGATGAATCATATCGCCCCATAACGCGATTATTATAACCGTTAATCTAAACCGTAGTATTTGTGAGAAAGCAGAGCACAAACCAACCCGTTTCTAACCAGTTTTCCCAGTCGGCAATGTTCGACACTGTTCTTGTAGTTGGATTAAAGCTCATCAAGTTCCAACTGTAGACGGCCTTTTTCCGATCACTGGCGGAACAACTTGTACACTCCACTTTCATGGACATGACCAAAGAGGTCGCCACCTTCTTTTTGCAATTCAGCAAGCACCTGTTTATTCGTAAGATATGCATTTTAATCAGATGCCCATTTACCACTGTTACATATGTAGTTTGAATGTATAAACATCCATATGGCTATTTCGGAGTTGCAATCAAAATTAGTATTCCAGTCATATATTTTATTATGTAACTATTTCTGAGCTATAATCATATAAAATTAGTATTACAGTCATATATCTAATTTAAAGTGTTGTTGCTGTTATTAATAAATTTTGCTTAACAACAGAAAAATGCACCAGACGACACTGGTAAGATGGCGCTATATTGTTAGTACATGCGCAGTTGTGCTCAAGTAGTTGCATGCATGGATACTATCGAAACAACAACAACAAAAAAATGTAAGAATTTTTGTGACGACTTATTGCGTCATTTGTAAGACGATACCAAAGCTCACTTGATGTTGATATCTGGAACTGTATTACTGGTGAAACCGGAAGTACTGGAATTGGGAAATATGACCTGAATCCTTTGTTGATACGTGTTTTCTGCACCATGAAGGGAAACCTGGACTGTGACGATATATCCTACAGCTTTCTGAATGTCAGGATCTGTGAACACTTCAGCATACCCTGTCGCCGTCTCCGAAAAGGAAGTGCACTTACTGCTCTCGTACAAATTCATGATGAGGTCCCATGCTTCGTTTTCCCATATTACCATATCTGAGATGTTTAATTTCATGATTTCGGTCGTATGTTTAGTGAGAAATACAAGTTGCTCGTCTACCAGCTGCAGCGTTGAGACAGTAAAATTACTCATAGTTGTGTCATAGAACAAATTGTTTAAATCAGTCAAATATCTCGATATATATCGTATTTGTTTGCTTAAAGACTCCAAACTCGGTAACAGATTTGTCTCTATCATATCTATTTCTTGCGTCGTAGTGTCTGGTTGCAGTTTAAGCATTGGCAGTCCAGTAGATATATCAGTTTCCACTTTGTTTATAATATCTTTCTGTGCTGACATTTCTTGAATGAAACTATTGTTCATGAACATTTCCAAAAATGAATACATTTCAACGCTCATAACATTACCAACGAAACATGGATTCGACATATTGTTAGTCGCCCCCACTAATGTCCCATAATGATCACAACTCTGGGGACTAGATATATTTTCTAAGTTTAAATGTCTATATGTAGTGTTGAAAAAGACCTTGTCATTTGAAGGAAAAATATTAAGATATTGTTCAGACATCGTGGCCAACTCTTTTATAAAGTCCCAGGAGACTGTTCCATTGGACGATGATGTGATAGATTCAGGGAGAATCAACGTCATCAACATGTCCAATGAATCCGTCGGAAACTCCATACAACTCCAGAGAAATTCCAGACCGTCTCGATGACCCGGTCCCTTAGTCAAATCATACGACCCACTCCAAGCATCAATATCTATGATTCCTGGACCAGACATTCTTCCTGACCCACCCTGAATAATGACGTTAGGAGGAGGTAATTGGAGTCTAAAATACATATACCCTTCTACGAACTCGTAGGAACCCGGATAATACTGCATCTTCACAAACAGGCGATACAGACCGGAAGGGAACTCTCCCGGACGTATTAGGAATGCTGTTGTGTTTGACGCATAGTGTTGAGTCTCGTTGTTGACATCCTCGTCATAGCTGTACAAAGTCCAAGTTCTAAACAGATTTTCCAGATGGCATTTAATTTGGGTTTTCGGCAAAATTTCTATATTGGCCGATGAGTACAATACCAAAGGGTCAGTCTTGGTCCTGTAATTCCCTCCAAATACTGATCCTTCTAGACACCTAGGGAATACTGCAATTAAAGACGCTTACAATCAAACCAGAGGTCACACGACAATGAAGTAGAACAGATTGCAAGAAACTGAGAAGGATGCCTGCATAGATTAGCTCCACTGGGAACATATTTTTAAAGATAATGAACAAACGGCGAACGTTAAAATTCTACTGTTAAAGAGATTTTCCTTTGGTAGAAAAAATAGGAACAAAAAAAGTAGTCGGATTTGTATTGACAATTGTCGAAATCAAACGTTTAATGAACAACCTAAGGTATACAGGTATGAACTGGCGGATCTCGAGCAACTACTGTACTTCTTTTGAAATTGGTTGGTTTGGTTGTATATTGTTTAAACTCCCACTCGTCAAATTGATACTTATTTCAGCGACATTGACTTTGGTCAGGTGTTATAGATGTTATTTAGTTTTAATTATCTCTATCTTTATTTCTGTTGGGCCAGCTGCTGTTAAAAGGTGAGTACAAATCATACAAATTTCTAATCACTCAGGTGAGTATAATTCATAAAAAGATAAAACCATTCAGCTTTCCTTGATCTTATCAACTACTGAATCACGTTCAACTTCTCCGAAGAAAAGACCATCTTCCACTAAGTTTGGAAAGCGGATGATTTCCGTCAAAGCACGTGACAAAAATTTCAAAATGATAACTTTTAGGAATTTGAGTTTTTCATTTTCGGCAATGATACTACTCTAGAGTATTTGCCAAATTGTTAAGTATTTTTGTCAGTCAATAATTGCTTAATACGTTCAGATGGCGACTATAAGTGTCACAAAACAACGAATGCCGCATCAAAATGTAGATTGACCTAGAGATGAGTCAGTTTTTGGGGGGGGGGGGGATAAGTTGCGTCAAGAATGGCATCCACATTACCTAGCAATGTAACTGATGTACAGCATTGCGTAATTGTGATTTATCTTAAAATAGGCTACAAGGTACAACATGTACATATAGGATAAAAATTCACACAAAACATTTTCTAAGATCTGCAATCTAAAATTAAGAATTAAAATGGAAGACTTTTCATTCAATATACTTTTCTAACAATACTTATTTGTCACATTTAAAGTCCAAATTGCTTTCCGTTGTGATTTATTTAGAAATAGGCTATAGGGTACACCAAATACATGTAGTATAAAAATTCACACAAAACATTTTCTGAGATTTGTAATCTAAAATTAAGAATTAAAATATAAGATTTTTCATTCAATATATATTTCTAAGAATACTTATTAGACATCTCACCTTCACATTCTATTTCGATGTAGTTGTTTCCCTGACAGTCCTGTCCTAAGGCTCCACACGGTTTCGGATTACTACATTTCCTGGTTTTGTTTTGTATTCCATGACCCATTTGAACACTGCAGGTGCTGAAATTTGACCACGAGGTCCATTCACCGTCAACGGAAAGATCTGTAAATCAGGCATCTTCTGTTATACCGACAACTTCAGTAATACCGACAAACTTCAGTAATACCGACAAACTTCAGTAATACCGACAACTTCAGTTATACCGACAACTTCAGTTATACCGACAAACTTCAGTTATACCCACAACGTCAGTTATACCGACAAACTTCAGTAATACCGACAGACTTCAGTTATACCGACAACTTCAGTTATACCGACAAACTTCAGTAATACCGACAACTTCAGTTATACCGACAAGCATCCCCTGTTGACCAGTTATATCTGCTAATTCTAAATATGTAAAAGAAAAGTTGTTACTGATACTCTGATAATTATTCAGATTTTTTAATTTTATATAATTTTATGTTTCATTTACAACACCTTAAGAATATATCACTTCAGATTAAGTTGAGGTTCTCGTATTTGGCAGATATAGTTTCAGAAAAAGAATGGGAATGGTTGATCTCATAAAGTTTACACCGATGACGATGAAATCTAACGACAAAAGAAGAGAACCAGGGGCGTCTAGTAATGGCAATATCTCACAAAGTTCTTTATAGCTTTCCAATCACTCGCTACTCGTATGAGCCACGACTCTCATAAACTCGTAACAAAGGACAGCTGACAATTTTTAACTATTCTACAATTACTATTTGCTATTGTCCTATAAACATGGGCAGTTAGAATAAAAAATTTAACTAATCACCAAAGCTATTTGTCATTATATATTTTTACTAAGTTTATCACAGAAACAAAATATATGAGTTGAATTATAGCCGTTTGCAAAAGTGCAATACCGCGTTGTCATACAACACGCTCTAACACAAAAAGAAGGGAAGGGCTGTACCTTGGTCTGTCTGATTGAAATTCCCGTTACAGTCTTTGCCGCCATGAGCAGGTGCTGGACTGTTGCAGGTTCTAAATCTGTGGAACTCTCTGTTAACACAACTCCACGATCCCCAGGTTCCCCAGTCTCCGTCCACTGTGGATACAAGATATATATGTCAGGGTTTTTTTCTTCTTTTTTATTTCTTTTTTGCTAATTACGGAAAACCTTTCAAAAAAGTCGGATATGATTTTGTCAATATTTCAAAAAAAAAAAAAAAAAAAGAAAAAAGAAAAAAAAAAGATGAAAATCTGGAAAGTTGATCTATGGGTAAGATTGATTGATTGATTGTTGTTTTCCGCCACACTCAACAATTTTTCAGTTATCTGGTGGCGTCCAGGTTTTATTGGTGGAGGAGAGAACCCAGATACAATGCACCTGTGAACAGACCACCGACCTTCCGAAAGTACACTGGCAAACTTTCTCACATATGTCGGTGCGAGCGAGAATCGAACTGGAGATGAGAAGCCTCTTGATTCTGAGCGCAATGCTGTAATCACTCGGCCAAGGAAACTCCTTACTATGGGTAAGAGTTACACTTTAATTGAAGACAAAGTCTTGGAATTTGATTTTTATATTTGAAACTAACCAGGCAGAAAGCAGGTTTGGGTTTCATTGTTGGAACAGCTACAGTTGCAGACATCCCAGGAGGTGACTGTTCCAAAATCGTCCAGACAATCTCTAGATCTCGTCCGTTCACCCTTAACACCACCGTTAACATCGACGCACGCGCTCCACGCTGACCAATCAGAAACGTTGTAGTAACTTCCGACTGTGCAAAAATAAAACTTGAACAATTACCTGGAAATTGTAATTGAGGTAGATTTCGATTTCCATATGCCAGGGAATGACAGAAACTCTGAAATAGAATAATGAATTTTAATTTGCAAAATAGTTATCCAGACGCGCGTCCTTGTACCTGCTTTTAACTCTGAAATTGCACCTTTTCAATCCCTGATAATTAATTATTGGACATAGACCTATGTCCATAACCGTGCTTTAATTAGTTTGGAATTGCGATCCAATTGCATTCTTTGCAATCAAATTCATTATAATATAATTAACCACTTGATGAATACGCTTTGAACGTCGATGACGTCAACGTAGAAAGTTTTGTTAAATTGTGAAAAATAAAGTATATTTCTCAGCCAATCAAATTAAATCAAATTATGATATTATGATAAAAAAAATTAAGTTTCTCATGCCTCCGTATGATAGATTAAAACAAGTGCATCATTCAGAGAGTGCAAACCATGCGGATAGGTAAATAAATAAATAAATAAAAAATAAATTAGAAAAAACAAGAAATAGAAAAAACCAAACAAATAAAACAAAACAAAAACAAAAAAACCAAAAAACAACCCCCCCCCCCCCCAAAAAAAACAGAAAAAAATAATAACAAAGAAACAAAAACACCCCCCCCCCCAAAAAAAAAAAACAAAAAAAAAAAAACAAAACAAAAAAAAAAAAACAAAAACAAAAACAAAAAAACAAAAAAAACAAAAACAAAAACACAACAACAAACAAAAAAAACAAAACAAAAAAACAACAACAACAACAACAAAAAAACAAAAACAAAAAATTAAAAACAAAAACAAAACAACAAAAACCAAAACTACTCCCTTAAAATATAAAGTTTAACGATCGCGTTCTATTCTGTATGGCTCGTAATTTTTTTTAGCTCTATCAACGTTAGGATTCGTAAATAGAATTCAATTGTTCTTTGAATGATTCTTTGACTTCAACATTCATCATGTTCTTTATCATTTATCATTCGGTATTGTTAAAATGGATCTAAAGTGGTGCGATTTAAATGATTAGGTATAATGGTACCATTTACGTGATATCAAATACCAGAACAATCCCTCATAGTCCTCAACTACCTAGCAAAGTAATATAAGTTCCCTTTATACCAAATTTTTTTCTTCTTATTTTTCGTTGAATACCTATTTTACTTAAAAAAACAGAAACTAGTTTATTTGATTAAAACACCTAATTTTACATACATGTATTCACTGGCGTTGTACAATAAAATAGTAAAAGAGATGATATGCATAAAAGGTTATTAATAGTAGAAGCATAAGATAGGTAAGTAAATAAGTAAATAAAACATACAAGTACATACATTCTACAAAACTGAATCAATGTCTAGTACGATACTAAAATGTTTTTTTTAAACTTGTATATTAAAAGTTTCTAAGTAAATGAGTTTTCAATTTCGCCTTAAAACTGTTCAGTGATTTCGACTGTTTTATCGCTAGAGGTAGATCGTTCCAAAGTCGAGGACCAACGGTTACGAAGCTTCTGTCACTGAACGTCTTGTGTCTATTAAAAGGAACGTTGTAGCGTAACTTTTGAATTGGCACCCGTTTCATTAAAAGTTCGGTTAAATATGATGGTGCTTCGCCAACAGAACAGTTATACATAAAAGTCAACAATTTGAATTGTATTCTGGATTTGATGGGTAACCAATGTAAGTCATAGAGAGCTTCCCTAGAACTATCAAATTTCTTACGATTCAATACAAGTTTCGCGCTCATGTTTTGAATACGTTGCATCTTTCCTATTTCACTCTGTGCTATTCCATATAAAATCACATTGCAGTAGTCCAAATGAGAAATAACTAATGATAAAACCAAAATTTCTGTTGCCTCTTTTGTCAAATATTTACGTATACTTTTAATTCTGAGAAAATTGATCATTTGCTGTGCTGCATTTTCTTTTGATGTGTTCCTTAAAATTTAGAGTTTCATCTAAATATGCTCTTAAGTATCGCATACAATGTTCCGATTTAATTTTGTCGCCATTTATGTTCATAAGTTTCGTGTTTGTGACAAACCTTGAAATAAATGATCAACGAAGTACAACGATTGTTTCTAAACGGAAAAGGACCAGTAGCTTTCCGTCAGAGGACACAAAATACATTTGAACGATTCCATGAAATTTTATGCCCACGAAAATTGATGAAACACAGTATTACCTGCTACTCTTCATGTACACATATCTTTCCCAAAATTTGATTCGACCTTGCCGGTAAGCAAACTTATCTTAAGGAAATGTATGCAGTATTTTTTTTATATGTCATCTTCTTCGTAGATAATCACGCACACAGGACCGAAAACATAATCTCACTGACCGACGTAACTGATAATCAAAGAGATTTTTAAGTAAATGATATATTTTGAAGATATTTAAGAATTACGTGCTCGATGGTCAAAAATATAACATTACCTGCCGTAACAGTTGTTGTGGACAACATAGCAAGCACACTGAGTACGAATAGAAATTTTCTGACCATTTCCATATCTTGAAAACGTGTTGAAACTTCGAGTCACATCTTAGATCAGAGCCGTGAATCCCGAAACATAGAATTTGACAACTGGTATTTTTTGGGTAATTTCGCAGTGTTTTTACAATTAGCAAAAATCAATGCTTATTGATTATTGTTTCAAAACACTGAATAAAAATTTCAAGGTCTGTAAGTTTGAAGCATGAAAAACAACATGATGCTGAAAAATCCAATTATCAAAACTAAAGCCACTTAGCAGTGAAAACAAATCCCCGCGGACGTAATAAACGTGTAAATATATTTTACTGACCAAACCTGGGGACCAAATTGAAAGCAAACCACCGTTGACTGAATTTAAACACAGGTGCTTATTTGCTCTTCGTGGGATCATCATGTATCTAGCTCGCGTCATTGGCCATATTTAGATTTTAAAGGTTAAAAGCAACTTAACACTTGTTTTGTCAATAGTAGTAAAATCCTCCACATTTTGCCTTAATAAAATAAACTTAATGGGATATATATGGTGTGATAGAATGACGTGATATTTCTTACACAGCATATACTTAAACGAAATCTTCTCAGCCAGACTTTCACATCAAATGTGATGGTGTTTAAATCTTTTAGAACTTAAGTATTTTCAAATTCTGTTTAGAATATTTGAGCATGACGCACTGAGACATTGTTTTTGACAATTCCTAGGATTCTTATCTCCCATCTTCATCAATGTAAAACACCACGACAAAAGAGTACGAATTGTTTTACACTCGTTTTGTATATGTTTGAAATTTTAAAAGCAGAAATTAAGTAACTTCTGTTAGAAGATTGTTATGAAATCAAATTAACACAAAATAAAATACCGTAGGTCTCTCTATTTATTGGAATATCTGGTGTGCATAGAAGGTCCATTCAAAGTTTATTTAAAAAGGTTAATCTAGTGTTTAATTAACTGATTCCTTCCAAATCACTGTTTTAGGGCACTCAGATTGAATAGCATGAATACACCTCTACATACATTGGAGATCTTTTCAAACCATTCAGACCTTCTCATCTACAGTAGAGTTGCATTTAATCCAGAGTTACAGATGCTTAATCTCCCCTCTATTTTATCCGCCGCTCCTCCATTCATCGTCCCTTATCCCACTTTTTACTCTTTCTTTTCCTCCCCATCTCCCTCCACGTCCCGCCAGCAAATTCCTGTAACTCCCCTTTGTGTAAAATATCTTCAATTTTCAGGATAGATTACTATATGATTTGATATTTAGAAAATTGGCATATGGAGTAATCGGCAAAGTCTCATGCTTCCATTATTCATACGTACCCCATAATATAATCGCCATAAACACTCATTCCTAATCATCAACTTTGCCCCAGCTATGGGTTAATAGCCGGAGTCGTCAGCCATGGTTGGCAACCATTCTAAGAGATGAAACTCTGATATAAAATTCAAAATTCGCTAGATGGGAGTCATTAGCTTTGGATAACAGCTCATCTAGAGGATGGAGACCTTGACCTTGGCCTTCCGGGCAGGGGGTTAGGCACCAGGTTAATCACCTTGCCCTGTAAAAAAAACATATGATTACGGAAACTACTACTGACGTTAACTGTGCTTGCCCTTCAAGGGTTGGAGCAGATGTTATTATTATTGAAAATAAAATTGCAGTTAGCGACAACCATGCAAAACAGAAACGTTTAATAAACCGATACCCCTGTTTTCACCCAAATCAGTCACAAAAGTTGCCCAGTGGAAATTACGCACCATGCACGAAACGGGACGATGCGCACAAATAGCAAAGGAGATGAGAAACTACAGCATCGACTTTCTAGGCATTAGCGAAGCAAGGTGGAATCAAAGTGGAAAGATAACATTAAGCACAGGAGAAGAAATTCTTTATTCTGGAAATGAGAACGAAAAAGACCATTACACAAAGGGAGTGGCTATAATGCTATCCAAGAAAGCAAAAAGCAGTCTCATGGAATGGGAACCTGTCAGTGAAAGAATAATGTGGATTCGACTAAAAGCGAAATGCCAAAATTTGACCATCATTCAATGTTATGCACCAACAAATGAGGCTGAGGAAGAGGATATCGATAACTTCTACGAAAAGTTACAGCAAACTTGGAACAACACCCCAAAGAGATATATTAGAATAGTGATGGGTGACATGAATGCTAAGATTGGTCAGAGTAACAAAAACAGAGAAAAAGGTCATGGGAAAGCACAGCGTTGGAGAGATGAATGAAAATGGAGGTAGACGTATTGAGTTCTGTGAAACAAATGAATTAGTGATAGGGGAAAGCCTTTTCCCTCACAAAAACATCCACAAAACAACTTGGGAGTCACCCAAAAAACCAAATAGACCACATCATTATAAGCCATAGATGGAGAAGTACGTTGCAAGATGTAAGAGCTATGAGAGGAGCAGATGTTAACTCCGACCACCACATGATACTAGCAAAAGTGAAAGTCAAAATGACAAAGAATGCAAAAACTGAGACAAAAAGAATAAAGTACAATGTAGATAAGCTAAAAAATCTGATTGACAAGGACATATTCCAACTAGAACTAAGGAATAGATTCAATACACTATACATAGAAGATCAAGAAGTAGACATTGAGAGTGAATGGACTACTGGGAGGGATATAATCAAGAATACATGTGAAGAAGTCCTAGGACAGAAAACCATCAAGAAGAAAGAATGGATATCTGATGTTACATGACAGAAGATCGAAGAAAGACACAAAATGAAAGAAAAAGTTATCAACGCTAAACCTAGAGCACAAAAAAAAATGATGCACATACCAAACACCAAATCTTGGATAAGGAAATTAAAACAACATGCAGGAATGACAAAAGAGAGTATGTCAACCAACTTGCAACAGAAGCAGAAAGGGCTGCCTACATGGGGGATGTAAAGACTCTACGACATCACTAAAACCCTTAGTAGGCGTAAAACCTGTAAGTCTAGACCTGTCAAAGACAAATATGGTAAAGTCCTCACCAAACTAAACGAACAAATGGAAAGGTGGAACGAGCACTTCATTAGTGTCTTAAATAGGCCAGAACCAGACCAACCGGTGATCTTATAACCAGGGGAAGCTTACTCTCTCCCACCCTCCTCCTATTAGTAGTAGACTGGATGACAAAGCAGGTATTTGACAAGCCAAGAGGAATACAGTGGACAATAGTCAGAAGATTAGAAGATCTAGACCTTGCTGATGGCCTTGCCCTACTATTCCATCAAATAAAAGACATAAGAGAAAATAGCAACAAACTAAATGAAATTGGCTTAAAATCAGTAGCAAGAAAACAAAAGTTATGAAAATCAAAACTATAAAAGAAGGACCAAATTCACAATGGAGGGGGAAGAACTGGAAGAAGTGGGAAAATTTACATACTTGGGATCCATCATCAGCAAGACAGGTGGCTCAGACGAAGATATCAAAGCCAGAATAAGGAAAGCCCGACAAGCCTTCGCAATGCTCAAGCCAGTCTGGAGTTCCAGTACACTAAGCGAAAGCACCAAGATAAGAATATTCAACACCAATGTTAAATCAGTGCTTTTCTATGAATGTGAAACCTGGAGATTAACATCAGGACTACAACAAAAAATCCAGGTATTTACCAACAAGTGCCTGTAAAGTTACGTGGCCAATTAAGATAACAAATGAACAACTGCTGGAGCGTACTAGCCAAGAACCAACATCTCCCAGATCAAGAAATGAGCATGGCAATGGATTAGTCACACATGGAGAAAGCCCCAAAATAACATCACCAGAGAGGCATTAGACTGGAATCCACAAGGTCAGAGAAAACAAGGGCGACCACTACACAGCTGGAGAAGAACAAGATTGAAAGAGCTTGAAAATGTTGGGAAGACCTGGAATGAGGCAAAAAGAACAGCTCCAAAACAGAGTAAGATGGAGAGCGACTGTAGTAGCTCTATGCTCCACAAGGAACGAAGAGGATTAAGTAAGTAAGCATAGGTCCTATCTGCAAGGAGAGTATGTGGTCTTTTTAAAACCGCTTGAAATATCAAAATTTATTTATTTAAGGCCTTTGAAATATGCCCGTCTGCCTCAACACACATTTTACACCGATCTACCCATTTCCGGAACGCCGCACGTACTCCTCTTTAGGGATATGTTGCAGACACTGGTAGACCGCACTGCCTAAACGACAACGGGATTCAAAACGGTGCCCTGCCAGCATTTCCGTTAATCTTGGGAACAACCAAAAGTCACAGGGGGACAGGTCAGGGCTGTATGGGGGATGATCTAAGACATCGAGTCCAGATTCTTTCAGATATTTATGTACCTTAGAGGATTTATGGGCCGGTACGTTATCATGAAGTAATTTGATGCCGCGGACACCGGTGCGCGGTCTGCGTTTCTGATAGAAATCAACAAGTTGAGTAAGAACACTTTCTCTGTAAAACTTTCCAGTGACAGAACTATCTTTCGGGACTGGAATTTGAAGGACTGGACCTTTCGAATCAAAGAATATCGCATACAACATGCGATTTGATGTTTTGCAACGGCGCACAATGACAGGTCTGTCGCCCTCAGATGAAACCCAAACCTTATTTTTAGCCTTAGAATCGAGTTGAAAATGACAGATCCAGGTTTCATCACCTGTAACTATCTCTTCCAAACGACGTGGGTTACATCATATTTTTTTTTATAACTTGCGATACAAGTCTAACCCGACATTGTTTCTGCTCGTCAGTGAGCAAATGGGGCACCCAGCGGGCGCAGATCTTGCGTATCCCAAGTCGTTCACATAAGATCTTCAAAACACTTGACGAACTTCTATCTCTTGCACGGTATAACGTGCGTCTTCCTCAATCAACGTTTTCACAGTAGCAATGTTCTTTTCCGTCAAAACGGAAACCGGCCTACCCACTCGAGGGTCATTTTCAATTGACTCCCGATCATCATTAAACGACGTACCCACTTGCAAACTGTAGCATATTTTTTAAAGCATCATTCCCATAAACCTTTTGCAAATCAGTATGAATTTCCGTTGACGGAAACCCGAGGTGTGCTCGAATCTTACAATATACCCTCTGTTCAGAGATTGTTCCATCCATATTGAACGCTATATTTTACTGTAGTGTATAAAACCACGTGTTGAAAATACCCACCGCAGCGCGCACGTGGACCTTGTGCGCCGCATACCGTGATACCGTTCAAGAGAGGAATAATTACGCAAGTTCTGTGTAAAAATCGTGCAACTTTAAAATCGCGTTAAAAAGTTATAGGCTTACTCTACGAACTTAAAAAGTGTCCCTTGTAGTTGTTATTACGCGGTAGGGTAATGTGTCTTGAAACATGAAACTATTCAGGGAGATGTCTGTTATGGGTGTTCCTTGCACTTAACATTTCATTTTGTTTATACATATGCGACGTAATGATATTTACCTCCATTCTAGATGGAGGTATTAAGTAGACGAGGTGTAATTATGAGAGCATCATTCAATTGTACCTATTTCCAAAAAAAAACAACCTATATGACTAATCGAGTGTAATGATCTCCTACAACAGACATATACCAAAGAACAGAGAGTACAAAAGAAAATACACTTTGAAACATTTCATCGAAACTTAAGTTTTTTTTATAAGCTGAGGATCATTTTTAATGTGCAACATTTGTATTTCAGTCTCCACCCTTTATATTCAGATCTGCCCAGTGAACTAAAATTTGTTTCCCTCCCCCTTTCAATAATAAAAAAAAATCTGTAAACGGTATACATTTTACCTGACATTGTTGGGAAATAAGGCAGTTTTTTTTTTACCGACAGAAAAATTGATTTCCGAAAGGATTTATTTTCCCTGTAGGGTTTTTGAATTACCTATACTGAATTTTAAAAAAAAAAAGTCGGCAATTTAATGGATTTAAAGGTTCTCCTCAGCTCTGTCAGTGTGTGCTCTAATCAAATGAAAGAAAGCAACCTAATATATAATTCTGATTCAAAGATAGTAATCATCAAATAAATAATATATTTACATTGTACATTATAAAATGGTGCTAAACATTACGAGTGTATTTGACAAAATGAAGGTCTATTGAGATTAATTGATTGTTTATTGTTTTCCGCCACACTCAACAATTTTTCAGCTATCTGATGGCGTCCAGTTTTTACTGGTGGAGGAGAGAACCCAGATACAATGTACCCGGGAAGAGACCACCGACCTTCCGAAAGTAAACTGGCAAACTTTCTCACATATATCGACGCGAGCGAGAATCGAACCCGCGCCGACTAGAGGTGAGAGGCCTTGTTATTTTGAGCGCAATGCTCTAACCACTCGGCCACGGAGGCCCCCGGCCTATTGAGATAAATTAGGATTGATTTTCTTTCCGAATTATAAAATTATGTACATACGGTGCCTACTTATAATTATTCTCCACCAACAAGAAAAAAGCACATATTTGACATAAAGATTGCTTGCGGTATGTCCTGGGTGTGATCCCAATTAATTGCATGTGTAATAATTGATCTACTGAAGTAATAAATGATCTACTGAGTGTAATAAATGATCTACTGAATGTAATAAATGATATACTGAATGTAATAAATGATATACTGAATATAATAAATGATATACTGAATGTAATAAATGATCAACTGAATGTAATAAATGATATACTGAATGCAATAATTGACCAACTGAATGTAATTAATGATCTACTTAATGTGATAATTAATCTACTGAATGTAATGAATCATCTACTTATTGTAATGAATAATCTACTGAATGTAATGCATAATCTACTGAATGTAATGAATGATTTATAGAATGTAATAAATGATATACTGAATGTAATAAATGGTATACTGAATGTAATAATTGATCTACTTAATGTAATAAATGATCTACTGAATGTAACAAACGATCTACTGAATGTAATAATTGATCTACTGAATGTAATGAATGATCTAATGAATGTAATAATTGATCTACTGAATGTAATAATTGATCTACTGAATGTAATGAATGATCTACTGAATGTAATAAATGATATACTGAATGTCATGAATGATCTACTGAATATAATAAACAATCTACTGAATGTAATAAATGATATACAGAATGCAATAATTGATCTACTGACTGTAATAATTGATCTACTGAATGTAATGAATGATATACTGAATGTAATAATCGATTTACTGAATGTAATAAATGATATACTGAATGTAATGAATGATCTACTGAATGTAATAAATAATCTACTAAATGTAATAAATGATATACTGAATGTAATAAATGATATACTGAATGTAATAAATGATCAACTGAATGTAATAACTGATATACTGAATGCAATAATTGACCAACTGAATGTAATGAATGATCTACTTAATGTAATAATTGATCTACTGAATGTAATGAATCATCTACATATTGTAATGAATAATCTACTGAATGTAATGCATAATCTACTGAATGTAATGGATGATTTATAGAATGTAATAAATGATATACTGAATGTAATAAATGATATACTGAATGTAATGAATGATCTACTGAATGTAATAAATGATATACTGAATGTCATGAATGATCTACTGAATATAATAAACAATCTACTGAATGTAATAAATGATATACAGAATGCAATAATTGATCTACTGACTGTAATAATTGATCTACTGAATGTAATGAATGATATACTGAATGTAATAATCGATTTACTGAATGTAATAAATGATATACTGAATGTAATGAATGATCTACTGAATGTAATAAATAATCTACTAAATGTAATAAATGATATACTGAATGTAATAAATGATATACTGAATGTAATAAATGATCAACTGAATGTAATAACTGATATACTGAATGCAATAATTGACCAACTGAATGTAATGAATGATCTACTTAATGTAATAATTGATCTACTGAATGTAATGAATCATCTACATATTGTAATGAATAATCTACTGAATGTAATGCATAATCTACTGAATGTAATGGATGATTTATAGAATGTAATAAATGATATACTGAATGTAATAAATGATATACTGAATGTAATGAATGATCTACTGAATGTAATAAACAATCTACTGAATGTAATAAATGATATACTGAATGCAATAATTGATCTACTGACTGTAATAATTGATCTACTGAATGTAATGAATTATCTACTGAATGTAATAATCGATTTACTGAATGTAATAAATGATATACTGAATGTAATGAATGATCTACTGAATGTAATGAATTTTCTACTGAATGTAATGAATAATCTAGTGAATGTAATGAATGCTCTACTGAATGAAAATAAAAGGTACGAATACAAGTTTATTGTTTGAAAAAAATATTGTTGCTGTCTTTCGAGTCGGTCATGAACACAACTCCGATCCTAAAGACGTACAGTACTACTACCGGAAAATGTGACCGACGTGACGTTGTTGTCAAGATCAAACATTTACCACTCACTGAAAAAAAATCTTTAGAGCACTTTTATTTAAGATCAAATAAATGAGAACAATGTCATCTGACCATTGTCATTATTTGATGATTATATAATGATTAAAATAATTTCGATTAATATACTTAAATACTGTTGGAGATTGGGTCATGAATGTATGTATGGTT
Organism: Ostrea denselamellosa; assembly: GCA_024699665.1. Taxonomy (NCBI): domain Eukaryota; kingdom Metazoa; phylum Mollusca; class Bivalvia; order Ostreida; family Ostreidae; genus Ostrea; species Ostrea denselamellosa. The sequence continues at coordinate 10,584,006 of JAMZEH010000020.1, read as the reverse complement.
TGGAGTTAATTTATTTCATACAACACTTGTAACTTTGCAATCATCTAAAACTTTATAATAAATTACGTTCTCTTTATTACTTACGAGGATATTCGGGTTTTGATATATTCAGTAATGATACAAACATGAAATTGGAAACAGAAACAGCTAAATTTTTGAATGAACGATTTTGTAAGAAAATATAACACTTCCGCACAATATACTATCAATACAACTTTAACAACATAATGTATTACAATTGAAGCCCGGTTTCCAAATAATATTAAAGTCACTTTCATTTTTCTTCTCTGGCTGGAAAGCATTTTATGGATATTTATTCAACGGATTACTTTCTATAGTTTTCGGATAGCTGATATTGAATCGGGATCGGCCTTCACTTATTACGATATCCACTTGGTAACCAAAAGTAAGTTTTTTTTATTTCTCTGATTGTGTTCACTTGGTTTTGACCTTTTTGTCATAATGTAGTGTATGAATTTCCCTGTAAAGCACATAATTCGTTGATTTAAGAGCAACAAATTTAGAAACTTATTTGTTTGTTTTTGTTTTTAAAGTATCTTTGTTTCAATCGGCAGACTTTCGCATCTAATGTAAACAAAGATGGCGGTCATAACACGGGTTCCGGAGAAAAACTTGTGGGAAGAGATATGTAAAGGTAATGTTAATATTAATATTGTCAGCGTCACCATCATTCAAAAATGAACATTTAAGCTATGTCCTATTTACTTGTCATTGTTGTCCATATGTGTACAAACAGATCAATTATTTTCATATTTTATTTCCATCAAAATAAAGAATTTGCTGCAAGATCCGCCCCTGCACGGTCTGATGATGAAATGTCTGTGAAGACAGAGTACTTGGATTTTGATCCAGCCAAACACAACCCAGTTTTCTATGGAAAGATGCATGAACGAGTGGACGCTGATGAAGATGTCATGAAGGAAATGGATGCCTCGACCAGTCATCCGTCTTGTGTGGGGTACACATTTACAGATAAACCCCCAGAAACACCCCCATCACCTCCCCCTCCACCACCCCAAAAAGATTTGTGTAAGTATAAATCGTCCCAGTATAGGTGGTATAACCAACATTCCCAGCTAAGGGGTTAATTTCCCTTAGCTCAATGGTAGAGCATCAGATTTGTAATCAAGGTAATATGGTCGTGAGTTTGATACCAGCTGCTGGTTGTTACAACATTATGGATTTATTTTTGTGGAAATTTATGGGATTTCGGTGTATAATTCATTGTCAGTGTTCTGCTTGCAGTTGTTTGGTCTGATTTTAAAATACTTCGTCTTAAAGTTGGTGATATTTCAGAACACTGCTTTAAAAATGTTTATCAGTTTTATTCATTCAAAAATTATCTTTTAGGTTCACCAAGAGAGTATTTAGAACATTATGTGTTTCCATGGTTATTACCTGCTCTAGAGGATATGCTAAGGCAAGCAAAGAAAGAAAAGTGTCTAGAGGTAACAATTTTCCCAAAGTCTAGATTAGATAGTAACTGAAAGACTCTTTCAGTAAGAGTGTACAATGATGACAGGAAAGAAAATCCATGTTACTTTTAATCTTGTTTATACCTATATATAAGAGTTGCAAAAATGAGTCAAATTTTATTGAAATTATAGGACAAAGTTCAGCATTGATATTAAATGCATTTATTTTTTAAACAATGAAACAATATTTTTTGTGGTTTTCTATTCAATAAAACAGTTATATAATATCATTTTTCAGCTGATTTTACTATTTTGAAACATCTTTCAAGTTTCTTTGATTTTCAGAGAAAAAGAACCGCATTTAATGCTTTAGATTACATCACAGAACATTTGTACAGGTACTCATTTTATTTTGATTTATTCAATGACTAACAATTTTCCAAAAGAAAGAAAATTTATTGAATTTACTTCCGATAACTCTGCAATTTTAGAAATAATCCCAAGTTTGAAGACAGGAAGGACACCAAGTTTGAGAAAATTCCTTTTGTTGCAAAACATTGGGAAACCCAGTAAGTATCTTATCAAAAGTTAACTTTGATAAAGATTTAAAAATGGCATTTCTTATAGTGCCGTAAAATGAAATGGAAAAATATAGCAGTCTTGAATATTTTTTAAATACATGTATATTTACATAATCTTGAAGAAATTGGACAATTTTATCATGTTTCACCATTAAATGTCACAAGGCAAACTCTGGGAAATTAAGTCTTGCAAAATACAAATATTCTATGGTAGTTGACAAAGTGTAATTATTGTACTTGTGACATTTTATTTATTACGTGTGATATGGTGCGATATATAATATGAATACTTCTGTTCATTCTTGGTGATTCATATAATACTTCCTTTGACAGTCCGAGACCCCCACTCCCTCTCTCTCTCATCTGGACTGAGGAAGAGGCAGCCTTAGTGATTCAGTCACAATGGAGGGGATATCTAGTTAGTATCTTCACTAATTAATGATTGTTTTGTCTAGGACAGTGTAATCTGAAAAATCTTTGCAAAGCCTGCTCAGTTACCAAAACTTGTTTCTCAAATTAAATTGACATTTACAATGGACTTTTGGAATATTTCATTTGATTGATTATACATCAATACTGGTTGTCATATGTTAATATTACATTTTTAAGTATTAACAGAACAATATATGGTTTAGCCAAATGCCAACGTAAAATTTTCAGAAAAGGAGACACCTAATTTGTTTTGTCTTTTAACTTTAATATTCACAAACTGTAAATTTTCTAAACTGAAAGATGCATACATTCTTGTTACTAGGTGAGGAAAGATTCTGAAGTGCAAGAACTGAGACAATGGCAGAGGGAATGGAGAGAAGAAAATGAGAACATTAATCGACGAGTCAATGAATTCTGGGACAAAAAGATGCCTGACTGGAATAACCCTACACCTAACGCATCAGAAGACCAGCTTAAAGTGGATAACAAAGAGATCCGAGTGGAATCACCCACCAAACACAGCTAAAGTGGATAATCCAGTGATAACATCTCTTGAAAGACAAACCAACATGAAATTTGCACAGATATTTATTGAAAAACAAGTAATGAATGACATATCAGTTACAATGAACTTCAGAAGAGATATATGCTCTCTAAAAGTTTATATCCTGCAGCAAAGTGAAACAAATGTGAAATAAGTTTTTGTGTCTGTGATATTTGCAGCTTTGGTCTGAAGAAAATAATATAATTAAAATTTTTTGTGAAGTATATTGTATGGACATATAATTTGTAAATAAACAAACTCACCATATATATGGCCTTGATTATTAATGCTTTGCTTTTTGACTATTTTGCTGTATAGGCCAATTGTTTTCAAAACAGGTGGTAATTCTCAACACAATGTCATGTCTATTCTGTCATGAATTTCAGCATTTAGTTGGGACACTTTGAACCAAATTATTTTAAAGAGGGTGTACCAATCTCGCTGTTTAAAGTATTGAAGTTGCTCTGGTTTTATACTCTTTAGACATACATATTTGCTGAATTAACACACATTCGGAGGAATAAAAGTATTTACCTCATTTAATATTATATTGACCTTGTAGATGAAAAAAATGCATATACAAAAGCAGTTGATGTTACAGTGTCTTCAGATTTATGTGACAACTTCCTGGTACTCTGCAGCAAATCCTTTCCATGTCACTGTATTATCGGATTTGAAAACCACGATCATGGTGTCGGATGTTGTGGTCGTTTTGTGTGGGATCTGCAACATAAAATTCATTTTGTTTTCAAGCTAAGTCACATTGAATTTCTGCACTCCTCCCCGTTGAGAAAACCCTAGTCATTGATACACGAAGAATATGGCTGTAAGCTGTTGATAATAAAGTTTATTTTTCTTCTACAAATGAGGGGCCTCCGTGGCCGAGTGGTTAGAGCATTGCGCTCAAAATCACAAGGCCTCTCACCTCTTGTCGGAGCGGGTTTGATTCTCACTCGCGCCGATATGTGTGAGAAAGTTTGCCAGTTTACTTTCGGAAGGTCGGTGGTCTCTTCCCGGGTACATTGTATCTGGGTTCTCTCCTCCACCTATAAAAACTGGACGCCATCAGATAACTGAAAAATTGTTGAGTGTGGCGGAAAACAATAATCAATCATTCTACAAATGAAAATTACCTTGGCATCACAGAATGCACCCAGCAATTTTGATTTTTCCTTCACGCCGTCATACAATTCCACAACATCGTACCTGCGTAAAACAACGGCTTCATCTTATAAATAACACGTTTATGATAAATCTACCAATATTGTTTAACAATATACATAAAATTTATCTCGTACCCGCACTCTTCTTTGCCATCCTCCAGGTCAAACACGGAGAATGTGAGACTGACCCTTGACCCTGGGGAACCCCGGATTGTCCACTGACACCTGACGTTGTTGGGGTAGTTTTGGTCACCATATTTCGCGTGAGAGTAAATGGTTTTCGATTCTGACGTAGCGTTGAGGTTTCCTCCACAGACTGAATTACAGAAATCAAATCATTGATAATGGACTACTTGGTCAAGGAAATGTAACCCATGGGAACTAATATGGTCATAGTGTTAACAAAATATTTCAAACGATTAATCATTTACTTGCTGAGAAGAAATATCCGCTAGGAAAAGAATTCTGACCTTAAATAATGGTGATGTCATTATAATTTCAAGTATATTTCATTTTACACCTTTCTCTTGATTTACCTGATGAATAAGTTGCTTGAAACCCTTTTCTCTGAACGGATTCATCAGATTTAAACTTAACAATCAGCTCCTCCTCCTCAGATATAATGTTAGTAGACACATCATCAATGCCTCCACAGAATTTCCCCAAAAGTTTAGTGGGCGTGCTAAACACTTCAATGTAGTCATAGATACATTCATCATGGGGCTCGACTGAAAATTCGTCAAAGACAAGTTTGATGTGATGACCCGGGGCTGTCTTGATGTTCCACTCGCAGTTGGATTTGCTGGAGTAGTATTTGGGCCACAGGGGACTCACTATTACGCCCTTGTGGTCACTGTAATAATGTCTACAGCCTCCAACATCTGAAAAGTGCTCACTGGTGTCAATATATTTGCAGTTAAACAATTTCTTGAAACATTGATCAGAGGCAATATGAATTACTAGATTTTTATAAAAAATAATGTCATGTTTTTTTATTGTACTATTTGTCAGAAAATTTCATACCTTCTTTACAGTCGTGCTTATTTTCGTGTAATGTGTAACCGTTATGACATGCGCACATGTAACTTCCTATTGTATTAATACAGGTGTGTTGGCAACCACCCTTCCGTAAGGCACATTCGTCCTTATCTACCAATAAAAAAAATAATAATAACCAGAACACCTATACCTAAAATCTAAATCCTGTGTGACCGCTTACAACAATATAAGATTCATAAGAACCAAGTTACATGTACCATTAAATTGAACAAGAAATTCCAAATTACAAGGAAATTGTAAATTGCACAAGGAGAAAGAATGAATGGATTTTACCGATGAAATATTCCGCCTGGAAGCCAGCGTGTTGGACAGAGTCATCAGAATTGAACTTGACCTGGAGCGAATTGGACTCGGATGTTATAGAATCTGGAAGTATCTTGCCACAGAATCGTCCGTATGGTTTGTTGTAGTCGTCTCCACTTGTCACTTCAACATAATCGTACTCACAGTCTTGCTAGGAAATAAAAGAGGTATAAATAAACCTTTTAAAGAAATAATTTCGGAACGATGAAAAGGACATAATTTAAAAAAAAAAATAATTATTTTATTTTTATTTATTTATTTTATAATATTTTATTTATTTATTTATTTTTGAAGTAAAGGATAAACTTGGAAGTCATTCTGAAAACATTCTGTGTGTATTTGTTTTGCTCCCTTCCTTGTCACTGTGTTTAGTGCCAAGTACAGGGATACCTATCATACCTCAAACCGTGGCTGTATGATCTGCAAGCTCTCGGATATTCATTAAATGACACAATCATTTATTGACCAATTAAAGTCACGATGACTGATTTCGATATTTTTATGACTGCACCCACAGGTAAAACATACAGCGTTTGTTTACAGTCAAGTATATAGCTACATATTAGATGAAACTCGCCTAACAACAAAGGTTATGTTTACAAATTCTATTTCATTATGTCAGTTTTTCCGAATCGGCAATCCTTGGATAACTCCGCTGCGAGTCACGCGAGATCTCCCGATTGGTTGAAAATCAACATCATCATCTCGAAAGCTTTCTTAATCATACGTCCAAGGCTATGACGTAGTAGGCGTGGTTTGTCATACAACCACGGCTATGACGTAGTAATGCGTGGTTTGTCATACAACCACGGCTATGGCGTGGTTTGCGACGATGTATAAGGTAGAAAATGAAACGTCTTACAGTAATCGTATTGGACTAATTAAGCTGTTTAACGATTGAATAATTATAAGTTTTGTTAAAATCATATACGTTGTAGCTGAGCATGATTTTATCTTACGTTATTTCCTTCGACATCGAAGTGTGTAAAGTTGAGTGAGATTTTGTACTGCTCCGGCGCCACTATTTGCCAGACGCATGACTTGGAGGGTGGGTACATATCCGGAAATGACGGGCTGTAGATTGTTCCGGTGGCGCTCTCAAAGTAACCACCGCAGGCATCTTGACCAAAAACAAAAAAATCCTTATACTCGTTAATCTGGTGGTGATTAGTTGTTTTGCAAATTTGAGAATGCAATGTACATCATACTACAAGGGTATTAAAAATTTAAGTTTTGAAATATAATATATGAGGGTATGAACTGCGACGCTTTACGCCTGCCTACTTTATGAAGCGCATTAGTGTTTCATGAAAAGAACGCCGGTGTGAAGGGCTGCTGTTCATATCCTCACACACACACACACACACATATATATATATATATATATATATATATATATATATAAATGAAATTTATTTCTTATATTTACATTTCATTTTCATTTCTGTCGAAAAATTTACAGCTGTTAAAGTATCTTATTAAATTTATCAAGATTCATACGCACATAGTTCACATTTATGAGGAAATGGCTATCATTTCCATTGGTGAAGATATCGAAGGTAAAAACATTGGTATTGTAAATATTTTTACAATGAATGCTGGAAAAGGTGTACATCTTTGGTATATGACAAGCACTAAACTTGTTACATTGACTGATCACATCGGTTTTCAATCAAAGAGCAATGATATGATGTATGATGCATCTTTCAATTTCAGAAAGTGAATACAAGTAAATTCGGAAAATTTATTTTAAGTTCAGTTCCATTCGCTACATATATAGCGGACTTTCAGCGCATGCGTATAGGATTACAGTTACCGACCTTCACATTTCTTTCCGTCAGAGTGAAGTTCATAGCCCACTTTGCATTCACATTTGTAACCTCCCATGGTGTTGATACAGTTCTGTTCACATCCATGACTTCCCGTCGCACACTCGTCAATTTCTGATCATAAAATCAACAATATACCTATGTGACAAAAGGTCCTTTTTGTTTCATTTTTGTGGAATAAATTTAAATAATTACTAAGGAGTAGTTAATTATTTTGATAAGCTTTACAAATTGATAATAAATAATACCATATTAATTTTCGGTTTTTTATTTCAAGGAATTTAAAAAAAAACCAACCACACACACACACACACACACACACACACACACACAACAAAACCAAAAAACCCACCAAAAATAAGAAATAATAATAATAATAATGAAAATAACAACAACAAAAAACCCCAAAACAACAAAAAACCCACAAAAAAGAAATAGTAATAATACTAACAAAACAAAACAAAAAACCCACAATAATAATAATAATAATAATAATAATAAAAACACAGCGAAAATAATGTCGTTTACAATAATACTAGCATTACCCGCAAGATATTGCAATGAGAAACCTCTCTTCATTACACTGTCGTCGGAGAAGAACTTAATGTAGATTTGGTTTGAGGTAGACGTAACTGGGTTTGGTAGAGAATACCCACAAAGCAATGCCAAGATAGGGGCGCTGTCGTCAGTGCCATCACGAACTTCTAAGTGATCATACACACAGTCATCGTGATTTTCGATCTTAAAATAAAAATGAATATCAATACAAGAGTTGAAGAGAATCAGTTATACTGGTACATATGCAGCTGCTCTCTAGCTTGCGTCACGTAATACATAGAGAAAATTACATGCTAAAATCCACATGTCATATCAGATCGAGTGGTCCCATATCAGGCCGAAGTGTTGATAGGGGGCCCGTGGACTGATATGACATATGATGTGGATTTTGGCATGTGATATTCTATTTACGTCTCAATATGAATTAAAAATTCTCAACGGGACTAAGATCAATCAATTCTATTTTTCATATACTGCATTTTTTCATACTTGATTATTGTATACGACGGCATAGTGTTTTTGATGGTTTTTTGTTTGTTTGTTCGTTTGTTTGTTTTTATCTTTTTTTCCCATTTCTTTGATACAGAGTCCTAGAACTGATTTTATAAATTATTCTTTTAATCACATACTGGTCACGCTCTCCGCAATTTAAAGATACATCAAGGAATATTCGATACATTATTATGGTTAAAAAGCCCCCCCCCCCCCCCCCCCCCCCCCCCCCCCTCCATGATACGAGGACAAGTCAATCTACTTCCGACTGACCAAGACGACCACGATTTTCATGTTTCAATAATGTTTTATACCTGGGTAAAAAATTGCGAGCGTATCGAGTCATTCTTTAATAAGACATTGAATGTCAAACATGGCTAGTGATGCAAAGGCATGCTCTTCATCTAAAGTTGAATAACGTGCTGTAATTCGGTACTTATATTTAAAAGGTAAAATAGGCAAGGAAATGCACGGCGAGTTAGCCGATGTTTATGGGTCTTCTCCACCATCTTATGTTCAGGTTAAATTCTGGGTAGGTGAATTCAAACGCGGTAGAACGTCTTTAGAAGATGAAGCCAGGTCTGGACCACTGGATGCCACCGACGTAGAAATGTGTAACAAAGTTCGGGATCTGGTATACTCTTATGTGTAAAATTCAAGTGGAAGAAATAGCACAGGCATTAGGCATTTCACAGGGTAGCGTTTCAACAACCTTATATGATGGTTTAGGTATGCAGAAGTTAACAGCCCGTTGGGTCCCCTAATCCCTTAGCGATGAGCAAATGTCAACCAGTGCCTTGTTGAAGCGTAGGTAGACGGACCGTGCTTGTGAGGTCCATCCACGGCAAGACTTTTAACCTTTTTATTTTATAAGTTCAATTTCATTTAGAAAGTAATAGTAATTTTATTCTAAACAATTTCTTTATTGATTTAATTGAGTAAAGGAATAAATACACGAAGAATTTGAAAATTAAATAAGTACTACTGTGACGTTATATTTGCGGGCTGGAAAGTTTCTGGGCCTATACCGTGCGATATGTGCCCGAAAACTTTTAAAGGAAAAAGAGATGAAATTAAAAGTATATGATAAAGGTTCGTATATTCCATTTAAGGACCCCTCGAGTAGATTCTGAACACCCCCCACCCCCCCAATGATACTTTTAGACCAGTAAACTGATAAGTAATTATTTTGAAGTATTATTTTTTCTGTCTTACTTTACAAATCATTAAAGCAATATTAGCTCTAAAGCTGACAATTTTATTTTGTTGTAAAAAATAGTTTATTATGATAGTTTTATACGTAACTTGAATCACGATCATTAATAAAATCAAATTTTATCAAAATAAAGCTTTCGGATTTATTGATTATATAACATTATATAGAAATATTTTTTTATACGAGAATATAATATTGTAATTTTGCTGCATTCAGAGTCTTTAAATACGTTTTCTAACACAAATATCAAATAACACAAGAGGCTCATGGGCCACATCGCTCACCTGAGTCACCTTGCCTCATATTAAAGGTTTTAACTATATATTCGCTTGTAAAACCGTGATCCCGTATTTTGGTCCCACTCTATCCCAAAAATTCACTTTTGAAAATCAATGTTTTTTTGTTATTTTTTGCCGTATATGTTTCTAAATTTTTCAAATTTGCATTTTGAACCTAAAATTTCGTATTAGCAATTTTTACATTAACCTTCAAAGTTGGCTGAAACAGAATTTTCTCAGTAAAAATGCCTATTTTTACATGAATTTTGACCTAGAAGTCTTTCAGGACACGTCTGTCACTAATAAAAACTGTGGTATTTTGATAGGTTTTGGTTTAAGGAATGATTTAAAGTAGGATTTTTTAGGGCACCCCTGCCATGGGGTAGCAATTTACGAGAAAAAGTACCAAAAATGCGAAAACCTATTTTTGTATCATCGTGGTTCATATTTATGCCGTTTACATTTATAGTTAACATAGCTCAGATGTTATGCCGCAGATGCTCACAATCAACAATTTTTAGTGTCCTGGTTCGAGGCCACCTGTTGGTACACTTTTACTGTTTTAAATTTTTCGCCTGTATAAATGCCATTTTAGTTTTTTTTTGTATAGAGGCTTGTGTATTTTACTTCAGTTTTCTTCCTTAAATGCATGTTTGCTCTTGATGTAAAAGACATTTATGAGAATGCAGATCATAAATTCTCTGTAACTAAAGGCAATCAACCGGAACTTATACATCAGTGCAAGCACACTTTGTTCGAGGATAAGAATCATTCACACTGTGTTACTCGATTCAAGTATCACACACACACACAAAAAAATTGCTGCGTTTGCCTTTCAAGAACATCACTGGGAAATGGTACTGTTGTGGGAGAGATAATGCAGAGTAAATGCTGTTCATTCCTCGGAAAAAATTACGAAATTTCTGTGAATTAGAATGAAAATCTTTTAAATCACTGTACATGTTAAAATGCAATCTCACCATGAATCTTCAAAAAAAAAAAAAAAAAAAAAAAAAAAAAAAAAAAAAAAAAAAAAAAATAACAACGTTGCTTCTGTTTTTATGGTATTTAGGCTATGCTTGTAATCAGCCTCACACCCTAGTTCCTTCCAAAAACCCAAACATTCAAGGTGCCACAAATACTCTTAAATGAACCTCGTCGAACATAGTATTGTATTCATTCAATTACAAAAATCAATTTTTTAAGCGTTCACATGAAATCCCTTCGACTGTGAAATGGTTACTTCTATTTCTACAAGTTACGTGTATTGACTAGAACTAAAGCGATGCATAAGAAACTAATTACTAACGCATGTGGCCTAAAGTCATCGACCGGAACGGAAATCAATAAGCTTTTCGTAGACTGAAACCAATACCAGCCCTATAGGTCAACGATATATTTACATAGAAGTGTTCCTTTGAACTTTTCTGGCTTAGTGGTTCTTGAGAAGGAGATTTTAAAAGATTTCCCCCTATATTTTCGCATATAAAACTTTGATCCCCTTTTGTGGCCCCATCCTACCCCTGGAGACCCATGATTAAAAAAAACCAAAAAACCCCTTGAATCTGCTCTATGTCGGGAAGCTTTTCTCACCCAGTGGTTCATGAGAAAAAGATTTTTAAATGACCCCATCCTATTTTTGCATTTTTGTGATTATCTCCCCTTTGAAGGGGCATGACCATCTATTTGAACAAACTTGAATCCCCTTTACCCAAGGATGATTTATAACATGTTTGATTGAAATTGGCCATGTGGTTATGAAGAAGATTTTAAAAGATTTTTTCCTATATTTTCGCATACAAAACTTTGATCCCCTATTGTGCCCCCATTCTACCCCTCGGGGCCATGATTTTAACAAATTTGAATCTGCACTATGTCAGAAAGCTTCAATGTAAATTGGAACTTTTCTGGCCCAATGGTTCTTGAGGAAAATATTTTTAAATGACCCCATCCTATTTTTGCATTTTTTGTGATTATATTCCCTTTGAAGGGGGTATGGCCCTTCATTTGAACAAACTTGAATTCCCTTCACCCAAGGATGAATTGTACCAAGTTTGATTGATATTGGCCTGCTGGTTGTGGAGATGTTCAAAATTTGTCAGTATTTTTTCACTATTTTGCTATTATCTCCCTTGGAGAGGGGCACTGCCCTTCATTTGAACAAATTTGAATCCCCAGTGGTTCTGAAGAAGATGAAAATGTAGGGAAAAAAGCCCGCCGCCGACGACACAAACACCGACGACGGACAACGGAAAGTATTGATCAGAAGAGCTCACTCGAGCCTTCGGCTCAGGTGAGCTAAAAAGTTTATAAACTATATTTTTTCCTTTTGCCATTGAAATAGTAAATCAAAATTTTAAAACAAAAAATTCCGACACTACAGTGACAACTAATATTGCTTTAATACATGTCACACATTAGGAAAATTCGTATATTTTACTCTATTTCTTCTCATCATTGGGGACTTTCTTAAAAGAAGTCATCAAACTCGGATCAAGGCAAGATCAATGAATTGGTTAGAGGGTAATGAATGATACTCCAGTAAAAATGACTTTAACCTTGGAGGTTTAAACTTGAGTAACCAAGAACATTGAGAATGATGGCTTGCTCAAAGGAGAATTTATTAAAATTTTGAACATAACCTTAAACTTGACAATTTTTGTTAGATATAACTATGGATATATACATAGGGGCGCTACTAGTTTAGATATTATTCTGATGAACTGACAGTCTCCGGGTCTGAATCCAAAATAACCTTGACTTCGAATAAATGCAGTCCACATGTTCTAGTCATGTGCAAATTTTTTTTTCCAAGTTTGATGTATTGTAAGAAATAGATGAGGATGAGTACAAGCATTCATTTTGAAAAACACACAATATAATGGTGTCTGAACACATACAACGGTGTCTGAACACGCAGTCAGCGGTGTCTGAACACGTACAGCCGTGTCTGAACACGCATAGCCAGCGGTGTATAAACACGCGTAACCAGTGGTGTCTGAACACATACAACGGTGTCTGAACACGCAGTCAGCGGTGTCTGAACACGTACAGCCGTGTCTGAACACGCATAGCCAGCGGTGTATAAACACGCGTAACCAGTGGTGTCTGAACACGCATAACAATGTCTGGACATACATATCAGTTTCTGGAAATACAAAGCGGTGTCTAGACATACAAAGCGGTGTCTGGACATACAATTAGGAAAATTACATTGTATATGCTCACCCAAAACTTTGAATACTGTAAAAAAAAATCCACAATTTTGATAACTCACCTCAAGATAATCAAACAGTAGAGCTACTGTATGTCCTTTGGACACTGTTATCACCCAAACACAGTCTTTGTTAGGGTGATAGTCATCTGGATAATTAGGGCTTGTCAGGTGGCCAGAATCCTTGTTGATCATGCCGCCACATTTGGCTGCAGAAAAAAAAACCAAGAGGAAGTTGAGGAAAACTACTCTCTGACTATCATGTGTTTGTCGAATTATTACCGTAATCTTCTTTACCTTCGAAATTTGCTGCAAAATCCGAGTCTTTGTTATAACTTGATTGGAAAGACAACCACAGTCTGTTTCCGGTAGATTCAATTGGGGGAGGAATTGTCGTCCCACAATAACGACCTGAAAGTTTGGACTTCCGGATATCATTTTATAGGAATCAGACAAACTGTATGCGAAAGGCAAAAAATAAATAAATCAATAAAAGAAAAAAATTCACACACATACAAAAATATATATATAAAAAAATAATAATAATAAAAATAAGAATTAAAACATAAAAATGATGATGATGATAATAATAATAATAACAATAATAATAATAAAAACAAAACCGAAATAAAAAAAACCAAAAACGAAAACATACAAAATAAAAAACAGCAAACAAACAAAACAAAACAAACAAACAATCAAAAACGTCGGGAAATTAATTAAAAAATACAGTCTTCAACTGATAAGAATTTTCAGCTAACCAATTAAAGGTGAATTCTGGAAGTGCCCATCTCTGATTTCCAGATAGCTGTTCGAACACACGTCTGGAATATCTGCTATACTAAGTGACGTTATGTTCAGGTTGACCTTTTCGCCGTACGCCGCCGTGATCCGCCACTGGCACTGTTTAGTCGTACCCTTCGTTGCGTTAAAGGATATCATGCCTGAGGATTCTTGACGAGTTGCTCCACAACCTTTAATATTGGAATATTGAAAACACACACCCTAAATTTCTATTGTATCTGGTATCAGATACGTTTATTTGTAAGGGCGTCATTTTGATTAAACCAATAAGAGATGTCATTCATTCATTTCTTCAGTCAAATTAAGCGGGTTTTTTTTCATCAAGCATTAGGAGTAAAAGTTACAGGTCGCTCAGTTAATTGAGACCTTGTGTCACCGTAGGCATTAATACAGTCAAGACTCTCACTGCATATATGTCAAAATTTGTGGCAATTCGCCTAAAGCTGTTGACGTTTATATATAAATGAAAAAAAAAATTCGAATGGGACACAAATCAACAAACATCACTTAGTCGATTTAGTGATAAACGATATTACTTAAATGATTAGTCTCGAGGAGATCCGGTTTGGAATAGGTCCTCAGTACCCCTCGCTTGTCATAAGAGGTGACTAAATGAGGCTATCCTTTGGATGAGACTGCAAAAATCCGAGGCCCCGTGTCACAGCAGGTGTGGCACGATAAAGATCCCTCCCTGCTCAAAGGCCGTAAGCACCGACTATATATATATATATATATATATATATATATATATATATATATAGGCCTAAATTTTGCAGCCCTTCACCGGCAATGGTGACGTCTCCATATGGGTGAAAAATTCTCAAGTGGGACGTAAAACAATGAACAACTACAATCTTAAACGATAAAATGTTACTAAAATGATTAAATATCACTTAAACGATTAAATATCACTTAAACAATTAAATATCACTTAAATGATTGAATATCACTTAAACGATATCACTCAAATCATTAAATATCACGTGAACAATAATTGATACACTGAATTCTTTTAAGCGTTATCACTGTTTAATCGAATAAGTGATGCCATTGAAATGATAAAGTAATATATATTCTCCCTTTTCACTACATGGAAGAATAGCTAGTTGATATCAGAAAAAGATATATCATAGCCTCGTTCCATAATTTCCATTTTGAATTGAATGCTATTCTTACTTGGACATTTGTAGAGTTTATTGGTTTGTATGATATCTCCAACACTGATACGTTCTCTTTGACCAATCTCTGGAACGTCATGGGTTTTTGTTTTCGGCACTATAGTATCCAAGATGCTTGTTCTGGCAAACGTGTTCCTGGCATAATGCATAATGCTAGAAAAGTCGTATTTTTCGCCAAGAGAATTGATTTCAGATACGGACATCTTCGCAAAATTGTTTTCATGATCTGAAAAGACAGTATTCATTACAGCGAATTACGATAACAAAATGTATTTGTTTATGTTGCTAATGACTCGCTTGGCGGTGAAAACAAAGGTAAATAGCTGTTTTGGTGTTATAACGTTGTATATCCCACCCCCAATGACGGAGTGTTTGTTATTTTTAGAAGATAGACAATTAAATTTAAGTTGTTTATCTGCTAAAATACCAAAACTTTATCAGTAAAATGTATGAACACGAAAATTCAACTCTCAGTTTTAATTATAACATTTTTCTCCCCATCTCAAATATGGATACATTAAATCTTTTAAAAAAATGTATTATGACCTATACTTTTTACTACACAGATTATTAAGAATGTTTTTGTGGATCTTTTACCGAGCCCCCCCCCCCCCCCCCCCCCCCCCTCCAAAAAAAAATCATTTCTTTAGTTTTAATCCATGAAACATATTTTCCCCAAGGCTTCAATGTTAAATTTATTAAGCCATTGATAGCATTTTAAATTCATATCGGTTACCCCCCCCCCCCCCCCCCCCGTGCACACACACACACACACTTTTTATTATCTTCTGTAGAAAATGTACAAATACTGCTTGATTTTATTCTTTGTTAAGAAAATATTTTTGGGCTGATTAGGAGTAGAATAGCTTAAATATGTGTACTGGCGTAAATAGGAATAAAACAGCTTAAATAGGAGTAGAACACATGTAGCTTAAAACATATATCATTGAGGGAGTTAGCAACATTCTAGTCCCCCCCCCCCCCCCCCCCCCCCCGAAAACCATTACTATTTCCCGAAGTTAAGTTCTGGTAAACAGGTAACTCTCCCAATACTGTACCTTATCTGTTTTATTATACCAATTTAAAGTTATGAGCAAATGAAGATATGAAGATAATATCTACATGTATTTTTTTAAATGGGTACATATATCACTATGTACTAGGAAGCCATGAAAATCGTGGGAAAGTGTAAAAAACAACTTCTTCGCCAAGCAAGATCATATCTTTGTAAGCAAAGCAATAGTTGTCCACGTGATTAACGACAATGATGAGTCAAGCACAATGGGCAGCAAGATTTATATCCTACTTACTCTCCTGAATGTTCTCAGTCAAAATTTGTATATAGTTATCTCTGTCCGGCCGAGTGTGCTCGTGCCAGAATCCAATCACGTGACCCAGTTCATGAACGACGATACCGAACTTATCGCAGTTTTTCCCAATAGAGATGGCTTGTGCCCCACGCAACTCCTTCCCAACGAATGAACAACATCTTCAAAAGACAATTCAATTGAGCACAGAAATCATATCTATAAAACAGAAAAGGACATAAAACATTTCAAATGAATTGAATCCTAACCCACAAGGTCGTTGTGTGAACACAATGAAGTCCGGTTCGCTCGTTCGTTCGACGAAGGTTATACACGTGTAGTTTTCCCAATGACGCATTGCAGAAATAAAGATGGCTTTTTGATAAGCTAAAATTGAAATATTCAATATACAATAAAATGTGGTGCGGTGAATAGCAAATAATCTGGTTGTTATTGTAATTTATTACATTCATTAAAGCATTATTTTTTAGCTGTCTGGAGGACTATGGAGCGCCAAATTAACATAAACTCAAATAATTTTAGATATCTTTACTTATTTGAAAATATCATCAATTCATCTGATGCGCGCAACTTCAAAACAAATAATGATATCTTCAATTCTGAATTATTGTGCGCATTAATTGAATTGATGATAGCATTAATTATTCTGCTGAATTGATGGGCGCTATAATTGAATTGTTGCTCTCTTCAAATGAATTGATGATATCAACAATTGAATTGATGCGCGCTACAACTCAATTAAAGAGAACAATAATTCAGTTAATGCACGCATCAATTCAATTAATGGGCGCAATAATTGAAATGATGCTATCTTCAATTGAATTAATGATATCATTAATATTTTTGATATCATCAATTCAATTGCTGCGCGCAATATTTTCTTTAGATATAACAACTATATAATTAGAGATATCTTCAATTCAACATATCGACAATTGAATTAATGACCTCTTATAATCAACTCAATTAATGAGAGCATCAAATCAATTATTGCTCTCATCAATTGAATTGATGCGCACATTACTTCAATTATTATGCGTAGTAATTGAATTGATGCTCGCAACAATTAAATTAATGATACCTTCAAATAATTAAATTAATGATACCTTCAAATAATTAAAGATATCTTCACTATTTGAGTTCATATTAATTTGGTGCTCAGTAGATCACATTGTTTATATAACAAACCTACAATGTAAAAGATCAAAAATCTGAAAAGCAACAATTATAAGTAAATCTCAAATATTTACGTTAATAAAACATATGCAAAACTGTTTTACCTTAGGTAAACTAGGAGGGGGATTAGACTATTCATGATTTTAAAAGTGCTTGGGTATAATTTATTTTGATTTTCTATCAGAATGTACTCATTAATATCAATATAATATTAAATTTCAGATTATATACTTAAATATTATGCATATTGTTTTGAAATTTTTTTTTTATAAGAATACATGTGCTGTTGTACTCTTTCATGGTTATGCACCTTACATTAATTAAACAGTCTCATTAAAAAGGCTGAAATATGTTTTAAATTACATACCCGTGAAGTTTGAATCAATTTCATAAGGAATGACGCCATGTTGCCAGAGACGCGATGGATCTGCTGTAGCCGCGCGGCGTCTCCGGAAGTGTCGAGGGAACGTTCTATGTGTGGGTATATACCTACAAAAATTAACAAAGGAAGTGTACACAATACAGGCATAAAGGCGAAAATCTTATTGTCATGGACCTCAATAGCGATGTAAATGGGTTATCATAGCACATCATTATGTATTATTGCAATGAAAGAAATATGTTTTTAATGTTCAGAGGGGTTTGGTTGTTTTGTTTTAACTCCTTTCAAGAATTTTTCTCTCATACTCAGATGCCATCAGCTGTAGGTGAAGTACCACAAATTTAGATCTATACACAGCGGTCAGGGCTCAGGACAGTGAAGGTTCTTTATTAGACCAATGCCTGCCACTACACTGGACTTTCGGTTCCTTCATCCCATAGACTCGTAACTCTCACTTCTAAATGCTGAGCTTTTGGCGAAGGAGCAGTTACTAACCATTTTTACCTCTGTGGTCGGACAAGGCCAAGGCACAAGAGGGTTCGAACTCTATTCTTTATAGAGAAGCGGACAGGCATAACCTACATCCACTTCTCCTCGCATACTTTCATTTTTTTATGCTGAAAAAACGTTTATATGCATAAAAGCCTATGGCAATTTACATTTTTGCTCAGATACTGATTTACGTGAGAGACAAGTTTTGTTTCGGTTTCCAGAGGAGAAGTTGATGTTGGCGAAGGCTGTCCACTTCTAGGTTGAACTCATGACATTTCGGTCACGAAGCGAAAGCTCTTAACCACTGGGTCACCTCGGTCGGTCTAGCATTCAAATGGGCAAAACTAATTGGAAGGGGTTTGCAAGACAGTTTTCTTCTTAAACTTCAGATTTTAATATAGATAAAATATACGATCAAGACAGTATTCCACTGACCGTGAATTTAAAAAAAAATTCTACTCCCGAAAGTCATTTGAGAATACAACCAAAGTAGTTTATTTCGTGTAACATAGACTACACCGTTGGAACTGTTGGGTTTTGTACAGCTTTCACTCATGTAAAAGACCTATCCTCATATTCTTAGATCTCTTCAGATGTTGCGTCCAATTTCAGCTCCACAGCAACTGCATGATAAATAATGCATTGTACAACTACAGTAGGAAAAACATGCCCCTATTCAAACACGGTTCACTCGGTTTAAAACAAGCCCTCACTGATTCAGACTACGAATTTCTCCCTTTCATTAAAAGAGGGATCGTCGAATTTCGAAATGCTTGGAATCATCAAGGAAAATGAATGACACAACGGGGAGCTTGCTTACGGAATCTGTCGTCTGCTTTGTCTTTGGCGAGAGCGTAGTAAGTTCCTGTAGTATGCCAGTCCCCCGGTATCGCAAGCGATGTCCTCAAAACGATATGCTGAAATAGCGAAATATGAAATTTTGGCTTTTTATTAAATATAGATATTAACGACATATCTAATTTTATGTGTTCTGTGTGATATATTATCAAATGCTTCGCGTATGTGATCACAAAGGAGATAATCTGAAAAGGCAAAGTCTTTTTTCAAAGACGATTGTAAATAAAGTTAGCCATTTATGTAAAAAAAAAAATATATGAATAAATACATAAAAATTCTGTCTTTGAAGTGTGTTCACAGAAATTTTAGAGTCACCATCGCTTCTGTTCACCCATTAAAGAAAATATGACAAGAAGACAATCATTCAATACGGAACTTCCTTGTTTTAAGCTTTCCGTGGTTCTATAGTTTGCTTTAGATTATTTTGTAAAATTTATCAAATTTTATATTGGAAGTGTGAAAAATGGACGAAAAATTAATGTAGAAATTTATGGTAAAATTCTACTAAAGAATTTACAAACATTTTATTTTAAATAAAATCTAAAATATGTTGATAAAATATTTTTTGAAGTAAAACAAGTCATTTTATAGTCTTCATCGCAGAGATGCACTGGTGATAAATCTTTTTTAAATCAGTCAGATTTCAGCAATAAGAATTCATTACCTGCCTTGCTGGGATCTGCGTACAGGCCACTGGTCACAACGTCAGACGACCAAGAAAACTCGAACAGAGCCACGCACACAAAACAACACAAGCTTAAATGCATTGTTGAATTTCACAAAACCTTTATATTTCTCGCATTTCTTTTCAGTTTTGATGCACCCTATTCTTATCCTACTGATGCATGTTGAACTGATGTCAGTTCTCGACAAACCTCGATTTCAGAATGTCCTTGGCAAGCTTTTTTTGCCGTATTGAACCAGCTGTGAGTAATATAAATAATTGTAGATAAAAATGAGATCGGGCACACATGCTTTCTATCTCAAATCACACTATTATCACCGCAGTATATTAAGTCTCTTTGAAAGAGTCAAGATAATATGTTTGGCCACTTTTGATCATTCAAAACGAACGTGATTGGAGAGAAATTTTACACGCGAAGAAAGACAATAAAAATCATAACAAAGAGTGTAAAAATATAACGGGCTTCGTTTTTTATTCTTTTACTTCCACTTTTTTGCCTGCTCCTAGCATTTGTGGTATTCTACGAATAAATGGAAATACTTAGTGCGTTGAAAACAATACATGAGAGATTTCATCTGTCCAACCCAGGACATGATCTGTCTGTGCAGTTTAATTTTTCTTGGCATGTGGAGAGAGATACACACCGTTGGGGAAGCCGAAGACACTTGTTCCGGCACTGAACCGTTTCGATAGCATTTATCCAGATTCAGTAACTTGTAACGTAAATGAACATGGCCATGTTGAAATTCTGATGAAATAACGATGAACAATTAATATGTCTTACATCCATGTGTTTATACGAAGTAGATTTTTCAAGTTGGTACTTTGAGCTATGTGAATTACACCGTCGTCTTTGGCTCAGTAACAAAGGATCTCCACCAATCACTGCATAAAACAACACGTGTCGTCATCACAGATGTCACGTGATTCAGTTTCATATTTCAAATTATGTTAAAAGAATTGATATCTTTCTTAATTTAAATTTAGTAACGTTAGAAGACAGTGTTATCTAGCTCTGTAGTTGGAAAAATGTGAAAAGAATTCCCATTTGTTGAGAACGAAGACAACATAAGAAATTCTGATAGATAAGTCGGATCTTGGTTCAACAAGAACAGAGAATCTTCTTTGCAATCTAGATTAATGTGCCAATGAAAAGATTTATATACTTACAAAGTATCAATGACAATAGACGAATATATCTAGCCCCCAAACATGAAACTAATGATCTATGAAGTATTCAAAAGCATGTCGTATTTAAACTCGTATAAAAAATGCTATCTTCCAGTCTGGGTATGTAAACTACCAATACCAAATAGAAATAGAAACTTGTCACATTGGCTTTGAATCTGGTTCCGTGAAAACACAAATACACAAATGAACTTAATTTCACTAGAATGAGTTTACATCTGAATTTTCAGGCTCAGAAAGAGAAGATCATATAAATTAATACAACATCTTTTGGTCTGACTGTAAGCTCTTAAAGAAAGTTCAAATGACCTGGCAAAATAATTAGTTCTGTAAATTCTCACGAAAAGTAACAAGTTGTTTTCAGTCTTTTCCCGTCAACCCGCATAATTCTTCTTCCTGTGAGAGAGAGAGAGTGAGAGAGAGAGAGAGAGAGAGAGAGAGAGAGAGAGAGAGAGAGAGAGAGTGTGTGTTTTGCAAATACATACAGAAAATACAAATAGTTTAGTAGTTTTCAGCCTTTTTTTATCAATACGCACAGAAAATAACAAATGATTTCTAGTCTTACTTAAAATACACATAGAACTCAGTAACTCACATATGTTTTATTTCTAAATATATAAACTTAAAAATAAAATTATAAATTCCAATGAATTAACCAGACTACCTTTAATTTTAGTCTGGTTCTGAAACTCCTACAGCAAGAAACATGAACACCAGTTTTCACTCAAATTCTTTACACCCACACAATAACTTGTTTTCAGTTTGATTAAGGTCACCACTGCGCAGTTTTTCCCCAAAAAATTGTTTTAGTTTCGTGTACGATAAAAAAAAATAACATAAAGATTTACTCACAAACTTATAGTTCTGAAATCTCGCACAAAAAGACAAATGAAATGACACATTAGATTTCAATCTGTTTGTATTTGTTTGTGTGTTTGTTTTATTTGTGGTACTTCAACGGGACGTCGAGAATTTTTCACTCATATTGAGACGTCAACAGCTGTAGGTTAAGTACCGCAAATTTAGGCCTATGCTTAGCACCCAAGGCCGTAGCAGTGAGGGTTCTTTAACATGCCAACGCCTGTCGCGACACGGGATCTCCGTTTTTAAGGTCATATCTGAAAGTCCCGTGATTCTCACTTCTAAATTCCGAGCGTTTGGCGAAGGAGCAATCACTTCCGATGTTTACGTCTTAGGTTTGACGCGGCCATGGCACGAGCGGGGCTCGAACTCACGACCTCCCGGTTACGTAGCGAACGCTCTAACCACTGAGCTACCGCGACCGGTCAATCTGCTTGTAACGCTCACAGAAAGTAACAATTGCTCTTACCACAACAGTTTCCTATCAGGTTATATAAACAAACAAAATATAACAAATGTACTGAAATGACACACAATGCTCTGTAAAGTCACGGTTGACTGAACTGATCATACTAGCTTTGAATGGTTCCGTAAACTGAAACACAGAAAAGAGCAATTTATTTACCATACTAGTTCCGATATAGTACTGCATTTATATCACACCAAGCTATATATAAGTATGATGTAACATTTAGACATATCGCCAGAGGGCACACATTAAACATATTTAATTGTTGTCATTGTTTGTAGTAGTGGTAAAAAGACTAGTTTATATATCAGCTTCTTCACAACGTTTATTTTCCGTTATTCTCATCCTTCGCCAAACGCTCAGCATTTAGAAGTGAGAATCACGGGTCTTTCGGATATGACCTTAAAAACGGAGGACCCGTGTAGCTGCAGGCGTTGGCACGTTACAGAACACTCACAGCTACGGCCTTGAGCGCTAAGCATAGGTCTAAATTTGCGGTACTTCACCTACAGCTGTTGAAGTCTCAATATGAGTGAAAGATTCTCAACGGGACGTAAAACAAACAAACCAACAAGAGTTTAAACAGTAGTATATGATAATTCATACACTTTGATTGTATTGTTCCTTATTACTATCACCTTAATCTAGGAACGCGTGATCTATTATTAACATGATCAGTGAATACAGTATTTTGGATCATTTTAACACTTCTGAATAAACCGTATATAACCTTATATTGGTTGCTGTTGAAATTTCTCTTTCTTTACTTTGTTTTATCTATACAAATTTAGACTGGTCATCAAGCGTGAATTTAAAACTGAATGAGAACAAATTAAATTTCATTAGGCTACAACAGTGAGAAAGAAAACGTTTTTGCATTTAAAACTAGTTTTGATTAAAAACACGCATACCTTACACGTTGATACATGATTTACAAATCTAAACTATATTCAAGAGTGGAAACTATAATTTACAAGGGTAAAATAAAGTTTAATAATCTGATAAATATAATTCCGCTATTAGAAAGCCATGACCAGCATTTCTAGACTACAGTTTGGCTATACTGTATACGGCAATATACACGAACCTGAAATCAAATAAGTTCACATACCTGATAGAGGTTAACATTTTCTCTGATTTTCGTTTTCTCATTCTTTTAAGATTGGCAATCTTGTGAAGTTATGAAGTCGTGTGCTAATCAGGTTAGCGCCAATTTATCTCCCTTGCAAAAAAAAAAAAAAAAAAATTGAAGAAAAAGCCCAAACAAAAACAAAACAAACAAAAAAGAAAAGAAAACAAAACAAAAACAAAAGAAACAAAAAAAAAGAACCCAATGAAAATGTAAATTTTCCCTTCATATATGATCCGCCAATCACTTTTGAGAGGAAATACATAGTCCGGAGATAGGTAGAATACTGTCTTCCACGGAAGACCGCAATGGTTATATGGACGACAGTTTTGTCTGACATGACGTAGAGGGACTGGTTTACCTGTTACATGTAGTAACTGTGGAGATGCGCAAATATCAGCATGCAGTTTTTGGTAAAACTTCTTTTTTTCACAGCTGTTTCGAAGTTTAGTTAAGTTCCGCAATCGCCAGAAAATGTCGGTTTTCGTCGCCTGTTTGTATAACGTGTTCTAATAACCTTAGAGTTAAACAGTGATATTATGCGCTTTATATAAGTATGTGATGAATTCTGCAAATTACGACATGGTCATGATTGTGTTTGTTTACTTTATCAAGCCAAGCCCAAATGGCATTATGAACTGAACGAGTTCGCTGTGTGATGTTTATGAGATTACGTAATGTTAAGGTCAAGTGTCAAGGGGTGTATATGAAGCGCAAACCCTTGGCAGCGTTACGAAGAATTTTCCGTCTGTTTATATTTCAGACTCTAAACTGTTATAGCGATTGTATTTCGCGGAGTTCAGAATTCGTTTATTTCGTAATTACCCGTACACTCCACGAATTTAAAAGGTCATCAAAATATACAATCCAGATAATGTTAGAATGACACTTACATATGTAAGCACTTTCCACAAAAAATGTCCCCCTTATAAATTTAAAAAC
This sequence comes from Ostrea denselamellosa, assembly GCA_024699665.1. Taxonomy (NCBI): domain Eukaryota; kingdom Metazoa; phylum Mollusca; class Bivalvia; order Ostreida; family Ostreidae; genus Ostrea; species Ostrea denselamellosa. The sequence continues at coordinate 10,559,409 of JAMZEH010000020.1, read as the reverse complement.
CCACTGTAAATAAAAGCAGTTTATTCATTAATCATTCTATCACAGACACCAGTCTGATTGTGTAACATCATTTTCAAGGAAAGGAAAGGTAATGTGTCTCAAAGGAAGCCGTAGGTCGAACAGCGGCATTCTGGGAAATGTTCTTAACACCAAGTTTCATACAGAATCATTTCATCACATGGAAATATTTGTTTCAAATTCAGATCTAATCAAGCTGTATCATTGAGGTTCTTGAAAGAACTTTGTTTAAAATTCCTTTGTGTTCCCATGTTGAATATGAAACCTGCATTGGAATTCAATCTATACTGCATGTGTATTTATTATGATATTGAATTGAATTGTATCCTTGTTCTTGAGAGCATTTTTAAAACTTTCGAAGATGGACGTAATTTTTTGACCACAGAATCACTCTTGAACAAGATGTAGCCCACAAGTCAGGATAAGTTCTATAGTATCCACTCAACGGATGATGCATTTGAGCTAATCTTGTAATGTGTTGAGCCGTAAAGTATATTTTTACTGATGTAATATATTTTCAGTTTATGATCCATATAGCCCTACCCTGGGACTTCAACCACCACAAACGGGCTATGAATTAAGACTTGAACCCCCACAAATGGATCATGACTTGATGTCTAAACCCTTACAAAGAGGCCGTGACTTGAGGCCTTACTTACTTAGGCCTTAAACCCCTAGTGGGGCAAAGACCGACGACAACTTCCCGTCATCGTCCTCGGTCCTGGGCTATCTGTTCCAGCTCCCTCCAGATCTGTGTTACTGATGGTGTCTGGCCAGTGGATCTTCAAGATTCTTCGCAGACGGAAATTTATGAATATTTGAACTTTTCTGATGGTGGTCTTTGTAATTCGCCATGTTTCTGCTCCATACAACAGGACAGACTTGACGTTCGAATTGAAGAGGCAGATTTTTGTGCGTGACGTAATAAGGTTGGCTCTCCAGATGTTTTTGAGGACCATGAAAGATGTTCTTGCCTTTCCGATGCGGGTTTTAATATCGGCATCTGTTCCTCCTTGCTGGTTGATCACACTCCCAGGGTAAGTGAATATTTCGACCTCTTCCAAGTTGTTGTCATCCAGTTTTACTGCTTCCATGCTGGAGGTGTTGAACTTTAGAACTTTGGTCTTTTGTGGATGGAAGTGGAGGCTGATTTGGGAGGTATAGGAGGGAAGGCTTGAGGTTTTGCTCCGCATTTGTTGCTGGTTGTGTGAGAGCAAAGTATGGTCATCTGCGAAGTCGAGGTCGTCCATCTGTTTCCACAGGGTCCACTGGATACCAGTCCTCTGTCTATCCGTCGTTTCTCTCATCACCCAGTCAATGGCGAGGAGAAATAAGGCATGGTGACAGGACGCATCCTTGCCGTACCCCTGTCCTTACGTCAAAACGACGCGACAGCTGATCTCCGTGGATGATCTGGCAAGCCATAACCTCATATGACTTCTGAATGATTTTAGTCATATTAGCTGGTATCCAGTAGTGTCGGAGAAGTTGCCAGAGGGTGTCGCGGTGGAGGCTGTCAAATGCCTTGAGGAAATCCACACAGTTGACATACAATGAGGAATTTATCAAAGGATTGCTAAGAAATGATGCGAAGCGTGGCGATGGCCGAAACCCTCATAAAGAAGTCGTGACTTGAGGCCTATACCCCTAAAACGGGGCCATGGCTTAAGACTGAATCTACTCAAAGGGTCATGACTTGAGGCCTGAAACATCACAAAGGGTCCATGGTTTGAGGCCTGAACCATCACAAAGGGGTTGCGACTTGAGGCCTAAACCCTCACAAAGAGGTCATGACTTGAGGCCTAAACCCTCACAAAGAGACCATGACTTTCATTGATAACGAACGGTTAGCTATAAGTGACCGAGGTGCACTAGAAATCCAAGATAGGTGGGACCACTGCTAAGGCTTACTAATAAATCGCCATAGATGATAAAGATCTAACCTTTAAGGAAAAATGCATGCTATGAGCAAGGTATTTAATGAAAGCCTTTCCCAAAAAAAAACAGAACTGGAGGACTTTATGATTAGTTCATGTTAGATAATAGTGATGCAGCCGGGGCAAAATTGGTTTATTCATTGAAGGAATTAATGAAAAATGGATTACAGTAGAGTCAGTAAGACTGCGACGATTCTGGATTAGCTCGATTTGGATCGGTTTCGATTCAGAGTAACACGATTCGTCTTGTTTTATATTCGGTTACGTGCAATTTATCCAATGACAGTAAAAAAGAATTAAATTTGTAATGAGTAGCATACTTAATTTATATCACCATATCTGTATATCATATCTATTTACAATTGCCTATTATAACGTTGATAGAAAAACATTGTCAAGTCTATTAAAATTGTTCTATTAATGTGCAGCATAATTTCATTTTATTTATTAAACAAATCTACAATCAATCTAACGACATATGATATTGGCTTTTTTATAATATAGTTTAAAATTCAACAATTCGATAATTTGGGAGTATCTATAAGCTTCTGTTTTATTGATTTTTTTTCTCTATATGTTTATTTACCCCAGCACTGACAGAAGTGTTACATGTATATGCCATGTAAAGATAAACTGCAATGATCTTGCGGACAATATTCTGTTGGTATCTGAGTGGCGAAAATGCTAAATTCCAACACTGTAGTGATGCATAAAATCCCACATGTTCTGCACATCACTTGAACGCCATATTTGTTGTTTTTGGTGTATGTAAATTCTGAACCGAACCGAAATCCGGAATCGAATGGTAAGAATTTCGATGCACCAAAATTTTCTGCGCACCGTACAGCCCTAAGAATTAGTATTATTCTACTGATTCACATTCCCTTGTTCAACGATAGCATGTCCTCATATTTACAGTTCAGATGAAATGGCATTTAGTACTGGGTTAAGTCACCCAGGAACAGAGGGAAATTCAAGTTTGTGACAGAAGAAAATCATTATTATTGCTGAAATGTACTATATTTTCATGATAATCAAGTAAACACATTGGAGGGTCCCAGCATGACGTGAATGTAATATCCTAAGAAAGTCACCATAAACCATTATAAAGAGCACATAACTCTTGTTACTTTGTTGGGTTTAACTCGTTATTGTTGCCGAGATGTATAGTAAATCGGGGGAATCTGACATAGGCTGATTATCAAAGGACACAGCCTGTTATAAAAATAAAACAGTGTTCACAAAATGTACAAAAGCAATGGCTATTATCTTAAAAATAATAATAATAATATTTTTTTAAAAAGTGGGGGGGGGGGGGGGGGGGGGGGGGAGAAAAGAAAAGAAAAAGGTAAATTGAAATGATATATTTTATAAAAATTCAATAAAAAATAAAAAAAAAAAATTTACCTACTCGTCTTTTATTTCTTATTTGTGGATGAAGATCGGATTTATGAAATAAATGGCTTATGAAATAATGATTTCCACAATTAGTGCAAGTCATGCAACAAGTCGTCAAACATTTGTACATCATTTTATGATTGATACGATTTAAATTAATGCTTTGTCCTTTTTTCATAAACTGGTAGGTGACAACACGCGGGTCGTTACGTATTTTTCCCGGTGAGAATTTCCTGCTGTTTCTACAGTAATTTCCTATGGTTAGGTGGTTGCCTCCTATCGTTTATTTTATTGTGTTTATTTTGATGAGCTTCCTCATTTTGTTGGACAGCTTCAAAATTGGAAAATATTGTTGTGCAGAGGTTAAGGATATTGTGGTTTCTTGGATTGTGCATAGGCTGTTACAAAGGGCAGTTGAGAATTATTGTTTTCTCGAGTTGTTCTCCGGAGTTCTGACAGCTAAATATGAAAGGCGCTACTGCTTGTATTCTCGATAAGAGCGACTGCATATTTCTACAGATGAAGAAAGTTACATTGCTAATTTAGTTTATTTTTCTCGTGGGTTTCCTTTATTAGCGGTTATTCAATAAACCTTGACATAAAGAAGTGGATATTATTCTGTACAACACTGCAGCGCCATTTTATCAACATTAAGTGATATCACCTATCAAATAATTATATTACCTACATGGACAGTTATATTACTTTCATGGACATTTATATTACCTACATGAATAGTTATATTACCTACATGAATAATCATATTACCTACATAAATAGTAATATTACCTATATGTATAGTTATATTACCTACATGTTAGTTATATTACCTACATGGATAGTTATATTACCTACATGGCTAGTTATATTACCTACAAGGATATGTGATATTATTTATTCAATGTAAAATTGGTGAAACAATCTATTCGAATAGATGAGATAAATTAATGTTGATTTGTAACGATTAAGTAATATTTTCTATTCGATTAAGTGATATCATCTATTCCAATAAGTGATATCACAATGTACTTATTTCAACAAGATTAGGGTTAATATAACTGATATCATCTATTCCAATAAGTGATATCACTTATTATTGTAGGTAATATTACCTGTAGCTATAGTACTATTATCGCCTATTCGACTTGGAAATAATTCAGAATCTGAGAAGGCGAGTATGTAATAACATGACTTAAATTAATGTAATTATAATAAATACTAAAACTGTGCCTCAAAGGAACTGGTGCACGTTTATGGGGGAAATCGTCTTTAAATATTAAAAATATAACTCACTTAACAACTAAAATTTTGACCTACTTGATGCAAGGGTAACAACAGCAATATTTTAGCCTAAACTCTGTGTTATGTGAACAAGACTCGATCGAGCCTTGTTCATGCTTTACAAACTATCTGGTGAAATGTTCATGCATCTTAATTTGCGCAGACACACATTTAACTTTTAAATGGCACAATTATCATAAAGAATACTTGGTGTTTGTTTTTGTTTTGATTGTAAAGTAGTTCCTGAAGACATGAAATTACTACGCACTCACAATATGTCGCGTGTTTCAAATCCTTTTATTTTCCGTTCATAATCAATATGAACGGATTGCGTCGCGTGCAAAAATTGGTAGGTTCATAGAGAGAAACAAGATTCGTAATATTGATTGATTGACCCGTCGAGAATTTTTCATTCATATTGAGACATCACCAGCTGTAGGTGAAGTACCACAAATTTAGACCTATGCTTAGCGCTCAGGGCCGTAGCAGTGAGGGTTCTTTAACGTGCCAACGCCTACCGTGACACGAGACCTCCGTTTTTAAGGTCATATCCGAAAGTCCCGTGATTCTCACTTCTAAAGGAGCAATCACTACCTATTTTTCGTCTTAGGTTTGACGCGGCCATGGCACGAGCGGGGCTAGAGCTCACGACCTCTCGGTTATGAAGCGAACGCTCTAACCACTGAGCTACCGCGACCGGTAAATTCGTAATATATATATATATATATATATATATATAAAATCTTTGATTACACAACAAATGATAAACTCTCTCTGTATAAAAAGATTCTGTCATAATGTTTAACCACATTTTTTGTGAAACCTTTTAAACACATTAGACAGTAGATTTTGAATTGAAGCCCTCCACAAAGCGAAAGATGAGCGCCACTCGACCTGAATCCCCCCCCCCCCCCCCCCCCAACAAATGAAGATTTTGAGGACTTGACAAGTTATTTTTTATGCGTGTTAAGAATGTTAGACAAGTCAACTTCCTATCTCTCCTCCGACTGCCCCTCCCCTACTTTGAAAAACGATGTGCCTGACAATGAAGTACCTTTAGTAATACTTTTTCTGTTCCAGACAGACAAGTGACTGCTACTGCTGGCTGGTATATATAAACGAATTGATTGTATCATTTATTGGTGGATTGGCATTAGGCACATCTAGCGGCAGCCTTGCTGATTTTTCTCCAGTCAAATACCAATTCAGCTATAAAAATATGACAAGCCATTGCTGCGCAATTCCGCTAGTTATTAAAACGATAAATAATAATTACATCACTTCTTGACAACTTCGACTTTTTGTTGAATTCGAGAGTTTGGAGTAAGAAATGAACATTTTCGCTTCATCTTTACGACGACCAATAGTCTTATATAACAGTCACTGTAAAATAATGGTCTATAAGCCAGAGTCCCCCCCCCCCCCCCCCCCCCCCCCCATATAATTACCAGATGGTGAATATTGTCCACTAGGTGGTTTTTTGTTCGTTTTTGGTTTTTTTTATTTAATTTATTCATTTTCTTTTTTTTATCTATTTTTTTTTTGTCCAACACGCGACATGATGAACGATTCTATGACTTCACTTTTGGTTATTTTGATAATTTCTTATCGTTATACGGAGTTTTTGGAAAGATCATGTTCCTTTAATTTAAAACTTCCAAAGATACGAACTCGTTATAAAGAGATATAACTAGATAATAAATCTATATAACGAGATAATTTAATGAGATACAACAAACTTGTTATAACTAGATGATTAACTCGTTATAAAGAGATATCATTAACTCGTTATAACGCGATACTATTTCTTTATAACGTCATAATTTAACTCGTTATAACCAGATGCTAACTCGTTATAACGAGATAAATTTTTTTCTTCACTTTTTCAAAAATGAGTCTATCCGGCTTTCGTACTTTTCAAAACTAATTACCTATAGAAATACTAAACCCTTATTCAAAATAGAAATACTCTTTATTTATCTGTTAATATTTAATTCATAGAATTCCTTGTATTAATCTTGGAAATTTATGCTTCATACAGAAAGTATATGAAGTTACAAAAAAGAATATTGTTAGAATGTGCATCCTTTTCTAAAACCAAATCATCCGCCGCAAAACATAGCCTCGTCTAAATATCGTGTGTGGTTTGATAAGTTTAAAGTTTTTAGATTTGAAAGCCAACTGCATTGCAAGACATTTACCTGTCATATGTTGAAAGGAACTTCTGATAAAGGCAATGAAATTAAAAGACCAGCACGAGCTGTTACGCAAACCTCAAGTTTCAATCAAAAAACCAGATTTGTATATCACTGGCTTGTTAAATATTCTCTATTCACATATTGAAAATCAGCATGAATTGTTCTGGCTTATATTATTAATTAACAGCTAATGGATTAGATTAGTCTGACATCTTAACTTGAGTCTATTTTCACTGGGTTATGGAGCAAGTGTGCTATATTTCCAAACGGTGCCACTTTTTCCCCCGTATTTACCATCAAGTCAGTTCGAACCTAGCTGATTTCCACTTTCCTATCTTTCAATATTATTAGTTGTTACAAACAATGTCTATGTTATTCATCCCCCCCCGCCATTTTTTTCAGTGAAATATCTTGGAAGAAATATTTCCAGATCGCTTAAAAAATAACCACTGCTGTGATGCGGGACCAACCATACAACTGCTATGACATACAATTGATTTGGTCCAATTTGAAAAATTTAGAAATATTTTCTGCTACGGAAACCTTCATTCTTTAAAGCTTTAAAAAGATATGACAGCATCTGGTATTTTCAGTGTAACTTAATAGTAACAGCACAATATTTTAGTTTCCAGCTACCTTCATGAACATGACTTGGGTTTATCTATGATTCCATTGTTACATGATAACCAGACTTCATCTCGTTGTTCTGTTTACAACTGTTAAATGTCTTCGGAAGCTTTGCTTAATTGCTCCACCAAACATGCATGGATAAACCTCCTCTACGAGTAAGTCCGAGCGGTACCACAACCTCACTGAGAAAAGTTCCAGGTTTGATGCGCAAAAATGCTGGCTTCATTCATCTAGTTACATGTACAACAGACTTTAGTGGAGATGAAAGCAGAAAAACAAGGTCACGTGTCGGCGGGCGGGCATGCTATGCACAACTTCAAATCGGGGCTCACGCTTATTTGCTTAACTAACGTAGCATTATTTTGAATTTCTCATGATGCTTTGATTCGGTGTATGTTTTGGCAATTACTCGTTACGATTATTCAGAACATTTTATCAAACAACTGACAACCAAAACTTTTAGGAAATAAAGGAAATTCCTTGCGTTTGTAAAAAGAGCGAATTAAAAGCGAGTTATTTTCTTTGTGGTTGAGGAAATAAAATAGTAAATGAACAACACCGACATTTTGAAGGAAGTAAGAAATTTTATTAGTGGAAAATTAAGTATGTTTACATAACGATTTCCATTCATACAAAAAAACTACACATATATACACGTTTCAATTTTTTAAAAAACCATTCAAATATCTATAATTATTAAATTTTACACATACTCAAATATGATGGGACCATCAACTACGCAAAAGTTAGTATTTCACAATGGGAGGTTCCGAGGTTTCACTGGTCTCGTTGGAACCAAACATGCATGAGGTGAATATGGATTCCGGATTTTTGGCGGGTATATCCGGTTTGACCTTCAAGCTGAAGGTCATCAATAAAAGTAGTCTGTGTGAAATCAAAAGCAAAAAAAGTGCAAAGCAAACAAGCGTGCTTATAATGGTATTTTCATCAGTTAAAATATCACTGCCATTAGAATAGAAAAAAAATGTCAAATAAGATTAAAATAGCAAGCATTGTGCATGATGTACTATGATAGGAAAAATGTTTGTGACAGTTGGAAAGTTGATATTTCAACTGCGAGTGTTTGGAAGGGAAAGTGCAATTCCTAGAGGCGTGTTCGTCCTGCACAACGGTGATGATTAGTCGTTCAAAATAAAGTCTTTAATCAGCATTTTTATCGGCCGTCATCAGTTTTAAGAATTCTGGAAATGATATAAGAACAGTTATAATAAGAAGCTGAAATAATTCGTAACAATAGCAATGCGCCAAATTATCGAGCGAAATAGCAACAAAAATACACAAAAAACACACATAGGTTAACACTACTTCTCTGCAATAATTTATTACCATCTTATTTTTACAAGCGGTTAGTGCGCATGTGTTAAAACAATATATGGAATGATAGGAAGACATTTATGATCAGTTCATAATAAAACTGCAAAAATGAGAAGGCTGGGGTACGCCGCAATTTCTTGCCAAAAATGATCCAAATTCGTCAGGAGCTGGACGTGTATTTTTGCATTTTTATCATATGGATGTAAATTCCTTCAAAAATATCGCAAACAGCAAGCTGACGAATGGGACGCGAGCGTACGATAGATTTGTGTTGCCTGATGCAAAAAGGACGAAAACTGTATCCAACTCTCAATCAGAGGTCATCAAGGTTTTGAATTCTGGAAAAAACAAAAACTTGTATACTACATACTTGTCATGCATTGCGGTATTCTAAAGAGACACATTCCAAAAAGTCTGTACAAAAAAATAATAATAAAACATAACCATGTGCAATACTTTTTTGTTTGTTTTAAAGTTTCCAGGGTTCATGTACACGAAACAGTTTGTCTATTCTACCAAAGGATATACATAAAAGATGACAAACATATATAATTTTATCTCTCTCACTAGATAGGAAGCCCCCGGCCCCCTGTACTACTAAAACACAGCAGTCTTTCAATGCAAAGGACACAACTACCAATCCACTAATACTGAAAATCAGCACAATTACTTATATGCTCCTGAAAATAAGAATCTTCACGGTTAATTACAGAAATAAATACCTTCATAATCAACAGTTCCAGAACCATCGGTATCAGTCTCAGCTATCATATCATCTAATTCTTCTTCCGTGAAATCATCCCCTATTGATTTTAAAATCCACCTAAGGTCCTCAACAGGAATTGTTCCCTTATTTCCCTTGTCTAGTACTCTAAATGCTTCCCGAAGTTCCCTCTCATCCTCATCCAGCCTGATTTTACGTTCAAACAAAACCTTGAACTGATCCCAGTTCAAATAGCCTTCAGCTGAAACAGGATACAACCAAAGTATTTCACTGTGCTTATCAAACTATATTAGGGGAAAATTCTTTATAGGTTATATTTCTTAGATAATGTCTATTTCCTGGATTATTCGTTTAGTTTATTCGTTTAATTAGCTTATTCGTTTAATTAGCTTATTCGTTTAATTGTATGTCAGCAATTATTTCTACTTTTGATCATGACTTAAAAAAAAAGTACCAAAATACTTTCCTCCATTAAAGTATCGTGATGTGTGTTTAAGCATGCTGGATACAATTGTTTGTTAGCACACTTGGGTATAACTGGTGGCCAATACAGATACGATTTTACCTCTTTCATTTTCACGTTAAAAGTAATCAGATATTGGAAGAATAAACTGCTGTTGAAATTGCAGATTTGCTGATAGCATCATTAAGATTCCAATCACAACTGATTTGGGACACTTGTATATATTTTTTGTCTGTTTAGAAAGCGTTGATACCAAAAAATCTGGACCTACTACACTCGATCGAAATTGACCCATTGCGATATCTTTAGTCCATTCATTAAAAAGGTTAGATACAACGCTCGTATACTCGGATATTTCTTCTGCTTCACAGATCATTTTCATACGAATATGCCAATCATGGGGCGCGAAGACCTTCTTGAAGAAGTATGTCTTGCAAAGAAGCAAGCTTGTTATCAGTTGATACACAGGGGTGATTAACTATCAAGGAAGGAGAGATTGATGGCAACTTAACAATCCAGCCTATGTAGAAATTGTGTCTATCGCTGAAAGTCCGCAAACCTCTGTGGTGGCTTCGCTTTCAAGAAGACTTGCAATATGAACCATACCATAGAAGGAATCAGTCGATTGATGACTTGATTTTCACCAAGTGTCTTCATGTCATATCTCATCTTTGGCAGCGTAACTGCATGTGAGATATCGCACACTAATGCGGATTAACACGAATATGTGGAATATGCTAATAAATGTCATGCTGTGATTAGAATCTTTCTCCATTTGACGAGGCCTGAATCATTGCACATTACACATTCGCATTCTTGTGTGATCTGACACTACTATATGGTGTTAAATCCAGTTAAATGAAATACACTCTAGATTCATTGTCGCCTAAAAATCATATTTTGCTGTAACAATATATATATTGCTCTAAGTAAGTGATATTTTCTCCCAAACAAAATTTCTCAATCGTCGTACCTTCCTCATCCATTTCGTCAGCCCATTCTTTCAACTGTTCGTCGTTAATTTGAAGAGCTAAACTTTTAAAGACTTTCTCCAGTTCCTTTGTCGATACCCTGCCATCGCCCTTCTTATCGAAAAGGTTAAACGTATTGTGTGCATCTGGAACAGAAAGTGCTTAATCATTATAAAACTAAGATACAATTTTAGAGTGTGTTGCATCATAAGAAATGCAAGAAAAGTTTTCAATTTTCTGCACACCAAAACTTTGGTGTTCATAACAAACCGCATCAGCTGTACTTAAATGCTTATTTGTAGCAAAACTTTCTTGGGAGTACTGTGTTAAACTACTACATCAATCATGCACAATGGGATGGATCTTGCCGATTCACTGTATTACACATACGTATTGCACACGAGCACGTGTTCCATATTAACTTATCAGTGTGTTATAAAGTTATTCACTTCGAAGATAGGAGAAGATCTCATTATCTATTTGCTCCAGTGTGTGAGAATCTACGTGTTTTCATCGCATAGTTTTGCATAAGAAATTGAAAATCATGAGCCCTAACATCGAACAAGTCTCTGAAATTTGATTAATAAACTGCGCAAATAATCTTGGGCCAGATGAATGTTTATTCACTTGCAGAGATACAGATATAAACAAGGTGAAGTGCCAAGGCTGTATGGATAGCGTCGAGCCTGTTTGACTCGTAGAACGTGAGTACGTGCAGTCGCCATATTTGGCTGCGTGAGCAGATAGTACGGATGTTATCTGACATTCATGATTGTAATTAATAAATTTACTTCAACAGTACTATTTAGAAATGTTAAAATCTAAGATGATAAATTATACAAAGCTTGGAATAAATTTTGATGAATATACATAATACAGAAGTTCGTCTTGCCATGCTACGTGATCACGAAGAGGGGTTGATGTGTTCAAAGTATGCGTATTTAATTGACTTACCAGTTATTTGCTTTTCAGAAATCTTGAATTCCGACTGAAGAAAATAATAATCATATTGTAAGCGTCATGATAGTTACTTTAAATATATCTCAACAAACTTTACAATGTTTTCAAAAACTACAGAACTCACAAAAAACAAACAACCACTCACCATCCTGTTTCTAATATCCTCGAGCTCGGAACAGCAAATTTTTATTTTTCTTTCTCACTGGAAATCGTCTGCTGCGAAAGAAAACACGCATGCGTTGTTGGGATTTCTTGGAATTCAATCTCCCCTTCTCATATATATGCCATTTACGGATAGCAGATCACGTGATTGCCTCGATATATTAATAGACCAGCTGCAGGAGATTGCAATTATCCTTGGCCACCATAAATAAGCAATAATAATTACATAATTTTACGTGTCAGGATGCTACATGTGTGTTTTATTCATTGGGGCACAGATTAACTGCCTGGATTCTCAGAAAGTGAAGCTGCGATTAATACGTAACGCTCTGTTGTTGAGATCCTATGAGTAAAGGTTTAGTAATACGTTGTGACAGTATGAGTTTGATACTATAAATTTTATATATAAGCATGATGTAAGTTTAATGAACAGTATTGTCTAGAATAAAATCGTTATACTTTACTTAAAACATTTGAAAGTGATTTCTAAATGTCTAAATAATGCGTAACGCAAATGCTTACAGGAGCAACAGCATTCAAGGGAATTGCCCCACCCACCCACGGGGGGGGGGGGGGGGGGTCACATGTATCAAGGGTGTGACGAATTTTTTTTATCTATTTTTAATGTTTTTTGTTTTTGTTATTTGCTTGTTTTTTTAATTTTTATTCTTATTTATTTATTTATTTATTGTTCTTTGTTTGTTTGTTTGGGTTTTTTTTGTTTTGTTTTTTGTTTTTTGGTTTGTTTGTTTTTTGTTGTTTTTCTAATCAAACTTTTATTTCTTTTTATATTAATTAAATTTACAATTCAACAGCATGTTTTTAACATTAATAGGGGCTATATTTTTTATTAGGATTTGTTCGTTGGTAAAGCAAAACACGAATTCCAGAATATATATTGCTAACCTGGTGATGTCTGTGCTACGTCATCAGATTTTACAGCGTCATTCTGTACTTGTAAGAAGAATTTCCCAATATTGGGGAACATCCGAACAAAATATGAGTTAAATATTTTTTCATTAACTTTCTAATTCTTGCATATTTTTGTGACAGACAAGGCTATGTATTAATATATTACAATGGCAAAATTTTCAAACAAAATATGACTAGATGATCAGTTGTACACACTAAGTCATGCTTATTACAAACTAATACTTATCAATTAACACAGCATGCACATGCGACATGGCTGGTCATTGGGAATGTAAAGTCATCATGAATCATTGTACATCACTTGCTATAAACTCCTCCACTCACTTATGTATTCATCTAATATTGAGGTTCTCGAGGGGGGAGGGGGTATATGGAAAACTGGTATGTATCCTTCTCACTCCACAGGTCCAGAGAACCACTTTTTTGACAACGTTACTTTAACGTTATTTTCATTTTTACATGCAAAGGAAGAGTATTGGATGACCGACCCCTTTGTATTGAAAATATTGAATGGTAATAACAATAATGATGATAATGATTGGTTTTTATACAACGCTTTTCCGGCATATGCTGCTCAAAGCGCTTCACAATACACTATTACCCCAGCAGACCTTATAACATTCCAGAGCTTTCTTCAGTGCAAGCTGTCGTTAGAGCACTAACATTCTAACAATATCTTTCACTGTCTATAGCCAGGTACACCTTTTACACTTGGGTGGAGTGAGGAAATTCGTGTAAAGTTCCTTTCCCAAGGACACAACGTCGGTCCTGCCGCGGACAGGATTCAATCTCACAACCTTACGGTCGAGAGTCTAGCAGCCTAACCACTAGGCCACCGGCGCCACAAATGAGAATGAGAAATGAGAGTGAGAGTAAGAATGAAGAATTAAACTTACATACGGATAAATGACTTCTACCCCTCTCCATTTTTAAGATTTCGAAGATCAAAAGAGAGAGAAAACTTTTGGTAAAAAAAAAAAATGTTTGTCTTTTACTTCCCTTTCACAATTACGATTCAGAAATTTGAAGGTCTTTTTTTTTGGAGGAGAGAGAGAGAGAGAGAGAGAGAGAGAGAGAGAGAGAGAGAACAAAAGAGGTTTAAGTGGTGGAATTTTTGTTTGGTTGGTTGGATGTTTTCTTTCTTTTTTTCCGCTTCGGACAAATGTGATGTCAACTTCTCTTCCGGCTGCCTCTCTTCCTCTACTATGCAATGATACGTGCCATAAGAAAAGATTACATTTGCTACAAACCAATACAGGTGTTATATCAAACCATTTCTTAGTTTAATACGTGGATATGTACGTACACATGTGTGTTTCACTGCACGGGGTCACAGAATTACCAATATAATTCATTTTTCGCATCAACTATGTCGTATATTTCATATATGAAGAGTGAAAATAACGAACAGTGAATTGAATGTAGTTTTTGACTGTGTTGTATCATATCATTACGTGTCCATTTCACGGTTTAGTTTGCTTTCTGTCTTGCAGATACAGATGGTCAGTAATTTCAACGTTCAATAACAGAAACAGTTTCTATGTAATATTTCAATAAAAGTCCATTGAAATTGGGATGATTTTCATAAAACGCTGGTTTAATATAGATTGTGTAATTCTTGAAGCACCATTACTGTCTCGAAACGAGCACTAGCGTAAAACTCTCCTCATTCCAGAAACTTCATGCTAAAACGTCGTATTTAGTGACATTTATTGTGGGGCGGTGCTCTTGGTCTATCTAGCATATAGCGAAATTAGTAGTTTTAGACTTGAATGAAATTGGAAATACGGACATCACTTTTCTCAAAACTCCAAGTGGAAGTTTAGCAAATTCTAAGGAAAGGTTTCGCGTTGCTGTTAAAAAAACCCCACAAACTACTGTATGCATGCGTTAAGTAATATCATAAACGAAAGTGAGTAATACTAGAAAGCATTCATTTTTCATACTGCTCGTCAGTTTATCTCGTTACTATAAAATCTTTGGAATGCTGAGAGAAAGAAAAAGAAAGAGATTTAATCGATTTTTTTCTACTCCATCAGTTACCTTCTAGATTATTGTATCGATACATTTTCTAAATGTGCTACATACTTTTCTTTCCTGTACGAACATTGTAAAAAAAAATTGTGCCACCACGAGGACAGCTTGTTTCCGTGGCAGAGGGAAAGAAGATGCTACTTGTGTAATTACTGGGCGCCATTTGTAGATAGGTACTAGCGATAATATCTTTCAGATGGTAAATGCCGCAATGCAACACAAACGAGATTCTGGTGGCAGAGAGGACGCAATCTGATCCATGACTCGCCGTGGTATCCCCTCATGTAAGTGATCATTCACGCCGCTCCGTCTCTTCACGTGTAGAGAACCAGTGATATTCTGTGCTCTTTGATGAAAATTGTCTGTCAAAAGATTTGTCGTGAGAAAAAAAGGAAGGTTAAGAGTTATCTTCCTTGGAATTTTTTCTGAAGAACACTGCTTTGACTAAGGGATCGGAAATGTACCCTGAGTGTGAAAAGTTTGGGCGGAGGTGATTTTATTTCATATACTTTTCAATACACAGACTACATCATCGAATCGGAAAGAGAGGAGTTTTGTTCCGTCAGCCACTGACATGGTGAGTATTTTTTAAAAAGATCCTTGATATAGATAGTTTAGACGATCCTGTCACATAAAAAATATTTCTTGTTCATAGACATAGATAACTTCCTTTATGAATGAGGAAATGGTAAACGGAGTTGAATTAGAATTTTTGAATCTTTAATATTTTGGGTTAAGTTAGTCGTGATTAAATGGGTGTGATAATGCAGAAAGTGAGCAAAACTTGCACTGTAATTGGATAGCCTTGGTATGTGGGTAATCTACTTCGGCTTGTAGTCAATCTCCTCTCATTAATCGGAACACACACTCGAATTGCATATCTCGGTAACACAGCCAGCGTGGATTCCTATGGCACTGAATTAGCCACATCAAAAGGATATTCATTATTAAATTAAAGAAATGCATGCAATTGTGTTCGAGAAGTTTTATCGGTAACCTCTACAAATACCCGTATTATCTTATTCAATGAAAACCACACGAACTATAGAAATAAAACTAAATGTATATACAAAATGTATAAGGTATTTTATATTTCCTCAACATTTTCACGGTAAATGACCACACATATCTGGAAATCTACCCGTGGCTTCAATGTGAAGGTCAGACTTCTGATTGCACCTCTCACCTGCTCCCGAGTGGCATCAAGTGCAGGTATCAAAATTGCGTATAAGAGAAACATACATGAAATATTAATCAACTTTACTATATATTTTCTGAAAATGTTTGCACGAAAGACTTCATTCCCTGCTTAATTATGCAAAGTCATTGCGTAGCATAGCGACTCAACTGAAATCAAGACACGTTCTTTTCTCTGATCTCTATCTTTTAACTTTTACACATTTCACAAATTCTAGACCTAATGACTGCTAAATTTATGATTTTACAATTGATTTCACAACCTCATTAATGAAAATTGGAGAGAGCAAAAACATTAAAAAAAAAGAAAAGTGCTTCAACCAGATCGTCACAAGTGGAATTAAGTTTCTTTTGTCTTTTTCTCTCAAGAGCGTTATTTTTAGTAAGGATTCGAACTTCCTCCACACGATGCTATTGTGCAACTGTAAATGCCCTACTGGTTGTCTAGTGATATTTTCTTGTTTTTATTATTTTTCAGACGGAACAGATCATTACCTTGACAGATGAACAAATAGCAGGTACAGAAATGACTACAGAGTGTCACAACCCTGTCTGTTCTGGTCTTCTTCATTCTATGGCGGCTAATGAGCTTTGTGTGCAGTCGAGTCATTACGGCAACAGAGTCTGCGTAATGAACCACCCCACAATACATATTACAATATGTAAACATTATCCGTGGCCGATAAACAGGAAAAATCCCTGATAATTAACGATTTTTTTATATAATAAATGATGGCTAATCATTCAAGGACACAGCAACACGTGCACGATTCTAATGTTGAAATTGTGCTAGGAGAGGCATACAGCCAGAATATTTAATTTTATTTCTAAAACAACTGGTTTTTTTTTTAAAATCTATTATTTTTTCAAGTATAGTTGCCTGTGTGATATAGATTTTATCACAGGACGGCGTTTTTCTGAGAGAAAACATGGGGGGCTTTTATTGCCGGTATTCTATCTATCTCGTGGCGGCAAAATGCCAAATTTCAAACTTCTCCACGAGGCTTAGAGTAAAAATTAAAAGTGCTATAGAATCCTAATTCTGTTCGACTGGATGAGCGCGTAGTCTTGCCTTCCTAAATACATTGCAAACATATTTTCTGGTTGAGTAGATCTAGGAACTAATCAAATAAGATAATGATTAGCTTTCACTCAGACGCTGGCTGTCAATAATATATGTATCGTTTCATTGTGATGTCTTGGCGGTATTTTTGAGGAAAAAATAATGTATGTTTTGAAGTCATGATTTTAAAGTGCGGGTACCCCAAATAGACCATAGAATTATCGGGTGGTTTTTCACATTTAACAACCACTCCTTTAAATGAAATACGAGAATATTCCACGAATTCTGCTTACGGTATTGTCAAAATTGTGGTATGTGTTGAATCTGTAGATAGAATGAAAATGTAACCTTATTTCTCAGTTGTTGTTTATTCTATTTGATTTGCAGAGTTCAAAGAAGCATTCTCGTTATTTGACAAAGATGGCGATGGAACCATCACGACCAGTGAACTGGGTACTGTCATGCGCAGTCTGGGTCAAAATCCAACCGAGGCTGAGCTACAGGACATGATAAACGAAGTTGACGCAGATGGTAAGGGAATTTTGTTTTTTGTTCTCTGGCTATCATAGAGAGCTTCTTTGAAGTTTACATAACGAATAGTACACTAATGCAATGGCAAAATAACCACAGAATTATAGGTCGTGCGATCCAAGGCAATTTTGATTTTTTTGGGTCCACTTTTGGGTTGACAAGTTAATTCTGTAGCTATGGCTATGATATATAGGGTAAAAAGAATATTCATTTATTTACAGAATGTGAAAATTTCGTCATGGGTTGAACCTAACAATACTGAAATCTCATATTATCGTTTTGTGTGATCGAGCTATTGCCATCTTCGACTCCACGTAATTGAATGAACTGTATCACTGTACAGGCTTGAAATGGACCTCTAATGACAACGCTTTGTCATTAGGAGCTGCACAGTAGACTATTGACGTGTATTATTTTCTTTTCACAATCACTTTCTTCCGTCAATTATTTGTGTTCGCGCTTTAGATTTCTTATGTTCATTTGTTTCTCTTAGAGCTTTTTAAGATTTTTTAATATTCGGCTGCTTTCAAATATGTACCCTGCGCATCTCGAACCTTTGCAAAGTTTTGTACGATATGATTTTTATTAAGATGCATTTATTTTTTTTTTTATAATGAAAATGACTTCAAATTGGTTAGACATCTCTTGAGCACAATGTTCAGCTTTAGCAATTCAAGAGAAAGTAAAGTGAAAGGCATTGTGTTGTATGTCTGTTCAGAGCCTGTAGTTATTTGTCTGATGCATACAGATTTCAGTTTAGAAGCCTCAAAATGAGGGTCAATTCATATACCAAGGTTTTCTTTCACTCATTTTGAAACCAAAATATATCATATTAAAAAAAATCAAAAATGTGGCGCTACATTTCTAAACATGGAGGTAAAACCCTGGTAAATCAAACAACAATTTATAGACAAAATGGAAATTCAGTAGGTCAAAATAAAATTTCGAAATGGAAGTATACTACAACAAGGGATTTTGTTTTACAAACATTGTCTATTTATTTCCAGAAACTCATTTTGAACACGTAAGCATTCTTCTCGTCACAAAAATTGTCACGTCATGTCCTAGTCTCATTACTAACCCTACGAAGATGTCGGAGCCAAATCAAACTGCGTTTTCGCTCTGGCGCTGATTGGTCTGTCGAGTTTTAATTGATACAAACAGAACCCGGAAAAGTGAATGTGCCGTTTACTCCTACATACGAGCTTTCAATCATAAACATTTCTCAGAATAGAAGTTGTAAACAGCTGTTCGTTATTCTTGTGTATTTTTACACAGAAGTCAGAACGTCTTGAAAATGCTCATAGGAAGTTAGTGTAAAAAAAATCCATAAATTTATATTGTCCTCCAATGCGGATCTTGTTCAACAGTTGAGACGGTAGCTGTGAAGGTAATGCTAAGCGTACAACTTGAGAGAATAATTATCTATCCTGTATCAATGTCAAACTTCATTACCTTGGAAACAATTGAATATAAGAGAAAATTACATCAATAGACAGCACTGCAATTAATCACACATTGAAGTAATCTATTTTATAATGAATCCAAGGGCAAATCAATCTAAATACTAAATTCATGGGCAGATAACTGTAAATACTGAATCCAACGGTAGACCACTCTAAATACTGAATCCAAGAACAGATTCATCTTAATGCAAGGGTAGATGACTTCAAATAGACAGATCAATCTAAATACTGAATCCTAGGCAGATCATTTTAATAACTGAATCCAAGGGCAGGCCACTCTAAATTCTGAATCCAAGGGCAGACCACTCTAAATACTGAATCCAAGGGCAGGTCACTCTTTAGAAATAGATCCTAATAGCCTTGAAGAGAAGGTGCTGCCTTTATACAATGTAACATATCAACAGACTTTTATTTCTTGACTACGCAGTGATTATAATTGGAAATTATTTTTTCGGTGATTGCAATACATCCTTCAAATCGATACCAAAAATGTGATGATCTACGTCATAATTGATCAAAACTGAAAAATGGTGGTTATGACTGTTTCGTGAATACAGCCTGTCGGGTAAGCGCTAGGAATTAAACCGTTAGGTTTTCCAATATATAGATCATGCTTGGAGTTGCGTATGAATTTTGAATTTTTTATCCAGTGATTGTACACATAAATTTCAAATTTTCGCTACTTAAAGCAAATCTCAAAGTTTCTGATTTCAAAATCTGAGTTAATATATATATATTACATTAATAAAGAGTTTCGTGTGTAACACCTCCTTTAGGAAAAAAAATTAAACTACATTTCTTTTTCGAATCAAGCTATTGCTTATTTTGGACCAATACAAGCCAATTGCTGCGGGATTGGTAAGTGATTTCAGGCGGCATATGACAGAGTGAGATGACGTGGAAAAGGTTAATTTAACAGTTTTGTATTAACATCGCTTCAGGAGAGAGATGATTTCAGTAGCTGGTGCTAACGAGTAGTGTGAGAGGAATTGTTGCGCAATCGAATGATCCACTTGGTTCTCATTTGTAAAGGTCTATAGATATGGCCTACTGGATGTCAGTTAACCTTGATTATATAATTTTACTGCATTCAATATACATCTTTCAATTCAGTTTGGAGATTGAAAAGTGGATCATACGATATAGAGCCGTATTAGTTTCCTCTTTGAAGACATGCTTGACTCTGAGTTTGTTCTAAAATACCTAAACACTGTAGTAGGCAAAACATGAGCTGTTTTAACACGTATTTTGACTCTTTGCAGACTCGAGCACATAATTATATATGAAAAATATGTAAAACTCGTTTATCCTTTTTTTTCCCCCTAGATTTTTCAAGTCTCAAACATGTCGGCAGTCATACGTTATAGAAACAGATTTTTTTTTGCATGTGTACTATTTTTAAAATAAAATTTTGTCTCTGCGAATTGAAGTATTATTGACTTTAGCTGAGGCACTCTGTAATATTCAGAGTTTTTGAAATCCCATATGACTCGGTAGACGTCATTGACAAAACTTTTACCAAGTTCGACAAATAGTAACCTGTCAGTTCAAGTGTCCAACAAACCTTCCCATGGTCATTCTTTAATTTATCGACATTTTTTTTTTTTCGGGAACAGATCAAACAAAGTTTAATTTATATGGCTGTTTTTGCAATACATAGTACGCCATATATCATTTCAGTAGTAGTTTTTTTTTAACCCTATGTCGATCCCTTATCCAGCTGCTAAATATGGCCGACAGTATCTTTTAGATCATCTGAATAAATGATCTTGTCCATAAATTTAGCACTGTAGAAACCGAAGGAGTTGCTGCCTATGATGGAACAGGTGGAGGCACGTTATTCTCTTCTGAATCTCCTGATAAGTGTGAGAAGTTTTCAGTCAGAATAGGATACAAATGTGACGAGAATAGCAGTGTCTTTTATAAGCTTCTCAAGATAGATACAGAGACTTAGAGACGAAATATTACACTGTAACATTTATGTAAGATATTTTTGGTGTAATGATTAAATTGAGAGACTTTTATTGACATTGTCAGTCTGTCCTTTTTTCTTAACATAAGATCTATAACATTTCAAGATATACGACATATTGTTTCAATCATGTCTGACATTTTTTTCATTCTTCTAACAGACGTTTCCACGTTCCCAGACAATGTCTAACAGAATCAAAGAATCAATTTGGATTTCAAAAACTCTGTAATATTGAATTTGAAAAACGAAAGTATGGTGATTATGAATTTGGAAACAAAGTATTGGTGATATTGAATTTGAAAACGAATTATTGCATCGTCCCGCAAAATTAAATACCGGAACATGATACCAATGAATTTTAAAGTACAGGAAAACAGTTTAGTAGAAAGAAGATCGGGTGAAAGAAAGTACATCACATTATGAACAAAACATTTTCAGAAAACGTTTCTTACAGTTAATAAATTATATGTATGTACTTAAATAAAAACAAACCACAGCAAACTAAAAATTATCTTTGCATTTAACCAAAAAACCTATTGGCTAGTTTATTCCAAGACTCCCCTGTTCTAGAAATAATGGAGATTGCACGCTTACTGTTTTAGTAGTAGTACAGACTTTTTACCGTTTAGATCCCATAAAAAATGCATAGAATTCTAATTTAATGAAGTGCTTAGAGCTTGGTGTGCAGTGATTGGGGATGTTTTCCTACAGGCAATGGGACGATAGACTTCGAAGAATTCCTATTAATGATGGCGAGAAAAATGAAAGATACGGATAGTGAGGAGGAACTTCGGGAAGCCTTCAGAGTGTTCGATAAGGACGGTAATGGTTTTATCAGTGCTGCGGAACTTCGTCATGTCATGACCAATTTAGGGGAAAAGTTGACTGATGAAGAAGTTGATGAAATGATTCGAGAGGCGGATCTTGATGGAGACGGCATGGTGAATTATGAAGGTATGGCATGCGGCATGAATCTCGAATATGATATTGCATCTTGGATGATTAATTCTCATGAAGCATTAATGTATACAGAAGAAGCGCTTTCAAAGAAGAGAAGTGGAGATTACGGAGAAAATGCTTCATGTTTAAGAACGTCTGTAATGCAATAGCTGATAACTTTAACCATTGTTATGTTGCATCTTGGCTTGCTTTGTTTGATTGCAAAACAGTGCACCACTTTCAAAAGCATTTACCAGTTAGGTGATGACTGTGAAAGTCATCATAAATATATGTTTGTAAATAAATATCTATCATCAGCACAATCAAGCACAAAATAAACAGTAATATAAACGACTGTTTATCAGTATCTGAATTATGTTGTTTGTCCAAGAATGTTTCATGCAAATGTTTCTTCAGTTGTTTTTTTTCTCTCTCTCTCTCTGTATATATCGAAACTTTCAGTATGTTCCTTGATAACATGCATGCACGTAAGTCATTCTTGTCTTTTCAGATTTCAGGACGTATGCTTCCGGTTTGTTTTCCAACCAATCAAAATGATGTTTCCTTTGGCTACCATTCCTTTCCCTTCATTATGACGTCATCAGATGATATATCTGCTTAGGCGAACGGATATTTTTAACTTGGTTCAAGCACACTAACAAATGACCAGCACACGCATGTTCACGGGTCATTACAACGCATTGGACTGTCGTCTGCAAGAAACCAGTTATTTTTCTTTCTCTAAAACCAACATTAGAAGTTTATGTTTTTCAAGTTGCGATGAGGATTACTTTTCAGTGTACGTTTCAGATTACTGACTTCAAACCTATGAATTTTAAAATCTATATAATTAAGTTCAGACAAATATGTAAATAAAAGCAAAGAGCTTTCGACAAATTCACTGCTCTTTTACATCAAACAAAATGTTTCACATAAAGGGTTCTATGCATTTTAGGCCCCAAAAATGATATTCGTTTAAAAATAATTTAAGAGCCACCACCACTCCAGTCATATCCCTCTGTTTATTCAGTATATGAATATCCCTCTGTTTATTCAGTATATGAACAGCGCACCAGCTCTTCGATTAATGCTGTTGCAAGATGCCAACAAATGCACATGTAAAGGAAAACTTCCGTATTTTAGAAAATGAAAACATGAATCGTACCCCGAAAGTGTTATCCTTCTTCCTGTGAAGGTTTTTTTAATCTGTAATAACTCTAGCTTCAGAACTACCTCTTCGTGAAAGACTGGGACAGACCAGAGAGCTAGAGATCCACCTCATATAAAATCCGACGATTTACAGCGTAGATTTTTTTCTGCGCACGGTTGAATTCTTACCGTTATATCACTGTATTCATACATAGCCGTCTGAAAATTTTGATATAAAAACATTCCTAACATAGTTTCCCACAATACTTGTGTCCAAACGTACCTTCAATCATTCATGAAACCCCCAAGCAAATCAAAAACTCGCCACTTCAAATGATTTGTTTGTTGATGTAGCCATGTTAGAGAGCCAATCAAATCGGACCCTGTTGGTCAATATATTTATTTATAATTCTACAACTAGGTATGTATTCAATATTCATCTATCATAAAACACGAATAATTAATGTATAATCCTTTAGATTAAGCTCTAATGGTATGTGTTGAAAGCTTAATCTGGTCCCCACCTTGGCGCTCCTTTCTTCAAAAGCAAAGTGTAAAACCACAGCAGCGAGAATGGGGACAAGATTAACGGAAGCTATTTAGTTCAATATTGAAACCTATTTAAATGATTCTTTTAAACCGAAATTAAGATTATTTGTTTCAAAATTAGCATGAGTGTAAATCAGCGGGGTTCGAATTGACTAGTAACCTAACATGAATACATCAATAAATGATATTATTTGGAGCTGTGAGTTTTTGGGTCACATAGGATTTTAATGAATGTTTAAATGTTTAAGCAGAGCTGTAGTGGGAAATTATATTAGGAATTTTTATATTTTAATTTTGAGACAGTGATATAAAACCTCAACCGTGCAAGGAAAAAAACAAAACAAATGCGCTGTAAATCGAAGGTTTATGTAAGGGTGAAACTGTAGCTCTCTGGTATATCCAAATACCCCCCTTCCGAGAGCTACAGTTCTGCAGCTATAATAACACAGACTATTTCAGGAGACTGTTGAGGGGTGTTTAAAGGCAATGTGGAAATACATGTACATGAAATAATTTTACATCATTGGTTTCCTATATATTTTTGTGATCTTCTTAGATGGTACTTTTTCTTTCTGATATAAAATCAAACACAAAAGAGGTAGCTAGGTTTATTTCATGTATATGCATTGTGTTTTTTTAATTATAAATTGCCCATCGTCACTGTTGAAGATGTACATTCAGAACGAAGATCCCGTATTGTAGTCGAGAAAACACAAAACCAAAACAAAGAAATTAAACCAAAACCAAACCAAAATAATAATAATAATAAATAAAAATAAAATAAAATAAAAAGAAATTAAAAGAAAAAAAATTAACAAGAAATATGATAAAACACACAAAAACAAAACAAATAAAACAAAAACATAAAAGAAATTAAAAAAAAAAAGAACAAAAATATAATAAAGAAAAACGAAAATAAAAGGAAAAATTTAAATAATAACATTTAAACGTCACCTATTGCAAGGAAACTTTAATTATCGCTACACACTGGTATATCATTATCAGGAAGAAAGGTGAGCGGCAAGGTATATGGGCTTCTTCTATTTGAAACTTTATCGAAGACTAGACTAGTGCATTACATAATTTAGCATTTTTTCAACTTTCAAAATAATAGACAAGCATGCATTACTCTTGATTTGATGTTTCTATTTTACTGGACGACATTTCAGGGTCCTCTGCCGGTACCCCACTTGTAGAGACCTGAGTATAAGAAGCCTTTACTCAACAAATATGATTTATTAATTGATAGACTAATGACCTCCATTTCAGCAGTAGCATTTCTTTTTTGTTTCAGAATTTGTCACGATGATGACAGCCAAGTAGCATGTCGGATTTTGTTGATTTTGTTCAAGACAAAGACATTCGGGCATTTTTTTGTATCGTTTGACTACAGAACACCTTGGATGTAATCGCAAAAATTAAAGCCGCGCACATGTTTGTATTTCGTTTTGTTTCAATCTTCAGTGTTGTACACATTGTTCAAAACTTGTTTGATTTGTCTTATTTTGTCAATCTGCATAACAATAAACACACGCATAAAATCATATTCCTTTTTTCTTTTTCATTTCTCCAACCCAAAATGTATTACAGAAGTTTTTTCATTGTATATGACAAATAGATGATAAATTGACGTTTTTAAAACATACATGTATTTTACAAAATGTAATATCTAGTAGCATTTATTATGGAAAATACTTGGAATATTGATTGATTGATTGATTATTGCTTTCCGCCACACTCAACAATTTTTCAGTTATCTGGTGGCGTCCAGTTTTTGTTGGTGGAGGAGAGAACCCATATATAATGTACCTGGGAAGAGACCACCGACCTTCCGCAAGTAAACTGGCAAACTTTCTCACATAATGCCGCGGCCGAGATTCGAACACGCGCCGACAGAGGTGAGAGGCTTCGTGATTTTGAGCCCGATGCTCTAACCACTCGGCCACGGAGGCCCCCTACTTGGAATAAGTTCTGCTGTTTTCTGTAGTACGATAGTATCATTCAATTGTGAAAATTTGTGTCTAAATGTGGAAAGATTTTTCCTTGCACAATTTCACTTTAAATGAAAAATGAACCACAGGTCTAGGCTGTTCATATATATTGACCGGTCGTAGTAGCTCATGGTAGAACGTTCGCTTCGTAATCTGGAGTTCGAGCCCCGCTCGTGCCAAGGCCGCGACAAACTTAAGACGTAAACATAAGTAGTGATTGCTCCCTAACCAAACGTTTGGCATTTAGAGATTTAGAGATGAGAATCACGGGTTTTTCAAATATGATCTTAAAAATGGAGGCCCCTTGCCGCGGCGGGCATTAGCACGTTAAAAATCCCTCATTGGCCCTAAGCACCAAGCATAGGTGAAGTCTCAATTTGAATGAAAAATTCTCGATGAGACGTAAAACAAACAAACAATCAGTGAATTAATCAAATATATCTGATATGCCCGAATACTCTTCGAAATGCCCATACTGAAATACGAGACAGCTTCTCTGAATACATTAAGTAACGAAAATATGCTGGTCTTTTTTATTTTTTATTTTTGATATGATAAAGATTTGCGAAATTTACACCTTGGTTATATTTCACTGCTTGCTACACTGTACATATCTGCTAGAAAAACGCATCAAATTTTCACGTCTACACTGGAATTTTCTTTTCTCCAAAACGTTTCATTGGAAAGACCTACGACTCTCACCTAATGCTCACAAACCAAGAATAATTGATTTTTAAAGTATCAGACTGGTTGGAATTGATCTAAAATTCTGACAACCACCTGCTCAGACAGCGAGCTGTCTACCGACTGAATTACTACAGACAAAAGCAGTATCAGTGTGTTGCGGAACACAAAACAGTTGATGCTGATTGGTTGGTTGTACATTGTTTAACGTCCCGCTCAAGAATCTTTCAGTCATATGGAGATGCCACAATTGCTGGTGAAGGGCTGCAAGATCTAGACCTTTATCGTGCCACACCTGCTGTGACACAGGGCCTCTGTTTTTGCTGTCCCATCCGAAAGACTGCCCTATTTAGTCACCTCTTACGATAAGCAAGGGGTACTGAGGACCTATTCTAACCCGGATCCCCACGAGACAAAACAATTGATGTAATTGTCGAATCACGCAGCATAACATATGGAGAACTGATTAAAATATCGGGACAGAAATGTCAACCTTCAACCTTCATTGTATATTTCATTACTAACGAGAAGGTGGGATGTTGAAAAGTGACGTCAAAATCTTGCATCTGAAATACTGAATATGCTTACATTTCCCTGATGCCTACACGTTGTGGTTAAGTAATCAATTAACAAATAAAAGATCTGTGTTATCATTTAGTTATTGTTGCGGCTTCTGCTGCAGAGAAACAAAAGGATTGAATACATCTGGTACCAATCCATCGAAAGGGATTTTGTATTTGCCAATCACGAGAGCTGCAAGATATATAAATGTACAGAAGACCAATAGTTAAACTAATATAGTAATTTTGTCATTCTTAACCCATTTAGGCAGTTCTCTCCGTTCATGTCTGCAGTGTCAATATGGGAAGCATGATCCAACACAAAGGTCACAATCGGTTTTTCTCTATCTTGAATTTCCAGTAATCAGGTAATCGTAGTCAAAATTCAGTATGTAAGGACGGCCTAACAATTGGTATGAAATATGTCAGATAGCAGTCAACCTAATTTCAGGTTGCATTGCAAAATAGATCATTACAACGGCCATAGAATTTGCAAAATCCTGACTTTAAACGAGACCTTTGAAAACACTGTAGTACTTATTTTTCAATAACCTGCTTCGGTTTAAATATGATCATACACAGAGTATGCTCTAGATGAGAAACATATATACCATATCCATCTGATGATGATTGATTGTATATTATTAACGTCCCTCTCGAGAATCTTTCACTTATACCCTTTTCATATGGAGACGTCACCATTGCCGGTGAAGGGTTGCAAAATGTAGGCCTATGCTCGGCGCATAGGGTCCTTGAGTAGGGAGGGATCTTTAACGTGCCACACCTACTGGGACACGGGGCTTCGAGTTTTACGGCCTCATCCGAAGGACCGCCCCATTTAGTCGCTTCTTACGACAAGCATGGGGTACCGGGGGATCTATTCTAACCCTGATCCCCACGGGGAGCTGATGATGGAATAATGTTAAATGAATATGGGATATTGCTGAAGTAATCCCATTTTGTCAAATAGTTTTGTTGTTAGTTTGCCGCTGTCATAAATGTTCAGTAAAATATCCAAATATTAAGCAGATATAGAAGACTCTACGGTGCCTTTTATTTCGAGTTTACTGGGATATATCAAATTGACATCTGAATGAAAGTGAACATTAATAGATAAAATGTTGTCGATGTATCGATATGTCAATTAAAGGCCACAAGAAGTGATTGTTTTCTTCTTCGTTTATAAAAGCTTTTGAATACATTCTGTTTCAGAGGGAAACAAAAGCAGGTCAACTAATGAAGGAACATAATTTGTGCCCATGTGTATTCCAACATACCGTTGAACTACCTGGTGTTTAAAAAGTACGTACACGTTGTCAATGAGGAACTCCAGTATTTTTTGAATACTTGTGCGCAGAATCAAAATGGTGTTTAACGAAGCCGATGACTTATCGTTGGTCAGTGTCGTTATTCCCTAACTGACTGTCCTTGACGATTTTGGAATTGGTTGGGGAACTCTGTTATTTTTCTTCTGGGAATTAAGTATAAAAATTCCGGTAACACCGACGGGCCATTTAGTTCTAGGTGAGAGAACATAAACTGAGAATAGACTTTAATTAAAAAAAAAAACATTGATTACTTATATCTTTAGATTTGCCTAACAAAAATGTTCAAAATAACTGCTGGCATATGAAAAAAAATGAAGACAAACATATACGGATATTGTATTTCTTCATGAAATTTATTTCAAGAGTTATATGGATTTGAAATTTTGACTTAAGTCTATTCTCCACAGTTTATGGTCTCCAGGCCTGGTTGCCAAACAAACAAACAAACAAACAAACAATGGCCATGACATTAATTACATGAAATTACACGGAAACAGAAGAAATGATGCGGTTGACAAAATTATAGAAGAGTAATGACATGTTGTAGAAGGTGGGGGTAGAAAGTATCCAGACAACATGTGTTTGTGTTTATACGAAAATAAACATGCTATGATTGATTGTTAATTGTTTGTTTTCCACCACACTCAACAATTTTTCAGTTATCTGGTGGCGTCCAGTTTTTGTAGGTGGAGGAGAGAACCCAGATACAATGTATCCGGGAAGAGACCACCGACCTTCCGAAAGTAAACTGGCAAACTTTCTCACATATATCGGCGCGAGCGGGATTTGAACCCTCGCCGACTAGAGGTGAGAGGCCTTGTGATTTTGAGCGCAATGCGTTAACCACTGGGCCACGGAGGACTTGTGAACACTGAAGCCCATGATGAGCCACCTAGTAAAAGATAATTACACTTACAAAACTGAAGTAAACGTGTTAGAGTGTGTTAATCCTCGAATAGGTATAAGTACTTGCAAATACACAATTCCATGATTTTACCCCGTATAGTTGGTCTTGCAAAATAAAGTATTCAAAGGAAAACAATGACAATCAATTACAAGTATATTCAAGTACTGGTTTTCATATAAGAATCGTTTGAACTTCACATGCAGTCAGTATAGGTACATAAATATCTTTTACAAAACATGGTGCTTATATCCTTATCATGGCCGACTTTAGTAAAAAACGTGTATATGCAGAATTCTATAGTAGATTTTACTGCAGATGTCTCGCTTGCCCTCTCGTCTAATTCTTTGCTGTGTCATTGATTGTATTCAGGGAACAAATATAGAACAATCGTCACGAGACACGACTGAAATGTACCATCCTCTCCCTTTTCACTCTCTCTCTAGGCGAACATTTTCTCGTTTCTCATAAATATGCATGACGCAATTCGGCCAATCGCTGAGCTTCCGAGCACAGGTTAATCAGAGACTTAAACTTTTATAAAATGCGAGAAAATTACTCTTGACCAATTAGAACGCTTGTTCTTCCACTTCTTCAGTAAACCAATCAAAACAGAACCATATGTATACAGATATAACGGTTTCGACTTTGAACAATTAACAAATGAAGAAACTGACGTATTGGAATATATGATTTCTTGTTGTAGATAGTTTCGTTGCATGACGCACAACTTTCCATAGCCGCAGCCACTATTGAGTTAACGGGTTACGCTAAACCAGATCTTCAATTTTAGACTAAGCGTGGATTCTATTGGTCAACGAATGACATTAATCTCGTCATTTTATAAGAAACGAGAAAATTCACGCAGAGTGTCACGGGTCAAAAGGGGGAGCTTACTTTACAGCCGTGACTTGTAGAACTCGATGATAAAGAAAAGAATGTAGACTTAATTCAAATTCCGTGCGAGACGAATACCAACAACGAATTCGGGCTTTGGAGATTAACGACAGAAACCCGAGGCGTAAAATAAAAGAACTCCGATTTGTTTTGGAATTGTTGTATTTTATGCCTACATGAGCCATGACGAAAATTCGATTAGTCCCAACCACCTGATAATATTTGGCAAACCAAGAGGGCTCATATAACCGTTATCCTGGAGCCTTAACGACACCTGAACATAGATTTCGCATTTAATTGGACAGTGGCATGCGGGAGCGGAACTATGCATATACTGAAATTGTCAGAAATTCAAATAGTATCGGTCAACTACTTGTCAATAGCATCCAATAGGCAAAATTTATTCAAAGCTTCTACACGAGAAGGAAAAATCATCTTGCTGTGGCTTTCAACTAGACATTTAGATATATCGATGACGTTTTATCCATTAGCAATAAACATTTCATTTATATGTTGATTCGATATCCCAGTGAACTCGAAATAAAAGACAACAGAGTTCTCTAGATCTGCCTCTTTTGTTTGTTTGTTTGTTTCTTTTACGTCCCGTCGAGAATTTTTCACTCATATTGAGACGTCACCAGCTGCCTCGTACTTAGATATTTTATTGAAAATAGATGTTAATGGCAAACTAACAACTCAACTTTATGACAAACGGGATGGGTTCAGCTTCTCCATCTTCAACTTTCCATTTTAGTAAGCTGTAACAATATTCCGTTATACCGTCATGTGGTGTTTGTATCTCTCAACTGATTAAATACGCAAGAGCCTGTTCTGCGTATGATCAATTTTCAAATTGAGAAAGGCTACTGACAGAGTAAATGTTACACGGGTTTTAATAGTGTCATTTAAAGTCAGCATTTCGCAAATTATAACGATCTTGTTTGCCAAAATAACCTGTCATTGGGTCGTGTTTCATGCCAATTGTTAGGTCGTTCTTGGCACACTGATTTTGACTACGGATTTTTCTCCGTTTACCTGATGAAGATATAAGGCTCACGGTGGGTGTGGCCGGTCAACTGAGGATGCTTACTCCTCCTAAGACCTGATCCCACCTCTGGTATATTTAGGGGTCCGTGTTTGCCCAACTCTCTAATTTGTATTCCATATAAGATTTATGAGATCAAATTCTGTTTGTTATCATGGCCTTTTCATTTAACCATCGAGCAAGTTTCTCTACTGGTGGACACCCTGTCCACGAGGACACTTGTCGCTCGATATATGTTCTTCCATGAATATAAATGATATCGATACAATGCTGGCTGACACGTCAATCAGTATAATAAAGTGTCACTTTGTTGGGTCTATAAGGGGCACAGGCTCTAACAGAATGGTTCGTGTCCCTCGGATTATCTTTTGAGATATCAAAGATCATCATATGTATAAGTTGTCAAATAGTTAGCTTTGGTACAGATATAAAGATTGCCGTATTTCATTCAGAGATATCTTTGATGATTCCTTTTCAGATCTCATGTGTTCCATCCCAAAACGTTCTGTAAAAAAAATGTAAAAGAAGTAATATATTGATCACTAGAAATTCATACCGGACATGGTTTCTGTACCAAAACGTTTGATTGTGTATTATTTAACGTCCCTCTCACTCAAGAATCTTTACTCATATAGAGACGTCACCATTGCAGGTGAAGGGCTGCAAAATTTTGTCTATACTAGGCACATACAGCCTTTGAGCAGGAAGGGATCTTTAACATGCCACAACTGCTGTGACATGGGACCTCGGTTTTTTCGGTCTCATCCAAAGGACCGCCCCCATTTAATCGCCTCTTACGACAAGCAAGGGTACTGAAGATCTATTCTAACTCGAATCCTAACGGGACCCAATTGACCTGTAAATCTTTTAACGTTGTCTACGATATTGAATGTAACCTCTATGGATTAATTCATGTCGGGGAAACTAAGGGGTCACTAAAGGTATTAAATAATTTAAGGAATATTTGGACATATTCAAATAAATAATGGTGTTTCTAACTTTTCTCTAAACATTCTAATTCCCCAGACCATTCCATGTTGTCCACGAGAATCAGGATTCTGGAAAAATACTATCATACCAACAATCCAACTTAAGTACCCATTTTTGAAAACAACGAGGAGATCATTGGATCAAAACTCTAGGCACTGCATTTCTGCAATGATAATGTGTACAATGTCAGGAAATTGACTAGTCCACAGGGAAATAATATGAATTTGATGGGACTTTTTCCAAACATCATGACGTAGTTGCGGACTCTGTGGTGTCTTTTAATTCGAATTCACTGGGATATATCGAATAACTGGGATATATCGAATCTATAAAACGTCGTCGATATAAATGTCAAATTGAAAGCCACAGCTAGAGATTTGTTCTTCTCATATAGAAACTGTTCAATGTATCTTTATAAAAATTGTTATGTTTCACACAGGGGAGACCTCCTTAACATGATTAAACAATTTTTATATTTAAAAGATATAATTACTTTGGTCTCAGCATCATATCCTATGAATTATGTGAGGAAATCGCCTCTCCACAGCAAAGAAATGGTGTGCTTTCTTTATGCTTGTAAGTATGAATTTTTAAAAACAACTAATTGATGCCGTTTCCCTTATCACACTACTTATCGAACTTCACCAGCTTGTGGTACCAATGACTTTTTAAATATTTATAATCTGTAAAAAGCTTGATTGCATCTGACGAGTTAGGTTCGTTATGATTAGAAATAGCATTTACAATTTCATCAATATAGTTAGAACACCATAGTTTCAAAGATAGAATGATTCCAAGATGTTTGTGTTCATAACAAATTCTAGTTTATTGTGGTAAAAAAAAATGACTCAAGAAATTGGCTACTATTTTTTAAAACTAAAAAATACAGATAGGATTAAACTTAAGTAGCCATCTCTTTGTCAATTCATTCAAAATATTTAAGTTATGATTCAGAGTTATATCTATGTATTTACATTTGCCTTATAGGACACTACTAATGAAACTGACATTCAATTTTCCATAACATGAAGTCGATCACGTGATCAGGCATTTCCCTTGCATATGAATACAATCATCGCTTCAATAGTATTTGGGTCAATTCACCTGTCTTGACATAATAACAGAAACAATATAAATAAAACGCATCAGAATATTTACAGAGCTTATCTTGTAAACAGACAAGAATTTCATTAATGAATAAAACAGATACATTAAACATACCGTTCAATTGTTTTAACTTAAATACCGTCTGCAACAAAAACTGCAACTTCTGAAGTATGGTTAATTCATGCAATGTCTTTGATATTTACTTTATGACAATCTAATTAGATTGATTTTATGATGCTGGTAACCTGTTATTTCTAGGTATTAACCATCACCGCTATGAGCGAGGCTGGTTTCAAGCTCGAAAAATTGTTCAAGTCATGGCACCGTTGCGCATCTTCAAAAATCTCTCGAGTGAAGAAAATGTCTCTATGAGTTCGTGTTGATCTTCTTTTACACATCCTGGAAGTAAAAAATACAACATTTCCTGCACTTCGTCTAAATCTGTCAAACACGAGTCCTGACATTGAACAAGCCATTCTTCCCTTCTAAAACTCCCCAAAAACCTGACGTAGAGCTTAACGTCAACTTGATCCATTTATCGTCCGTCAGTTCTCTTAAATCCTCTGAATTTCTGTCGAAATATGTGTTCAGCGTTTACTTGAAGTAAAGTAGGTCACTGCGACCGTTTCTCCATGTAGTTTACTCCGCTTTTGTTTTCAAATGACTTGACTTGACGCTCTAAATTATCTTTATTTTACACTTGTTTCAACTCTTTTATGCTATCTAATATAAATATTTATTTTTTATATTCTCCTAGATAATGTTCCCAATTATTTATTCGATCAAAATTTAATGAACTATATTTTGAGTTGTACGATCATCTGCTTACATATAAATACAGGAAATAAGATATCTTCTTTGAGTATGATTGGGATATGATATGAAGTTGACACGTGATCAAATATACTATAACGTTCTTCAGGCGTAATAGCATCAAGTGACCAATTTCATGTCATATCCCAGTAACTCAAAAAATGATATCTTAATTCTTAAATGAATATCGTGTGAACTTTGTTGTAAGGAATTACCAGCTGCATATAATCTACAAACAGATAACATATTTTCAGAAATGTTGGTGTAAATCAAAAATAAGAGTGGACCAAGTACAGGGCTCTAAAGTATACCTGCATGAGCATGCTTTACAGAAAAAAAATTCCGTGAAGCCAGGGTTTCATCTGATCTCTTACTCACTTTGTTGGTTGATAATCTCACAATATTCACAATAATTATAATATTGTTCTGAAGTTTAGATACTTTGATCAGTATAATTCATTCACCACATTGTTATTCAGTACTTTAAACTTCATGGCGTAATAAATTCTGACTATTATCCCTGAATTCATACAACCTTACCTTTTTACTCTCAATCTTATAACGATTACTCTTGTAGCATATATAAATGCATGAAAACTATCATGTTTTCTATGTTACGATCTTTTATGCAAATTATCGACTCCAGTATCCTGTATCTCAGGAAAGGTCGGGCGTGGACCCTGTTATTCGAAGTGACGTAAACACAGTATTATAGATTAATTATCATATCTACATACAACAGAAAATTCCTTATCCATGACACTAAGTGAACGAATTCAGCAAGTACTAGGAAACACTAGTCTCGATATAATGTAGATTTAGTTTACCTGTCATTGAGTCAAATGCTATCTGACGTGTTTCATACGAATTGTTAGGCCCTTCTTGGCACACTGATTCTGACTACGGATTGCTATGTTTACCTGATCAAGATAAAAGGCTCACAGCTGGTGTGGCCGGTCGACAGGAGATGCTTACTCTTTCTAGACACCTGATCCCTTCTCTAGTATACCCAATTCTGTTTGCCCAATTCTCTATTCCTTGTAGGAGTTACTAGTATGCTATTGATCTCACTGTTCGTTATTTTCACTTTTTCCTCAGGCTACAGGAATTCTTGATCCTACCGAGGAGAGAAAGAAAGGCTCGGAAAAATAAACTGCTGTCAGCTGGTCAGTACTGGTGGAGACCATCACATCTACAGTTTATATTTCAGTTTCATTCAAGGGTGTCGATTTTATAGAGTTGACTGTGGCACTAAATTTGATGAATACTGAAAATTTTTCTGAATTTAGTCCGTTTGTTTGGAATGATTCAAAACAAGGGTCTAATAAACATACAAACGCTTGTCAAATTTTATATAGAAAAATATTAGAACTGGTTTCAATAATCTTTCGGGAATTTCGCTTTTTTGATAATCGTATGGACAATGTACGAAAATTGCTATCCACAGTAGACAGAGACCATAAAGAAAAGTTCTCTTATTTCCGAAAGACTCTACACAATCTAAGCTATCCGATTTCTTACATTGAAATTTTACCAAAATGGTACCATCCTGAGAATGCCTGTCATTTGTGCTTCCTGGGAATATGTAATCTAAATGCATTTACAACCGGTCTCTTCTACGATGATTTACAAAATTATGAATGGCATAACTATATTCATAACCTATAATCTCCGAAAACAGCGATAGAACATCGCTCAACAGCTCAATGTTTTTCCGAGAGCCAAGGGTTTGTATCGAGCTTTATGGGAAATGAATTTATAGTCATTTTTTCTAACACAGTCACAACTTTTCGGGCCATTCTACGTACCGGAAAGTCTTAAAAATTGTGATTGATTCTAACGTTATCGCTTTCAAGGCTTATCGTACTTCAGTGCAAATTCTGATAACCTGGAACCTGATAACATGGAACGAAATGAATTTCAGGGACTGCAAAAAGGTAATTGATCAATTGTATACATTAATAACTGCCCAGTATTGTGAATTTTTAAAAGAAACTTTTAAGTCTACATTGCATTTAATCAATTATTTTTTTTTCTTAATGAAAAGGTGAAGATAACGAACAGTGACCAATCTTGTAACTCCTATAAGGAATACAAAATTAAATAGTTGGGCAAACACGGAGCCCCTGATATACCAGAGGTGGGATCCGGTGCCTAGATGGAGTAAGCATCCTCTGTCGAACTGCCACAAACGTGGCCTATGTTTTGATCAGGTAACGAAGTCACCCGTTGTCAAAATCAGTGTATAAAGAACGGCCTGACAATTGGTATGAAACAAGTCAACAACATTTCACCCAATGCCAGGTTGTACTGGCAAACTAGATCGTTACAACAACCATAGAAATTGACCATATGAAGGTGGTAAGAGAATATTGCTAAATAAATATGGGAATTTGACAATGGAGAAGCTGAAGTCACTCCGTTTGTCACAAAGTTGAGTTGTTAGTTTGCCGTTAACATCTATATTCAATAAAATACCCAAGTACGAAACAGATGTTGTGTCTTTAATTTCGAGTTCACTGAGATATATCGAATCGACATATGAATGGAAATGATTATTGTTAATAGTTAAAACGTCGTCGATATATCTAAATGTCGAATTGAAGGCCACAACAAGAGATTTTGTAAAAGCTTTTGAATAAATCTGCCTCATAAGAATATAAAAGCAGGTAACTAACAAAGGAGCACAATTAGTGCCCATGAAAATTCCAATAATTCAATGCCAATCAAATCAATCAATTAACTTGTATCTTAAAGTGCATGTCTGTTCTCAAATAAGGTAACACTTTTTTAAAAACCCACATGTGTAATTGTGTGTACATGCACAAAACTCAGAATTAATCAATAGTTCAAATCACTGGAAAACCCTATATGAAATCGATAAGACCCAAAGAGTACATATTCTATGTGTAAATTTCAGTTAATCTATCAACTAGTACGAGGTACTCTCAACGTTTGATAGTACTTGATAAATCTCCTGTTTGTATACTATCACCGAAAGCGGCATAAGATGCAAATGAACATACAAGTGTTGAGTGAGTGTTTAGTTATTTACAACTCCCCATTTTACTTACGGAATTAGGATTATTTTCATATCTGTGTTTTGTTTGTTAACCCACTTTTATTTCAATTACATATATAGTATGGTCATTGCGTTTAGTAATAAAGATAATTCGCGCGGGATTTAGTTGTACCTTTAACCTATAATATTTACATTCAATGATATTTCTTTTGAAATTGGCATTGCTTTCGTCATAGACGATGGATACATGTTTATTGCAAACTAGTTCGATTAGGTTTTTAG
Source organism: Ostrea denselamellosa (assembly GCA_024699665.1). NCBI lineage: Eukaryota > Metazoa > Mollusca > Bivalvia > Ostreida > Ostreidae > Ostrea > Ostrea denselamellosa. The sequence goes on along the minus strand of JAMZEH010000020.1, from coordinate 10,521,876 downwards.
TACCACCTGCCCGCGTAATCACTTCCAAATATGGAGTATTGCCAAGGTGAAAGTGTGTATTGGCTGCTCTGTTTAAAGTAACTAAAAGGTCAAAGGTATATTTTAGCAATTAAATCTAGTTTATTTCAGAAATGCATAAAAATATAAACAAATAACATAAAATGTCTTTCTTTGTTGTTTTATATTTTTTTTCTGCAGTGCTTGCTACCTTCCTCACCCGACAAAATAGCAAAGAAAGCATTTTGTTGTTTAAATAACCAATAACCAAATACACGATGCAAAACTCGAATATTGCATCAGATATGTGAATGAAGATCTAGCATATGATTGGCTAAATTCATTAGGGAACTTATTCTAAAATGAAAGTGATAGTATTCTTAAGTGTTTGTTCCGTGGGTTAGAATAAGTCTTCAGTATCCCATACTTGTCGTAAGAGGCGATTAAATGGGTCGGACCTTTGGATGATACCGCAAAAGCCGAGCTCACGTGTCACAGCAGGTGTGGCACGATAAAGATCCCCTTCTGCTCAAAGGCCGTAAGCGCTGAGCATAGGCCAAACTTGCAGTCCTTCACTGGCAATGATGACGTCTCCATGTGAGTGAAAGATTCTTGAGTGGGACATTAAACAATGTACAATCAACCAACCATCTTAAGTATTTGAATTAATTGCTGAATCCTAATTAAGTTTCGAGATTTAAAAAAAAAAAACATAATTAATTCACTAAACGAATGTTCAGCGATAAGCGATAAACCGTTCCACAGAGTGGCTGCATCAATGTCAATTAGCCTATCGCCATATGCTTTTGTGCGAACATACAGTATTACCAATGTGTACGAGTCACTAGAACACAGAGATGGTTTGGTTGGTACAAATAATGTTGAGGTTGGCTGTACTAAACCGTGTAGCGCATGTCCTACTTCACACAGCAATCAGCTGGAAGACAGTAAAAAGACAAAAACACATGTGATACTTGATCATGATTCCTAGAACAGGCAACAAATCGAGCCGCAGAATTCTAAATCATCTGGAGCCTGCTCAGATGTGTTTGGCTTAGTTTGTAGAACACGACATCTTCACAGTCTTAGTGTGGCGACACAAAATTGTATACTAATATCTTGCAGGTATGTTCTGATTGATTGATTATATATTGTTTAACGTCCCGCTCGAGAATTTTTCACTCATATGGATACGTCACCATTGCCGGTGAAGGGCTGCAAAATTTAGGCGGTATGTTCTGTGGTCATTGAACAAATACGTCCGATGTTATGCAATTTCAGTGGATTGAACTGATTATCGATTGTCAAAGAACACGCTTAAGTTTGTAATAACAGTATTTCTAAAAGTAAGTTGGTGTGATAATGGGCCATTTATTTCGTTGTAAACAATATGGATTCGGTCTTTTCTTCGTTAAACATTAACAACTTGTAGCTTGTTCAGCTAATATCTTATATCAGCTAAGTAATCCTGTATCCCTAATGCAATGGTATTCCTCAGTATAACAATGAGATATGCTATCGTGTCTGCGGTAAATCTCCCCTATTGGTTTTGCAAATATCACTTAGAGCCTAGGTCTAAGAACTGATCATTGAGGTACTCCAAAACGAAGCGAAATATCCTTAAATCCTGCAAATCTTATTACCACCTTTACGACCGGTTAATTGGGATACTTACAAGCGCTGTACCAGAAATACCAAAAGAGAACTCCGTCACGTTATGAGAATCTGGTGTGAGTAACGTCAAAGGCAGCTGAAAGGTCTGATATTCTGATATCATGATGTACCCATTGAAATACTGTTTCCGTTGAGTGATATGACCGATATGCTGACTTAATTACATCACTTAGATGGTTGAAATCTAAATGGTGACCTGTACGAGCAACTAACACTTTCCCCATCTTCTTGGAAGGAAATGAAAAATTCGAGACAGATCTGTACTTCCTGCTATTTTATCATTATTGGACGCACTGTGGATTGCTTGAAGGAAGATGGAAAATTACATTTCTTAAATGACTTGATCACTATTTCAAAATGCTAATCAATGATTTAAGATCAGCTTCAAACAAGAAGTACATGTTCGCATGATTTGAAATGATCTTGCGGACTTCTTCTTCCGTTTCAACGACGAAGTTAACTGTTTGCCATGAAATCGAATATCAGCATGGAAAAGATAAACCGTCGTCGCTCTGTCGTCAATACTTAAATTTTCCGGAATGATTAGCAACTCTCCCTGGAAGAAATCTGCAAAACCATTGGCGATGGTTTTTGAATCACTATTGTGCAACTAAAACTGTATCAGACTGCTTGTCCATGGGTTTATTAGGAATGCTTTGGATCACGATATGTTTCCTCGATCTTACTAAATTTATCTATGAAGTTCAGGACTTAATATGCGTATCATTTTCTCAGTCCTCCTGCGTTCACGTTTGGCTGCAAGTTGTTAATCTGTACACCAAGTACCGCAAGACCGAAGCGTGACCTCCTTCTCATCAGCTAATCCCTTTTCTTTTAATTCAGTGAAACATTTATATATGTCTTCCGTCTAGCGGATGAATAAGAAAGTTTGATGGTGATTAAAAACGCAACGGATCCATTTACCGGGATATCTTTAGTTTGCTGATGTTTTAGTCAGGGCTTGAATGAACTTTTTTATCATTGACTGTTTATCAACAATAAATGATGATAAAAATCTGGTACTCCATAGTTTATATTTACTCCATCATTTGAAAGTCCACTCCGAAAAGTGTATGTTTTAGAATTTGAGCTTTATAATTATACTCCACAAAGAGAAAAGGTTTTTGGTATCATTATCTATGTGGTAGTTATCACTCTTAATGAACAAAGTGGTGGATGGTGGTTCCACCTTTTCTCCTCCTATCTCCTCCCGCCCCATATCTTGATCATTCTCCAGGCCCTTATCTTTATCTTCCTCCCGCCCCATATCTCAATCTTCCTCCCGCCCCATATCTCAATCCTCCTCCCGCCCCATATCTCAATCCTCCTCCCGCCCTTTATCTTCATCCTTCTCCCGCCTCTTATCTTGATCCTTCTCCCGCCACTTATAATGATAACAATGATACCATATTTATATAGCACCCTTTTCATACGTTTGTATGCTCAAAGGTGCTTTACAGTACATAAAACAATTAAACAAAACATTGAAATAAAATTATATAAACATAAGATACAATACATATGCTATACAAGTATAAAACATCAGTTTCAGGGCATATTAATGTAAAAATGATGTGATAATATTGATTTTTTTGTGTTTGTATGAATTAAAACTATATATAAAAAAACATCTCAACTTGATGGAGGCTAGTTACTGAAAATCTGATGGAAAAAATGTGTTTTCAATGACTTCTTGAAGGCGTATAGTGATTTACAATCTTCACATGTTCTGGAAGGGCATTCCAGTTTCGGAGCTGTTGACATGAAGCACCGATCCCCGTACGTAACAGTTCGACTTTTAGGAACTACTAGAGTGACCGATCGTTTTATAGACCTAAGATTTCGGGTAGGTCTACATACCTCTAGTAATCGTTTGATATAAATTGGGCACTCATCACGTAAGACCTTGTAGGTATAAGTAAGTATCTTAAACTATGCTCTATGCTGCACAGGCAACCAGTGTAGTTCTCGTAGTATTGGAGTGATGTGGTCGTAACGAGAGGTCCTGAATATGAGACGTGCGGCAGTGTTCTGAACTTGTTGGAGCTTGCTCGGAACTGTCTTTGGTATACCAACCAGGAGAGCGTTACAGTAATCTAACCTTGATGTAACTCGGGAGTTCACAAGTGATTTAGCTGCATCTGTTGTTAAATATTTTCTTATGTGGCCTATTTGCCGCAACTGTGCATAGCAAGATCTACTAATAGAATTCATTTGTAGTTCCATATCCATCTTGGAGTCAAACATGACACCAAGATTTCGAACGCAGGTTATCGAACTTATCTTGATCCTCCTCCCGCCCCTTATCTTGATCCTTCCCCATCCCTTTTCTTAGTTTTCTTCTCTCCCTTTCTTTCTGTTCTCCTTTTTCTTTTATTGAAAAAGTAACTGTTTATGATATCAAAAGGTCTAGTCTTTAATTTATCTTGAGGAATATTAGTGTAAAATGTTAAAAAGCATAAAAATAGTATTCTCTTTTCTTCTCCGGAAAATGTTTTACCATACATCCAATGATTGTAAAAAATAATGCTATCATCAATTGATAATCAATCAAGTGTGATTGATAGGCAAATGATACATGTACCAATCTTACACTGGTTTTTTTTTATTTATAGGGATCTGGTTTCAGTGGTCCATTGTCCTTCTGACCATCTATAATTCAATTAATGGTGAGATTGCATGCACTACTTATTTTCATGCGTTAAACTTTGGTTTACATACTATAAAAACATCGAAAATTAATCCCCACGAAAATACTGTTTTTTCAGTATCTAAATTATATCCTATTTGTCGATGATCAGATTAGAATTATTCTTAATGATATTAAAATGAATATAGTAATCATAAATCAAAATATTTTAATGACAAGGCCTTAATTGGTTTAATAATACAAGACAGTCGAAAGTGTGGCGTCATATATGTGTATTTCCCTAAAGATACTCAAGGTTCGAGACACTTTCAGATTTGATTCTAAAATAATAAAAGATTCCTAAAATATTAATTGATGATTACAATCAACTTTGAATACAATATTTATCGATACAAGTATGAATCATACAGTTTCAGCAGGTCTCCAGATATGTCATACATGTAGTCGCGTGAGAGATTTTGCATCCTGTCAACAGAACGTCCAAATTTGTCATCAAGGAGAGGTAACTCCTAGCAATAGTACGTGTTTGGTATCTGCGAGTTAAACGTTGCAATGATTGATCTTTCCAAACTTGAATTGTATAATTTTTCCAATTGTTTTATAAATATTTTTATTTATATTTTATATTTTCACTTGATATACACAATTTTCTATTTGTATTGTATATTTTTTCACTTAAATTCTACATTTTCAGTTTGTATTGGTGTAATTTCTCGCTTTAAACTGTATTTTTTTCCTTTTGTATTCTTTGTATGCTATGATTTTTCATCTGCATCATATCTTATTGGGATTGGTTGTTTGTTGTAGTTTGGTAATAAGCACAAGGTTGTTTGTTTTACGTCCCTTCGAGAATTTTTCACTCATTTTGAGATGTCACTAGCTGTAGGTGAAGTACCACAAATTTATACTCATGCTTAGCGCTCAGGGCCATAGCAGAGAGGGTTCTTCAACGTGCCAAAGCTTATAGAGACACGGGACCTCCGTTTTAAGGCCATATCCGAAAGACCAGTGATTCTCACTTTTAAATGCCGAGCGTTTGGTGAACGAGCAATCACTTCTTATATTTACGTCTTGGGGTTGACGCGGCCATGGCACGAGCGGGGCTAAACACCTATAAATATATATATATATATATATATATATATATATATAAGTTGTCGGAATAGAGAATTTCCGAACAACTTGGACGACTTTAATGTGTTATAAAATGCGATTCATGCAATTCTGAAAAACCTAACAACTCTAGAACACTTAACATAAAATATGGATTTCAATATACTATGTAAAAAGATAATAAAAATAAACTTTTATACGTATTCTTTCTAGATTTGTTTTACATCACAAAGCTTTCAAGATGACGGTTACCTGGTCTACAGTTCGGGTTGTGTATCTAAACAGGTAATTTTGATGACATAAAAATCACCTGAATTCGTATTTGACCTTATAGGTCCAGAATTTCAGGGATATTTTTCATATATTTTCTTTTTCTCTGCAACGTTCTTAAACTTATTGTAGAAATACTCTATTTTCTTGGGGATTTGAGAATAATGACATTTTGGCAGGTCATCGGAACACCCCTCTGTGTAGAATACAATACGTCACCATATTATAACTAATTTGGATCACATGGCAAGAAAAATGGCGTCTTCCTCAGTCACATGTTTAGTGGACGACTACACCGCGTAATAACCGGTACCAAAGCTGTCGTTGAAAAATAAAGAAGAGAAAATGTTAATGAACACCATATGTCTCAATTTAACAGTCTCCTCTAAGGCATGTGTTCCATGTATTTTCTGTAGTAGCAATAATCAAAGTTTTCGAAAGTCGCCATTGTATCTTGACATATGTTACCACGATAAATTTGAGACAGCCGTTTCTCAGATAAAACGTTTTATTCCACTAAATATATATGTACAATTAAAAAGACAGCCAATAAAGGTATGTTTCTGTCACATCTGTACCTCATGGTAATATGCCGGAGGTGATTCACATATATTTACATTCACAACCTTTTTTTTTTTCGTAATAACCCTTTGAAGCTCCAATTTGTCAATTTTCCCACTCTTACAAGTGGATGTAACTTTTCTCAAAAGCATGCAAAGGTCAATGGTCAGAAACAGGCATTTATATTGCTTTAGTTCTAATTACTATTACAAAGTAAAGATATAGAATTCTATATATAGCGCACCAAAGTTCGCCGATGAAAAAAAAACCAAACAAAATAAATGGTATAAAATTCTACTCCGTATGCTGATATATTTAAACATAATCAACCTACATTATTACCAGTATTCATCCCGAAATTCTGTAAACTCCCCATGGTATGCAGATATGAATTCAGAATTTTAGTTGAATTTTAGCTGAACCTTGACAATGTACCACTAAACAGAATTTTTATGTATTGCTACAAGCAATTACATAGAATACACGCCATCATAAGTCCCAAACTAATCCGTAATCATGGTAATAACTCCAACTCCATTTTCTCTTATCACAGCCATTTTGATTGGTGCCACTAATTATCCAGAAAGGATCCAAAACGATTTAGATACTCAAATATCAATTTTGATCAGTAATAATTCAATATAGTATATAGATTATGCTAATAAAAAATCTTTAAAAAGATACACAGATCTTATTACGTCTATTTTTATCAAAACCACATTAACACAGGTGTTTGACGATTTATAATAATGGTTGCCTGGTTGTATATTGTTTAATGTCCCACTCGATAATTTTTCACTCATATGGAAATGTCACCATTGGCGGTGAAGAGCTGCAAAATTTAGGCATATGCTTGGCGTTTATGCCCTTTGATCAGGGAGGGATCGTTATCGTGCCACACCTGTTGCGACATACAGTAACCCTTGTTTATGACGTAAGTCTTGCAATATGGTTGAAGTGCCAGAACTCAATTTTCTCTTAACCTGATTAGCTTGTTAAAGCACGCATACTAAGTATACTGGGACAGATCGTCATTTTGACACGGACTGTAATTCAGAACTTCCGACAGTTGTTTGAAAACTTTAAATAAAGCTGAAAAAATTACCCTACGATTTTTCATTGGTAGTTGACCCACACACAACCGACACAGTTCCTTCGTAGAGATCGATCCTGAAACTCGTTGCTAAATATCACAGGTGCTTGGCTTGTTGACACGCGTGTTTCTTTGGAATGAAAGCCATCTTTTAATTGTTCCAATGTCGAACCGTAAAGTGATTAATTACTTGTGTGAGGAATCACTGTCTAATTTGCTGGATACGTGAAGTAATTAATTACTTGTGTGAGGAATCAATGTCCAGTTTGCTGGATACGTGAGGTAATTAATTACTTGTGTGAGGAATCACTGTCTAGTTTGCTGGATACGTAAGGTAATTAATTACTTGTGTGAGGAATCAATGTCTAGTTTGCTGGATACGTGAAGTAATTAATTACTTGTGTGAGGAATCAATGTCTAGTTTGCTGGATACGTGAGGTAATTAATTACTTGTGTGAGGAATCACTGTCTAGTTTGCTGGATACGTGAGGTAATTAATTACTTGTATGCGGAATCAATGTCCAGTTTGCTGGATACGTGAAGTAATTAATTACTTGTGTGAGGAATCACTGTCTAGTTTGCTGGATACGTGAGGTTATTAATTACTTGTGTGAGGAATCATTGTCTAGTTTGCTGGATACGTGAGGTAATTAATTACTTGTGTGCGGAATCAATGTCCAGTTTGCTGGATACGTGAAGTAATTAATTACTTGTGTGAGGAATCACTGTCTAGTTTGCTGGATATGTGAGGTAATTAATTACTTGTGTGAGGAATCTATCTAGTTTGCTGGATACGTGAGGTGATTAATTACTTGTGTGGCAATCCCGTGTTGCAAATTATCATCTTTTCCACCTCAGTTAATCACCTTACATACCCGTCAAACCGGAGAGTGATTCCTTCATTTCACCATAACAAATGTTACCTCACATACCCGACAAACCAGACAGTGATTCCTTCATTTCACCATGACAAATATCACCTCACATACCCGACAAACTAGACAATGATTTGAAAATTATTGCATTTGGGGCCTACATCCGACGGTTCGGAAAAAGACGAAAGATGTTTCGAGTAATTGGGAGGGTCTTGATTTGGTTGAAGAGTTGCTGTTCTTTAGGTAGCTTATTTCTTTTGCTTTTGAAGAATGTGAATCCGTGGGCAGGTTCGTAAAGTCCAATTTTAAAAAATTACAGCATTTTCTACCCGATATTGACTCACATCTGTACCCGTGTATTATTTCAGACGTGTGACACGTTGAGCAGTTTAGGTGGGCAAAGCACACATTCACCAGTGCAGTATGGTAACATCATTGGCAAAAGAAAACGAATGACAAACACATGCTTTCGGTGCTGTGCAAATAAAGGAACATCCTATCGTCCTTGCAATGCTAATCCTTGCAGCATACAAGGTCAGTTATGTGTGAAAGATTCTTAACAAACTGTAAAACTCCAAACGAAGAAAGTTACACTGTAGATTGTGTATTTAGTAGTTTATTTTGTTTTACGTCCCGTCGAGAATATTTCATGAGACGTCACCAGTTATAGGTGAAGTACCACAAAGTTAGACCTATGTTTAGCGCTCCGGGTCGTAGCAGTGAGGGTTCTTTAACGTACCAAGGCCTTTCGCGACATGAGTCCTTCGTTGTTAAGGTTATATTCGAAAGACCAGTGATTCTCACTTCTAAATGCTGAGCCTTTGGCGAAGGAGCAATTACTACTTATGTTTACGTCTTATGTTGATGCGGCCATGGCACGAGCGGGGGTCGAACTCACTATTTCCGGTTACGAAGAAAACGCTCTATGTATCCTGCGGTACCCCAACATGTACTTTCAAACAATTAAAACTACATCACAGAAACATGGGTATTGTGTTAAATTATCATAGAAAAATCAAGAAATTATGGACAATCATAATAACATCAAACCCTATGGGAAAATATGTATTGTTTTTAAACGGAAGAATGGGGCCTCCGTGGCCGAGTGGTTAGAGCATCGTGCTCAAAGTCATACGGCCTCTCACCTCTAGTCGGCGAGGGTTCGAATTTCGGTCGCTTCAATATATGTGAGAAGGTTTGCCAGTTTACTTTCGGAAGGTCGGTGGTCTCTTCCAGGGTACATTGTATCAGGATTCTTTCCTCCACCAATAAAAACTGGACGCCACCAGATAACTGAAAAATTGTTGAGTGTGGCAGAAATGAACATTCAATCAATAAACGGAAGAAAACTCCTAAATAAGCACGTATACAATTAGGGTTATATACGTCTACGAAAGCCTAAATAATCATAATGTTATATATACATTATCAGGCAAAATATTAAGATCTTCATTTAAGATGCGTTCGAAATGTTTCCCTGTAGAGAATTATAGTTCATAGTGAGGTGTGAATATTTACTCGCGAGGTGTAAATCGAATCACCTCGCCCTTTTTCCGTCGTATGCTAGAAAATCGGAAGTGTATGAATACTGCTCGAATTCTGCATTTTAGCAAGATGAGGCTCATTATAAATCTAATTGGAAATGGCGCACATTGGGATTTATGATACAAAATGACGAATTAAAATTAAAAACTTACCGAAATCAGTTCCTTTTTAAAATAATGCAGGCTGCATTCATTTTAATATTGCAAGAAACAAAGGCATTATGTCACTAAAACACAAGCGAAGTTATTGTGGGATTATACAGGGGAAAAGTTGGATTGAATTTAAGGATAAACGGGTTCAAACTTTGAAACTATTGTGCCAGTGCAAGAATACCGTTATTGTTGTAAAACAGGTATGGGGATAATCTCAGCGAGATTTGTCGAGGCTGGGTATTTGGACAGATGCCTCTTTCGAATTTCAGGTCAGTGTCACACAAAGTGATTTGGGAAATCTTGCCCGAACATCGGCCGTTTATTGCGATTAAAATGGGTTAAACTGAATTTCTCGCCGACTTCAACTTTTCGCCGTAGACATCCTATTAATTCCCTATCACCCCCCTCCAAAAAAATTACCACGCAATTGATGCAAAATTCAAAAGATAATTAATTCATTATATGTATCTGTCGTCAGAGTTAGGTTGATAATCTGTAAATTGCACATTCGAGTCAAGATTTTACTTTTTGGTACATGAGGCAGCATCTTAAAAAACTCTATCATACATCCTATATTTCCTATTCACAATTTCGATCGGCGTGTTACATATTCTTAATTTATGCACAGATACCACTACTACAGCAACAGTTACAACAACCACGCCCACTACAACTAGAACAACCACCCACTCTACAACTAGAACAACCACGCCCACTACAACTAGAACAACCACGCCCACTACAACAGCTACACCCGTCCCTACACGTGAGATTCACGTACATTACAGTAGTGAAATAATACTTATTTTTCACCGGTTGGATGAGTCAAGGATAATGCTTACATGTATATTAGACATCTGGTTTTGTTTTTGTTTTTTAATTTTTTAGATTCTTGTTACCAGTGCAATGGAATACCTATTTATATATGTGAGCAGTATTACACACCATTAACATGTGATAGTCCTGATAAGCAATTCTGTATAAATACCGTGGTTAACAACATCGATGGCTCCAGAACAGTACAAAGAAGGTGTGATATTGTTAAATAATTAGCATAGGACTATATATGGTATCTGACATCTTCCTGTATGCTTCATGTATAAGGTTGCTCAACTTAAAACCTTTTAGTTCACCTGAACCGAATCTCGAGTGAGCGTTCCTGAACTTTGTACGACATCTGCACATCCGTCTGTCTGATCTGTTCTTCTTCCCCAAACCCCATTACCAGTATAAACCAATCTGATTAAAATCAGATTTTTAATTCGCTTCGGTAATGTTATGTCGCTACGACATAACATTACCAGAGTTAATTAAAGGTCTGATTTTAATCAGACTGAGTATAAACCAATCTTCGCACAAAATGTTACTTGATAAATGGGAATTCAAACGACAGACCAAGGAAATACACCAAAAGGGTGAATTGTACGTATTCTCCTCTAGAACCACTAATTCAAAATAATTTTTTACTGAAACATACAATATAAATTCATATTTGGGGGCAGTATTTTGATATGGTATCCCCAGGATCAGCAGATGACCACAGTGGGGATTCAAAGATCTATACATGTATACACAGGAAAATGAACAAATTTACAGTTTTTCGAAACATTCTCATAAAATGTAAATTACAATTTGATGAAAAGGTAGCCCAATGGGTCAGCATGAGACTACAATATTTCAAGGTTTAGCATAAAGATATAAAAGAAACAACTCAAGAAGAATACAGGTTGTGTATATGTATTCTGTTTTTACAAATTGCGTAGTGTATCTCTGAGTTTGACGACAGGACATTTTAACTTGTTCTTTTTCTGTAGGTGTGCTACGGAACAGGAATGTGTGAGGCAGTGGTGGCAAGAATCTTCTGACCGACCAGAATGTACCGGGTATAACCCAAACACTCTCTCGTCATCTCATTTCCAGTGCACTTATTGTTGCACCGGGTCACTATGCAACAAGGGGATCGTTCCAAACGATTTATATGTTCCAAATATCCATCAATAAAACGCAGGAATTCTAATACACGTATATCGTGTCCTCTGTCTGCATTATTTTCTATTCTTTCCAAAGTCTAGCTGATTAAAGCTTCATTTTTCTAGTCCCTTACCCGCAAAACCAAAAGTGACTACTAGTTTTCACTCCGTCTGTCCTCCTGTCACAAGTTAGTTTTCTTGACTTTTTTATGTCATGCTTCGAATCAGGATTCAGGTGAGTGAAACATGGTTGAGTAAACTTCTCGAATGCTTTTAGTTTTCTGGGTTATTGTTATTATTATTATTATTATTATTATTCGAGATCTGTGTAACTGTAGAGGAAAGTATAAAGGGAACGTATACTACTTCGCTAGTGAGCTCGCTTTCCAAGTGATGTGGAAGAGTTTCGGCGAGCTTGATCAGTACTAAGATGGGTGACTGCTACACGTTACAAAACGGTGGGATTCTGATGTTTGAGGAGAGGCCTGCTTAAGGTAGAGTCTGTTCGAAGCTTTGGGACTTTGTGTCCATGTACGGGGACGACGGTGGTTGCCAAACATTCAGAGAGAACGATGCAAAGCTTCGGGACGAAGGTTTCCTGAAACATCTCTCTAAGTGAAAGAATTTTCTTTTTGAGTGAAAAAAAATATCTTTCAATGTATTGATTGATTGTTGTTTTCCGCCACACTCAACAATTTTTTAGTTATCTGGTGGCGTCCAGTTTTTGTAGGTGGATGAGAAAATCCAGATACAATGCACCCGGGAAGAGACCACCGACCTTCCGAAAGTAAACTGGCAAACTACTCTTAAAGTAAAAGATATATATATATATCTATTGGTGAGATATCTCTCTAAATGAAAAGATATCTCTTAGCTTAAAGAGATCTTTAAAATAAGATATATCCCTGTAAATGTTTACAGCCACAGTTTATAATATAAAAAAAGAAACTGTATATTAAAAGTTAAACAAAAACATAAAAAAGTAATCTTGAATTCTTAAAGGCATAGTTTAATATACTAAAGGCGTGTTTGAGTACTGAATTTGTAAAACATCGTTTTCAATTCGCTTTGATCGCCACAAATTGTTGAGTGTGGCGGAAAACAACAAACCATCAATCAATCAATTGATGGCCACAACACGCTTTTCTGGAGTTTTGAGCTTAAGCGACACGTGGTTTGTAATCGATTAGAATTTCTTGCATTCAATGACAGTATTAAGTATTGAAAAAGAAAAACATTGGCTTTTGGAATAAAATTTTGATTGAAAGATGCCTCGCATGATTGGAATTGATCCTTTGCGTGCTTTTGGGATTACTAGAAATGGGATGTCTCAAAGCAATGTCTCAAGGCAGTTTGCAGTTCATATTAACACTGTAAATTCTTTATGGAGACGAAATCAGCAACTGACACCGTTCGGGGCCGCCCACGATCAGGACCCCTGCATGTGGCGTCACGTCGGCAATATACATATATTAGGGGTCACATTTGCGTAATCTATTACAATCGGCTTTTTTGACCGCTAGAAGCCTCCCTGGGGATCGACGGATAAGTCCTCGTACTGTAAGGAACAGATTGCGAGAGGCCAACATTTGTCCTTGACGTCATGCTATCCATCCTGTTCTGCTCCGCCGTCACCGAGTTGCGACGTTAGCGTAGTGTAGGAGGCATCGTCGTTTCAACAACAGAGATTAGATGGAAGTTCTGTTTACGGACGAGTCGAGATTTCATCTTGACAGCATTGACGGTCGTTTTCGAGCTTACCGTCGTGCTGGGGAAAGTTACCTTGACGCCTGCGTTATTCAGCGGCGCCAATTTGGTGGTGGGACTGTTATGGTCTGGGGTGGAATTGCAACACATGGAAGGATCCCTTTGGTGATTGTGAAGGGCAATTTAACCGGCGTTCGCTACCGTGATAAGATGGAACGCCGGCACGTCATTCCATTCATTCACAACAACTAGCATAACATCATTCTGCAGCAGGACAACGCACAACCACACACAGCACGGGCTGTTAGTGACTATCTACCGCAACAAAACGTGATTGTGCTAACCTGGCCTGCAATCTTACCTGATTTATCGCCTATAGAACATGTTTGGGATCAAATGGAACGACGTCTACGTCAAGAGCCACCCACCCCCACCCCTGGTTTCGTTGAACGCTTTGCGTCGTTTTTTATTGTGCTTATATAACATGATTCATTCAATGCGTCGTAGGTGTGAAGAATGCATCAGTGCAATTGCAAGCTATTAAACTTGTGAAACTTTTTTGCACCTCCCTTACTTTCAGTGGCTGTTCGTATCAACTCTCCGAATGTAACATCAAAAATGTGAATGGAGATTTAGTATGCGATAATCATAAGTGTTTAAATTAATTGTTAAGATGAGAAAATATTGCAAAAAATCAAGAAATGGCGAAGTCCTTTTTATCATGATAGGCCGTATCTGGAAAGGTCTGATAAACTGTGGAACACACGTTTCTCTAAAGATTGCGATTAAAGATGCAATGGAACCTCACTCCAGTATTATGCTTTAATCAGGGGTTGAAATGAACTTTAATTACTGATGTTTGTAATAAAATAGCTTTGTATAAATTCTGATAGTAATTCCAAGGTTGGAGAATCATAGGTTCTTTAATTCTACTCTAAAAGAAGGAACCTTCGAGTGTCGATATCTCAGTAGATTGATTGATTATATACTGTTTAACTTCCCGCTCGAGAATTTTTCACGCATATGGAGACGTCACTATTGCGGTGAAGGGCTGCAAAATTTAGGCCTATGCTCAGCGCTCAGGGCATTTGAGCAGGGAGGGGTCTTTATCGTGCCACACCTGCTGTGACACGGGGCTCGGTTTTTACGGTTTCATCCAAAGGACCGCTCCATTTAGTCGCCTCTTACGACAAGCAAGGGGTACTGAGGGCCTATTTCAACCCGGATCTCCACGGGAGGGAGCTGTCTGATATGACAGGAAAACTATATTAGTGATACTGCTAAGATGATATGTTGCGTCTGCTACCAATTCATTTTTGGTGCTTAATGAAAAGGCTTTTTTCTCCCACCAGCTGGATTTCTACTTTCGCATTCGTGTTTCCGGATAACCAACACCTAAGAGCTAACTTTGAAGAATTTTTTTGAGAATTCCCAAAGTTTTATTACGGCGGGGCCAGGTCTATCTGTCCGTTACTTCCCGAGGAGATATCAGATATAGACTACTTTAATGGGTTCAGAGTCGATTCAATCTTGCAGCTAGTTGTCGGCAATCATTTAGCTGGCCGATATATAGCAATCCAACCGTACAGGTTTTTCACTCATATTGAGACATCACCAGTTGTAGGTGAAGTACCACAAATTTAGACTTGTGCTTAGCAGTCAGGTCCGTAGCAGTGAGGATTCCTTAACATTCAAAAGCCTGCTGCGACGCTGGACCTCCGAAAGGTCATATCCGAAAGACCCATAATTGTCACTTTTAAGTGCCGAACATTTGGCGGAAAAGCTATCACTGCCTTTGTTTACGTCTCGGGTTTGATGCGGCCATGGCACGAGTGGGGTTCCAACTCAAGATCTCTTGATTACGAACCGAACAATCTACCACTGACCTACCGTGACCGGTGCAACCTTACAGAAAGCGGATTCAAAGAAACCCTGTGTTCGCATAAACGTATATGATCTAATATCCATTCCAGTTTGTAATGAATTGTGCATTCAGGATTGCTACTAACGTTACTCCGTTTGCTGCCAAAATAAAGCCGCATTTCATATATAAATTCCAGAATTCACATGCTTAACGTTATTCGGTACTTTCCTTCCTCTTGACTTTAGATATCACTAAAGAGTTATACGACAAAACCAGAAAATTCACCATCGTAACGTCTCGGACCTTTTCAGCAAGTGGAAAATTTGTGTTTTCCTAGGTTGCCCCAAATTTCGAGAAGATGCAATTGTAATATCCAAACACCCAATCAGATCTATTTCGACGAAATTAGCTTTAGAAAGAGACCAAATTCACAATAAAAGTACTTCCAGTCATCTTCGATCCAGAGAAGTCTCCTCTGATGGCAGATATGCGGATTCTAGAACCCGGATTTGATTTCAAAACTCCATGTACAATCAAAGATTCATAATACGTAATTCCATTTAGATGCGTTACTTAAGAGTCGTGTTTGATTACAACTTACCTAACTATGGGTTTAGTCTTGATTTGATCAATTTTGACAAAATAAAATGTTCCATCAAAAGTGTCACATTTTAAGAATATACAGTCGGAAATAGTCGTTATGCAGTGTTATATTGCGAAAGGTTTTGGGTTTAGACGTTTGATTGCAATGTCGTGAATTTGCTAGCCTGAAACGGGTTTCGTTGTCATTAAACACGGCTTTAAAGTCAAAATCCTTCAGATCTGCTCGTTATGATAGCACGTCGATTGAGCTGAAGGGCCTCTAACGATCCAAGGGATCCTGCCTAGTTGCCTAACTTAGCTCCCAGCGACTCCTTCCTATTTTCAAACCTGAAAAAGGATATCCATGGACGTCATTTTCGGTTTGACAAAGAAGTCGTGACGGCTGTTAAGGAGTGGGTCAATGGAAAGGACCCCGACTTTTTCAGTTCTGGGCTGATGGCACTTGAACACCGTTGGTCTAAGTTCATCACACTAGAGGGCAATTACATCGAAAAAGAAGAGATGGATCTCAACCGGAAATAAGTTAGGCTGGTTACTTATTGACTCGCCCTCGTATCTTAGCCTTTTTAAATTAAAACAGGATTTAAGTCTCCAGTGTTGTACTCTGCAGCAAAATCAAAATGTTAAGAACATGATAAATACAACAAAACATCGATTTGGTTTTTATTCCCTGAAAAAAAATTCATAGCCGGACTGACAGACGTGGCAGTAGGTAATAATTTACTAAGTTTGTTTATATATTGATTTTACTTTGGTACAAGGGACATAATATGTAGGTGATCATTAAATATACCCATTTATTATACCCCAGTAAAACGAAGTTAGTGGGGGTATACTGGAATCACCTTGTTCGTCTGTTTGTCCATCAGTGCAATTTTTCCAAAGTACATCGCTAGTACCGATGAACAGATTTTATTCAAACTCTATGTATAGCTTATGTGTATGATGAAGTTGTGCACATGCTATTTTGATTGAGATTTTTTCAACATTCAAGGAAGTTATTGAAATTATTTTCCATTTTGAGGGAGGGTTGTCATTGTCCAAAGTATATCTTAAATTCAGCAAGCATCCCGAGTGTATTGCAGGCAATACAAAGTCCCTTATCGGTAGAATGATTCAGTCAAAAGTAGGTCAATCGTAACGGAACTCAAGCTTGTTCTGTAACTATCCAAGACAAAGTCATGTATAAAATTTCAGTTGAATACATTCATCCAATGCGGAGAAATCTCGAAGAATGACAGACAGGCAGACAGACCGAGGGTAAACTAATAGCCCCAGCAAAGCCGTAAGGAACTGATAACCAGATTTTATTCAAACTTGGTGTATATATTATGTATATAATAAAGTTGTGCGCTTGTCATTTTTATCGAGATTCTTTCACATTAATGGAAATTATGAATATTTTCATTGAAGGATGGTTATTGTCATCTCCAAAGTATATCTTAAAAATTATCCAAACTTTTTATATATATTGTGTATATAATGAATTTGTGCGCCTGTCATTTTTGTTAACATTTAAGGAAGTTATGGATATTTTCATTTTACATGTCTTTTTCAACTTTGTATGGACTTAGTCATTTTCTTTTAGATTTTGCAACGATCTGTTCTTTCACAGAGACTACTGCAAAAGGTTTGGAGATGGTCTGTCTGTGGATATGATTTTGTTAAAAGATGTGTCATTCACTGGCTTATGTACTTTGATTAAAAATCCTTGAAGTAATATTCAGAAGTTATATGAAGCATATCTTAAATATTCTGAGTAATGCTTTACTGCAAAGTGTATAGTCTTATATTTACAGTAATTACTCTCAAGAAAACAGAGTTCCTCTTCATGTCAAAAGGATGTTTATTCTTCAATGAGCACAAATTCACTATTTCCCATCATTCAATGTACCCTGCGGGGGTATTAGTCCCGTTAGGACAGTTCTAGTTTTAACTGATGCATCAGTATTATTCCATTGGTTGGTGTAAAGCTACAAACGCGACGTACTACAATCTACGTCTACATTTTTCTTTTTCTTCTTCTTATCAGTAGAGGCACCCAGTCAAAATAAGCTGAAAAGAGGGCGAGTTGTCTCTGACTGAGGGCGAGTTGACTCTGACTGAGGGCGAATTGTCTCTGACTGAGGGCGAGTTGTCTCTGACTGAGGGCGAGTTGCCTTAGGGGCGAGTTGTCTCTGACTGAGGGCGAGTTGTCTCTGACTCTGACTGAGGGCGAGTTGCCTTAGGGGCGAGTTGTCTCTGACTGTGGGTGAGTTGTCCCTGACTGAGGGCGAATTGTCTCTGACTGAGGGCGAGTTGTCTCTGACTATGACTGAGGGCGAGTTGCCTTAAGGGCGAGTTGTCTTAGGGGCGAGTTGTCCTGATTCCGACCAGTTCCAACCTGTTTTTCGAATTATGTGTTTTATTCTTGGTTTAAATTAGATTTTATCGTCAATTATTGCTGTACTGAAATCTATACTCACTGTAAGGCAATGAAATAATTCATGGAAATCTTTTTAAAAATGCAAAATTCTACTTTTTTCGCGCCAAGGGGACCCAAACTTCCTAGGCAGAAATTGAGGAGAGACAAATGAATCAACATGGACGTATCGTTAGATGACTTTCGCGTGCAAATCAGGTAATGAGACGAAAATATATAATTAATGGAAGCATTCTATTGAAATTTCAACACATTTTATTGAATATAGCAATCTTCATTTCCTTAAATCATTTTTAATAATGGTTGTAACTTGTCAACATGTGACAATCGAATTGATCAATACTGCGATTTCTGAAGAAGTAAAAATGAAACCAGAACATTAAATAAATATTTTGGAAAAGTTAATATGAATAGAAGACGCTGCAATCCTGAGTTTTATGTTTATTTTAATATGGGTGTATCTTACATTATACAATGAAAGCAGCAAGCAGGAAAATGGTATCCTTGTGTAGATCTATATATATACGTACCCATGGCTAATGTCTACATGATGTTAACTAAAGTAAATTTTATTTTAAGTGGGTATTATATACATATAACAAGTCAGTGTAAGACCTATGAGCTTTTTATCTGGCTATTATATATATCATAGACAAATTTAGACACATAACATGCATATACAATATATACAGACATTTCACAGATCAACAAAAGAAAAATTAAAACATTCCATGATAGAATATATACAAATAAAATAAATGAAACTTACCCCCACTTCCCCCCCCCCCCCCCCCCACCCATTACACTTTGGCTGGAAATATTGATGAATTGAACAAATGGCGATTAAATAGTCATATAACCATGTGTCAAATTTCCCATTTGAAAAGAGACCATTCTGAGTTTAGCTACAAACCACAATTAATAATGTACTATTACTTGTGACTACAAATTTGTAGCGGTCAGTCTGGTTTCATCGCCGTTGACCAGTTAATTCAGTTGGTAGAGCACCTGACTAGAGATTCAGGGGGCTCGGGTTCGAAACCCAGTCTGGTCCTTTGCATTTTCTCCCTTCTTGTTTCATTTGGTGCATTTGACCACCCCTGGACTTGGAGATGAAACTTCTGCCAGGGGAAAAAGAATCTGGGTTGTGTCTTTGAAGGCAAAGACCATATAAGGAGGGAGGAATGTGGTGGTCAGACAGGTTTGATTGCCAGTGGCCAGTTAACTCAGTTGGTAGAGCATCTGACTAGAGATTCAGGGGATTTGGGTTCGAATCCTGGCCTGGTCCATTGCGTTGCCTCCCTTCCTGTTACAAATGAATATTTGCACACTGAACCTAATCATAAGAATATAACAAATCCTAAATGTTACATAAAATAAAAGAAAGTTGCATGAAATGAAATTTTCCTTCTCTTTATTTCTACGAAGGCCTGATTTTAGTCCAGTATGAATCTGATTTACAACTAGGTACAAATGGACATGCATAACATCGACAGCTCAGTCACACATGTTAGGTTCATTGGCTTCAAATTTACAGAGAACTATAATGTCAGTATAGCATGATAGATGATAAATGTCTTGATTTTCTCCACCTATTCAACCAAGAAGATAATTTAAGCTGGATATATTTTATTGTGGTGTTGTTTTTTGGTTTGTTTTTTTTCTTTTATAAAAATAATTCAATGACAAAATTTCTGCTCTCCAAATTTCTGAAATGAATAAATTATTGAACTTTTAACTCATTTATGCTTTTGCACGTACAGTAATGACTTGTACATGACTATAGAGTTAGGGAATAGTTATTTTCTCATAAATTTGTTATTTTACAGTTATGACTTGTACATGACTATAAAATTAGGGAATAGTTATTTTCTCATCAATTTGTTATTTAACAGTAGTGACTTGTACATGACTGTAGAATTAAGGAATAGCTATTTTCTCATCAATTTGTTATTTTACAGTAGTGACTTGTACATGACTGTAGAATTAAGGAATAGCTATTTTCTCATCAATTTGTTATTTTTGACTATTAATGCTGATTTAAATGTCGAAATTGAGTTTTACTGGCAAGGAATTGGTAAAACGGATGTTTTTGACTGTTATATCAGCATTAACAAATAACACGACAGTTATTCCCATTCTAATGCATTTTGTGCACTTTGCTTGGTGTTTACATCCTATTTCATTGAGTTTTGCCTCTCTGATAGATATGAAATGTGGCACAAAAT
Source organism: Ostrea denselamellosa (assembly GCA_024699665.1). NCBI lineage: Eukaryota > Metazoa > Mollusca > Bivalvia > Ostreida > Ostreidae > Ostrea > Ostrea denselamellosa. The sequence continues at coordinate 10,501,152 of JAMZEH010000020.1, read as the reverse complement.
TTTTACATTTGATGTTAGCTTTTTTGGGGTCATTCTATTATGATGTCACAATAGAAAGTTCTCCGCCATCTTAATGCTTGTTCATTAACCAAAACAGTTGCATTAGTCTAAGAATGCAGAATAAATACAATTTCACTACAAGGTAAATAAATTTAAATCAATTAATGAAGTTCTTTGATTTATTTTTATATAGAAATACTAATTTTGGGTTTTCTGGAAGAGGAAGAGGGAATGTTCGTGGTCGTGGTGTGGGAAGGCTAAAGTTTCAAAGAGGTGGAATAAATACAGCATCTTTTCGAGGAGATTCAGAAGTTTTTAGAGGTGGTATAGGTACTGGCAAAGAGACCAAAAATTTAACATTCTCTATTGAAAATAAACCTGGTAGATTTGACGCAAGGACAAAAATATCTGCCAGCAAAAAGCCTGTAGATGCAAGAGAAAAACTTGTGTCAAAAGCGAAACATACAGATGCCAGAACAAAGATTGCAACTTCAAAAGCCAGAAAGCTGGGGAACCCAACAAGTGATGCCAGAATGATTATTACAAGCAAAACAGATGGCAAGGGAGGAAATGTAAAAGTTCGATTAGGATCAGGGGATCACACGGCCAGTGCTCCACTAACTAGAACCGTTAGTCACTCACTACTGCTACTTTAATTTCCGATTCGAAATTTTAAAAAAACTGAATTATTGACGTATACATAGAAAAAATATAGAGCTGAAACGATTCACCGGAATTTTGATACTCTTTAATATAAATACTTGATTCAATGTTTAATTCATTTCTTCAATCTTTGGTTCAATACTTTTTGTAAAATTGGGTTTGGTAAATGCTTGAGCTGTAAGGATTATTTTTACATGCACGAGGAACAAAGTGGTGTCCGATAACGGTCAGACTATTGTTATCTTCAAGTCTAACAAAAGCAGTAATGAACTTATATTTAAAATACAAAGCCCACAGGCATTTTACCATTCGGTGGTTTGAAAGCATTTTGCTATTAAATTTGTGGCTGCAAATCTTTTTACTAAAAATTTTTACTTCAAATTATTCGTTTTTTCTGTTAAATGTATTGAAAATATTGAATCGTGGCGTGAATATTGCAATACATTTTGTATCGTGAAGGGGGTGTATTGTTTCAGCCTTAACAATTAACAGTTGTACAGCTGAACTTCAGTATCTTGAACATCAATGTCTCAAATTTCATGGATATGTTGAAGTGAATCGGAAGTCCCAACTACATTTTCTTTATGTATTTTAACCTCAGTATGTCGAACTCTTGAATATCTCAAAGTTTTTTTTTTGGGTCCTATCAAGTTCAAGATAATGTGGTTTGACTGTACTTAAAGTTTGGTTTTACAATGAAAGCAAAAAGTTTTCATAATGCTTACGGTGAGTTAAGTTACATGTATTATACAAGATAAGACTTCATCAACCAATGCTAATGAGACTCCAGTCTGATGGGTCATTGAATCAAAGCTTTTAACGTAGATGGCATTACAGAGTGATATACAAGATATGATTTTAATTTAACCAGATCTTTGTTGAAACTAGTCCTTGGATAGGAATAATAATTATTTATGATTTATTATAGCTCCAATCAAGAGGATTGTCAGGGTCATTACAGATAAAGAATGGATCAATTACTCGTACAATATCAGGAGGGAACGAGGTAGTATTTTTAGCTTGCTTGAGTATTTTAAATTATTTAAAAAAAAAAAAAAAAAGAATATCCAAGAACAAAGTCAGCGTTTGTCTAATTTTACGGAATCACACATTCATGGAATGAAAGGATTTTTTTTATATAAAGTTGGAATGTGGGGGTGGGGGTGGAGCACAGTGATGTTCATGATGTTTTGCACTTCCTGTTTATGAAGGATTTAAATTCATATGTGTGTATGACTATGTATCCATATGGATAAGTATAGCTTCACGTACTATGAAGACATTGATAGTTAGACATCCACAAAATTTAATGGTTTTACAGTAATAATTTTCAGGAATGATATATTAAGTCAGAATTTGCAGTGTGTCAGATTGCAGATTGTATATGCTAGACTTGATAGCATCTTAATTCTGAATTGAGATTTTGTTTAAAAAAAAAAAAAAAAGAGGATTTGTGATTAGAAATGGTGCTACAATTTCAGTACTTTAAGAACTGGAGAAAAGGGTTTGATATATATAAGATATAGTTTAAGCAAGATATTAATCCTTACACTACAGCTCATTTTGCTCAAAAATAGTAAAATCACAATTTTCCCGAGCTTTCTCTAATTTTGTTGCATAGTTGAATATATAAACTTTGCAAAAATAACACATTTTGAAAGTTGAAAATTCTTGTTTAAGTGCAAAAATTGATAGTTTTTGAAGGCCTTTTTTAACAACATTGAGACTTCCTCTTTCAGTCTTTGGACACATTTATACGGAGGGCAAACAATCCAGTGAGAGGAATTGTACAATGGCTAGACCCAGAATTTTGACAGATTATGCGAGAAAAGGGTTAAAATAGAAAAAAATACAACATTAGTGGCCAAGTGGTTAGGCTGTTGGACTCTCGACCAAAAAGTCGTGGGTTCGAGTCCTGACCACAGCACAGCCGACGTTGTGTCCTTGGGAAGGCACTTTACACAAATTTCCTCACTTCACCCAAGTGTAAAAGGGGTACCTGGCTATAGACAATGAAAGATATTGTTAGAATGTTAGTGTTCTAGTGCCTTAAAGGCAGCTTGCACTGTGAAAGCTCTGGAAGGGAATAAGGTCTGTTGAGGTAATAATGTATTGTGAAGCTGCTTTGTGCAGCATATGCTGGAAAAAGCACTATATAAAAGCCAATCATTATTATTATTATTCATACGCAAACTAGAACTTACGTGGGGAAATCACTATGACCCTCTAGCTATGAGACACACACACACAGGGCTTTTAAAGTAATTGCTACTTTTATCAAAACAGCCCCGTGGGATCGGGGTTAGAATAGGTCCTCAGTACCCCTTGCTTGTCATAAGAGGTGACTAAATGGGATGGTCCTTTGGATAAGACTGCAAAAACCGAGGTCCTGTGTCACAGCAGGTGTGGAACAATTAAAATCCCTCCCTGCTCAAAGGCCCTGAGTGCTGAGCATAGGCCTAAAGTTTGCAGCCCTTCACCGGCAATGGTGACATCTCCATATGAATGAAAAATTCTTGAGCAGGATGTTAAACAACATATAATCAATCAATTTATCAAAACACGTGGTGTGCTTTAGCAAAAACATTATTTGGTTATAGGGACATGAAAGGTTTTCTGTTTTAATAATGATTTATAGTTACTTAATTATAGAAGCAGGAAATAATCCCATACTTGAGAAGTGAGTGTGGACCCCAGTAAGGGGTATTTAATTAAGTTTTCATACAACACATGTGTTTTCATGCTGAATCATGTGATGTAAAATGTCCAAGTCAGAATGAAGAAACCATTAAATTCCAGATGATCTTTAAAGCGCAGTTGAGAGCATATTAATGCATTCCTAATGTTCAAAATTGTCAGTATTGTTATGATTTTTATCATTTTATCAATACATGTTTTAAAAAACACTCTATTAAAATGTGGAAAATGAGCTGTAGTACCCCTTTAAAGAACTAGAGAAAATGGTCTGTTATAAGATTATAGTTTAAGCAAGACAAGTTACCAGTACTAAGTCTTTGTTATATGAGCACTTTGTTAGAAAACAAATTTGTGGCATGTGATAAATTTGAAAAAAATAGTCTCTTCAATTTTGTAGACACAGAACTGTGTTATTGATAATCACAGTTGAGCTGTGTAAAAAAATAAAGATCACAAGTAAATCAGCTTTTATTTGCATGAGAAAGAGAATTATAATTTAAGAGATTCTTGAGCAGGACTTTTTGCCAGTGGCCTGATTAAGAACATTATTCATGAAAAATGTGAACCACAAAACAAAATAGAAATTAAATGAAATGAGACTAAATAAAATGAAAGTAGAGCTCTCATACAGAATACTACAAAACAGAGTTTGACTTAGTTGACATCTATACATGTGTCTTTCATAAACCTCTGTAGAGGATACCGCCAATCATCTTCCAAAAGATGATTTAGCAACTGCATAAATTGTATGAGGGTTTTGTTTTGTTTTTGTCATTTGAGCCCCAGGGTGAAAATGAAAATTCCAAAACCTATTTGCACATTCACAGAACCCCACCAATTATCTTTCAAAGGATGACTTGGCTACTGCAAAAATGTAAGAAAAGTTCTCGGAATCAGAATTTTGTAGAAAAATGTTTTCTATCCCCATTTAGTTACCAAGGTGAAATGAAAATTCCAAAATCCCATTGCATGTCTACAGCACACCACCAATCATCTTAGAAAAGATGATTTGGCTACTGTGTAAAATGTAGGAGGAGTTCTGGGAACTAAGTTGGGTTTTTTTTTTTTCTTCTTTTCTTTTTTTTTTTTTTAACCATCATTTTTTGACCCCCATTTTGCCCCCTGGGTGAAATTGAAAATTCTGAAACCTTATTGCACATCAAAAGGACACCACCTATCATATTCCAAATGATAAATGGTTACTGCTTAAAATAAAGGAGGAATTTGAAGAAAACTTTGTGTTATTTGGTTTCAATTCTGGATTTCTTTTCATTTGATACTTTTGGAAGGTCAGTGGTCTCTTCCCGGAATACATTGTATCTGGGTTCTCTCCTCCACCAATGAAAACTGGACGCCACCAGATAACTGAAAATTGTTGAGTGTGGCGGAAAATAATAAACAATCTTTTCGTTTGATTTAGTCTGGTTTCAATTTTTTGGATTTCGTTTTGCGATTTAGAAGTACCCAACTTGTATACAAGTACAATATAGAGTATATACACATATTATTCTGTTTTATTATTATTCAGTCACAAGCAATTTATACTTTACCTTCAAGCCTCCTTCCTCTCTAACTGTCGGAGAAAGTGGAAATCCTGTCATCCAAATAAAGAACGATCAATTTTACAATCCAACCTCCAAAGTACAGTTGGACAATTACTATGAGGAGGATGAAGAATATGTTTCTAAGCCAGTGAAGCCTGCAACCTACCTGGTGGAAAAAACACTGACTGTTAAAAAACCACAACTCCTTCCCACTCATAGTTTTATACAAGAAATGCCAAAACGCCAACCCCAGGTTGTGAAAAAACCTGCCATAATTGCTACAAGGAAACCTTCCCCAATTCGTTTTGATAGTTCAGACTTTGATGTAATTGATGATACACACAGGGAATTGAAGCGCAAGGCCTCATCAGCCCCAGCATCAGGACCATTGAAATTCGTCAAGACCACTGGATATGGATCAGAGGTTCCATCCTTGTCATCGGACAGACCAAAAATTTTCAAGGCAGCAAGCATTCAAGAGGAAGCTGTTCCAACAGAACCACAGGTACAGTGTGTCTCATAAGTGTGATGTCTTTTGAATTTTACTGTGCAGAATGTAAGGGCACATGTATTTTATCATAATGTAAGCAATTTGACTTTCAGGTGGAATCCACAGATGGATATCGGGTCATTGTCTCCAATCTTCACTCCATTGTAGTGCAGAATGACATCATAGTAAGTAGAACTGGGCTATAAACTGGAATCATCCTGTCTGTTTGAAGTTCTTGTTCTTTCATAAATCAAACATGATTTTTCCGCAGCACAGTGGACAGACTATGTTTTAAATCAGTTGATCTTTCCGGTTATTTGTTGGTCTAGAGCCTTTGGTAGGTCAAACTCTGTTTGATACTTCGTTCTATTAATCAGATATGTTCTTAACGAAGATCATATTGATAAGGTCAGGGTCACAGATTGTGTAATGTAAACTGTTTTACGGTAGTCCCTAATGGATATAAATTTTGCTGCCAACCCTAAATATTTTATTGAAAAAAACAAAACAAATATATATATATATATATATATATATATATATATATATATATATATATAAGAATTAAAAATCCAGAATTTACAGACCAGAATTTTTTTCTTTTCATGTTAGAGCTTGTATGATTTACAATTTGACTACTATTGACCTTCAGAATGTTTGAAAAGTATAGCATTTGTAATGGATATAGACCTGCAATCAAAGCATTTCAAAAGCTAAGATTTCAAATGAAATGTTTTGATAAGATGAAATGTTTTAACTATTTACTGTACATAATTTTTGGGGGAGTGAAATAGGAAACACACATATATTTTATTTTGGCCTTATGATGAAATAGATCATGAAACTACTGAAAATTCAAGTTATTTTGAACTAACAGATTCAGTGAATGGAAAATCTGCTAAATTTTGTGTTTGTGGTTTGAGGTTTGTCCCTGTAATTGGAAATTCTGGAACATACAGTTTTTGGTCTATTAAAAAACTTTTTAAAACCTTTTGAATGGATAGTGATAGGACTTTCATATTTCACATGTGTATTCCTTGTGACAATACCTTTCTTTTGGTACCAAAAATTTTGACCTTCTTTTGAAAAACATTAATCTAGGCATTAACCTTTTGAATGGTTAGTGATAAGGATTTCACATGTGTATTCCTTGTGACAAAACCTTTGGGTACCAGAATTACTTTACATAGGCATCTGTGTTTTGCAAACACATTTTGTTTGTGATCGAAATAGTGGCCATAAATAAATTAATTAAATCAGTAATTTGATAATAACTATCAGAACTATGAAAGTCATTATGTCATCACATAGTAAAAAAGAAATAAGTCAAGCAGTAAAATGTTGAAGGTGCAATAAAAATGTGAAATATTGTGTACTGACAGTTAATTAGATTGTATCAACAGTGTTCAATGATTGAGTATATTGTGGTGTTAACATTTCCACTAGCAATTTGATCAACATGTTTCAGTGTGTAGTTCAGCAGTTTCTTGTGTTTTATAATACCCTAGTATACTCTGACACATTGTCTATGTTCCTGTCATCTTGCACATTCCATGTATATATTATTATTCATCACAACAGAGTTATATAATTAGGATGAAAATCTTCCCTGTTGTTCCCTGTGATACTGTGCAATTTATACCAATAAACCTCTTTATTCTAACAGCAAAAGCTGACCATTGCCCTGTATATATTTTATTTGCAGTCCTGTATACTGCATATATTTTATTTGCACACCTTCCTTGTTTTCTCATAATGATAGAGATTTGGTATGTTTAAAGGGTGATTAATATAAATTTTCAAAGGGCAAATAACTCTTTTTAGCACTTAATAAATTTATGGAGTCTTTTATCTGTGTATGGCCTTAAATGTTGCCTCAGAATTTTTTGTAAATGAATACTAGGCTGCTTGTCAATACAAGTTTGTAAATACATATAAAATATTGTTTCCCAGGAACTGTTTGGTGCCATTGGACCAATCAAGCGAGCCAGACTGTTGAAGACAGGAATAGCAGAAGTTGTGTACCTCAACAAAGACGATGTCCAAAAGGCCATCCAGAAATACCACAACCGAGAACTTGATGGTAAGCCTAATTCTGGTACAATTTTTTAATTGGTTTGCTGTCACTCTGCCTAGTACATTAAATAAGGATTTAAACCTGTTCATTTCTTACAAACTTGATAGGATTGACATGCAAGTTATGGTGCAGCATATGAGTTAAGAATTAAGTCTAAAATGGTCATAGTTAGGTGATATGATAAAAGTCTCATTTTTATACTTCAGGATTACCAATGCAGGTGAAATTGTACACTCCTCCTAAACCCAAGAAAGTGGCACCCGAATCTGTTGTTGGTAACGTCAAAGATGTTGAAGGTCCCCTTAAGTAAGTTGTGAGATGCAGAATTAAATTGTTTCTTTTGTAAAACTAAAATTTTTGTCCAGTTTTATTATACCTCCCCCCCCCCCCCCCCCCTAAAAAAAAAAATAAAAAAAATAAAACTGGAATCGCCTTCTTCATCCGTCCACATAGTTAGTATATGCATGCACACCAATGAACAGATTTGATTAAAGCTCTGTGTATATTTTATATGAACAGTTGTGCACCTGCTTTTTCTGTAACATTAAAGGAAGTTTTGGATTTTTTCCATTTTAAGAGTGTGTGTGTGTTATTTGTCATTATTCAAAGTATGTCTTTTGTATAAAAAAAAACCTTTGATTCTTCAATGAGCACAAATTCACTATTTCCCACCAGCCAATGTGCCCTGCGGGGGGAGGGGGGGGAGGAGCATTAGTCTGGTTAGGACAGATCTAGGTTTTGCACATTTCACCATTATCCTTATTGGATGAATTCAAAACTGGACTAATTTAAAATTTTCATTACCTTAGAAATAGTCATAAATGGTTTGAGGGGAATTTAAAACAGAAAAAAATCATTTGAGGGGAATTTAAATCTAAGCAAAGAAACTCTCCCGTATACAGTAATTTTATGGGGTACTGTTATCTTTTAAATAATAATTTTGTTTATTGACAGAAATGTTGCCTCATCATGTCTTAAATATTCAGTGTACATGCAAATCAAATTCAATGGTTAGGAATAATGTTGTTAAGTTTTTAGCTTACTCAACCAAAAATCTCAAGTGAGCTTTCTATCTTTTATGCAAACATAATAAATCATGTTCAAAAATGAGTCATGTCCTAGTATAGGGTGCGGGGAACAAATGTTTAGAGCTTTTCTCCAAGTCGTATCTATAGAGCAGAGTAACATGGATGGATGTTCTGGCCCATGGCCCCTCTTGTTTAACTCTTTACATATACATGAAACCTTGTTTTTATTGTTTTCAGACTTGGTAAAGATAATCCCAAGAAAGGCTCTGATTTGGATGTGAACATTCTACACAGAGCATTATTCAAGACAGGCACACCCAACAAGACAAAGGTGGCATTCACAGTCAAAGTGTAAAAAAGACTAGACTTTTTATCTCTGGCCGAGCTGCAAAGTTGTAGATTATCAAGTGCAGAAGAATAAACGATCATTAATAATTCCAGGTATTCATTGCCTTTCATTTTTACCGATTCATTAAGTGATATTTTGAGTGTGCATGGGGCAGGATACTTTTCTCCTCATTCCCTACTTCTCCCTCCATTTCTTCTCCCTTTCCCAAATTTCTTCTCATTCATTGCCACAATATTGTCATGTACTCCAGCTTCTCCTTTTATTCCTACCTCCCATTACACTACTTCTTCAGTTTTCCCAATTTTCCACTCCTACATCCCCACAATATCCCACTCTTACAGTCCTCCATGTCCTACACAATCCTCCCAATTTCCCGCTCCTACAATCCTCACATAATATCCTGCTCCTATGATCCTACTCCTACAATACAGAGCTGCAGCGAGTCCTTCATTGCCAAGTTCATTATTTTAGACAGAGACGCAACTGTTCACTCCTTTTAAGGTACAAGAAAATGAAAGATTATTTTTGCAAATGTTGACAAAATCATGGAATATTTTCATAGCATCCTGTATGATATCAATTCTTTCTGTTGTCATTCATTGCACAAGATTATTCATTAAATCTATTTCAATGCTGTGTGGGTTTTTTTTTACTTGTACCTTGTGCTTTGTTTTGTATAGTACATTGTACACCATATTAAATTAAATTCAATGAACGTACATATACTTTTCTTCTGTTCTTGTGAGAGGAACTAAAATGTTTTGCTCTTGGCATATAAACACTAAAATCAACTCAGTTAAAGAACAATTTTTGTAGTTGAACCAATAGAATCAACTTCATATACAGTACAAGTATTTCTACAAGACTAAGAGGACAGAACAAGTGTTCAACATCTTCAAATTTAAAGAAATGTTTATAGCATAGCAATGGAAGGAGATGAAAAAGTGATGAGAAATGAAATGCTAATGAAGTGAAAGTCAAATTTTAGAGAGAGGTCAAATATCGGAGTGAAGGTCAAATTTGAAATAGAGAGTAATAGCAGTGGAGCAAGAATATCCTCATTTCTGTACTCGCCTGAAGGAAAAGGAACTAACGTCGTGGCTTTACTGACTGTCCCTGATCCAGCACAATACTGACAACATGACACTGTGGCTTTTATTATCTGTCCCTTATCCAGTACAATATTGACATCATGGCTTTTACTGTGTCCCTTATCTAGTACTTTTGTAGCTCACCTGAGCCAAAAGCTTAAGTGAGATGTTCTGATTACCTGTCGTCTCTCTGTAAACTTTCACATTTTCAACTTTTTCCCCAGAACCACAGGGTCAATTTCAACGAAACTTGGCAAAATGCATCCTTGGGGAAAGGAAATTCAAGTTTTGTTCAAATGAAGGGCAAAGCCTTTCTCAAAGGGGAGATAATAGTGAAATAGCAAAAATACACTGAAAATTTTAATATTCTTTTTCTCCAGAACCACTGGGCCAATTTCAATTAAACTTGGTAAAAATCATCCTTGGGTGAAGGGAATTCAAGTTTGTTCAAATGAGGGGTCATCCCTTTCAAAGGGAAGATGATCACAAAGATAGGTTGGGGTTATTTGAAAATCTTCTTGAGAACCACTTTGCCAGAAAAGTTCCAATTTATATTGAAGCATCCTGACATGGTGCAGATTCAAGTTTTTGTTTTTTAAATCATGGCCCCAGGGGTAGGATGGGATCACAATAAGGTATCAAAGTTTTATATGCAAAAATGTATGAAAAACTTTTAAAAAATCTTCTCAAGAGCCAATAAGCCAAAAAAGTTCCAATTTACACGACAGTTTTTTGACATAGTGCTGATTCAAGTTTGTTAAATCATGGCCCCCAGGGGTAGGATGGGGCCACATTAGGGGATCAAAGTTTTTACATGAGAATATATAGGGAAAATTGTAATGCAGCTCAAGGTAACTCAGGTGAGCAGTGTGGCCCATGGACCTCTTGTATGTCAGTACAATATCATTGTATAAACCCAAGCTTTACCCGTTTATATTTACATCTATACATGTGTAAGATTCTCAGAAGATCAGGATTGTTAGTATTCATATTTCACAACAGATCATATACACTTTCCTCAACCCTGTATGAATACATACACTAAACTTTTCTGTTCATCTGATCATAGTGCACTCGGAAACATCCACACCATGTGGAAGTTGTATTGATTGTTGTTTTCCGCCACACTCAACAATTTTTCAGTTATCTGGTGGCGTCCAGTTTTTATCGGTGGAGGAGAGAACCCAGATACAATGTATCCTGGGAAGAGACCACCGACCTTCTAAAAGTAAACTGGCAAACTTTCTCACATATATCGATATGAGTGAGAATTGAACCCACGCTGACTAGAGGTTAGAGGCCTTGTGATTTTGAGCGCAATGCTCGAACCACTCGGCCCCTTATGGAAGTTGTAAGAAATGGACAATTGTTGTTTATTAATGAATTTTCCTACAATGTTGATGGATATATCCCCAATAAATCATTGTTTAATATACCTGTTCAATGTCCGTATCAATTAATATACCAAATTCAACGTCTGTATCAGTTAATATACCAATTCAATGTCCGTATCAATTAATATACCAATTCAACATCCGTATCAATCAATATACCAGTTCAATGTCCGTATCAATTAATATACCAGTTCAACGTCCGTATCAATTAATATACCAAATTCAATGTCTGTATCAACATAATCCTGGTTTTACACAATAACCATATAACAAGCATTTTCTGCAGTTGGAAGTTTTTCAAATTTGGTTTGTAAATGGTAGCAAATTAAATTCCGCATTTCCAGTTTTTGCGGTTGCATATTATACCTATGTGTACTTGTAAATAAATTTGCAGTTGCAAATTTTACAGATTTTTCCTGTCCACAAAAAATGGACAACCACAGAAAATGCCTTTTGTATGGTATATGATTTCACCCTGGTGCTCAATCCTTGTTGAAGATTGAAATGAGAATCATACTCTTTTGCAATTTATTTTTATATGATAGTAAATGGACATAAAAGTTTTTCATTAGTTCAATCAAGAAACAAACAGTCGTAAAATATTTGCATTGCTTTTATTCATTTTAAGCAATATCATTCATTTGCAGGCACATGATTTGTGCCAAGTGATTTTATCACTACATTGGTTTTCATTAAACAACCAAAAGAACTTCTCAATGGTGCAAAACATCCATTCAAGACAATCACTGCAAACATACAAAATTATGAAATGCAGACACAATCACGGTGCATGATTAAGAGCACTGCATTTAATGCAGATAATCATTGACAATGAATGATATTTTTAACTCGCAATATACATGCGTACACACCCACCCCCGCTAAACACATATAGTCATTTGAAAAATCCGGACATTGTGAAAGTACAGAGAATATTAATGGTACAAAAAAATATTGTACGTATCTAATGGTACAAAAATATTGTATGTATTACTGGTACAAAGAAGTATATACCCCTCTCATTGTGAACATCCTCCTGAACATTTAAAAATCCAAGTTTTTAATGATATAGTTCAGTATAACCATCACCAGGGCCATAGAACTTGAACATTGGCTAGCTTTTGATATAAGTCTCACTTTCATGGAAGGGACATATGATGGAAAAAGTGTGACTGAGGTCAAAAGTGAGTTTTAATTTTGTGGACTTCGAGTGTGAGTATGCACAAAGTTTGATTTCTGGAAGCGAGTGTGTAAACTGTGCTTTTTACACTTCTCCATTTTTATGCTTTTGTTCCAGATGATAGTTACATTGTATAACTATCATACACAATTGATAATTTAGCATTTAAAAAAAAAAGATGAGTTTTATCGCAGCAAATTAAGGGCAAATGAGTTTGGGGTTTTCAAAGCAGGCTCATTGTTTTTCCTAAAATATATTGCATTTTCAATATATTATCAGCTAAGCATCATCCAGGAGTTATAAATTTTACATGGCTTATTATAATCATATGAACGGTTTGCCTGTTTGAAGTTTTGCTATTGCATTTTCAATATGTAATGTACATATATGACCAATTTAGTCCACCCTAGGGTCATGAATTTCACAAATCTTGTAGAGGACTCGGTGCTGATTATAATCATGCAAACATTTTGTCTCCTTGATGTCCAGAAGTAAAGGAGTTTTTCTAAGATATATAAAAAAAAAATTTAATATACAGTATGACCAATTTAACTCCATCCTATGTCTAAATTCGGGGATCATGAATTTCACCGTTTTGGTAGAGGGCTTATTATAATTGTACAAAAATTTCGTCTTCATGATTCCAAAAGTAAAGAAAATTTTCTAAGATGTAATGAATTTTTAATATGAGACCAACTTACTGGAGCAGGACCCTTGATTGTTTTAGCCACATCACTTAAGCCCCAGAGCTACAGAGTCTATGAAACTCACAATTTGACCCATTGATGTTATATACCAAAACGGATTCAGCCATTTCTGAGAGAAACCAAAATGTTCAAAAGTGTACGACTAACATTGCACGACGATAGACGAAAACAGATGGAAATAGCTCACCTGTGTTAATCAGGTGACCGAAAAATGATATTTTTCCACACATATACCTTGATATGAATCATGTGGTATAATACATAAATATGAAGCAGACAGAATGCTGGACAGGTCCTGAATACTGATCACTAACAAGCACATGCTATCAAAAAGAAGAAGCTCCTGCAAGTTGACGGATCTTCTCAAAGGATATCCAGAATGTCAGAGACCAGGGGGCCTACAAAAATTCAATTGTTCAATTCATATTGTATGAAAGTAATTATGTAGCAGTTACTTAATTAAATGTGAGTTGAATATCAAAAGTAACAAAATCCATGAACTCTCTCACCATTCGCAACCAAATGGGTATGAATCCCTTGTAGAGTGCCATGACGCCCTCCTGTGTGGCAGTCTTAATGAGACAATCAAGAGATCCAGTGTACAATAAACCCCTGAAATACACAGTGTAGTGAAATCAGTAAATACACATAGTGTAGTGAAATCAGTAAATACACATAGTGTAGTGATGGAATCAGTAAATACACACAGTGTAGTGATGGAATCAGTAAATACACACAGTGTAGTGATGGAATCAGTAAATACACATAGTGTAGTGATGGAATCAGTAAATACACATAGTGTAGTGATGGAATCAGTAAATACACACAGTGTAGTGATGGAATCAGTAAATACACAGTGTAGTGATGGAATCAGTAAATACACACAGTATAGTGATGGAATCAGTAAATACACAGTGTAGTGATGGAATCAGTAAATACACACAGTGTAGTGATGGAATCAGTAAATACACACAGTGTAGTGATGGAATCAGTAAATACATACAGTGTAGTGATGGAATCAGTAAATACACACAGTATAGTGAAATCAGTAAATACACATAGTGTAGTCATGGAATCAGTAAATACACATAGTGTAGTCATGGAATCAGTAAATACACACAGTGTAGTCATGGAATCAGTAAATACACAGTGTAGTCATGGAATCAGTAAATACACACAGTGTAGTGATGGAATCAGTAAATACACAGTGTAGTGATGGAATCAGTAAATACACACAGTGTAGTGAAATCAGTAAATACACATAGTGTAGTGATGGAATCAGTAAATACACATAGTGTAGTGATGGAATCAGTAAATACACACAGTGTAGTGATGGAATCAGTAAATACACAATGTAGTGATGGAATCAGTAAATACACAGTGTAGTGATGGAATCAGTAAATACACATAGTGTAGTGATGGAATCAGTAAATACACATAGTGTAGTGATGGAATCAGTAAATACACATAGTGTAGTGATGGAATCAGTAAATACACACAGTGTAGTGATGGAATCAGTAAATACACAATGTAGTGATGGAATCAGTAAATACACAGTGTAGTGATGGAATCAGTAAATACACATAGTGTAGTGATGGAATCAGTAAATACACACAGTGTAGTGATGGAATCAGTAAATACATACAGTGTAGTGATGGAATCAGTAAATACACACAGTGTAGTCATGGAATCAGTAAATGCACAGTGTAGTGATGGAATCAGTAAATACATATAGTGTAGTGATGGAATCAGTAAATACATGCAGTGTAGTGATGGAATCAGTAAATACACACAATGTGATGGAATCAGTAAATACACAATGTAGTGATGGTATCAGTAAATACACAGTGTAGTGATGGTATCAGTAAATACACACAGTGTAGTGATGGAATCAGTAAATACATACAGTGTAGTGATGGAATCAGTAAATACACAGTGTAGTGATGGAATCAGTAAATACACACAGTGTAGTGATGGAATCAGTAAATACATACAGTGTAGTGATGGAATCAGTAAATACATAGTGTAGTGATGGAATCAGTAAATACATATAGTGTAGTGATGGAATCAGTAAATACATGCAGTGTAGTGATGGAATCAGTAAATACACACAATGTAGTGATGGAATCAGTAAATACATAGTGTAGTGATGGAATCAGACTTGTGATGGAGTCAGTAGAGTGTATTGAAATCAGAAAAAATAAGCTCTGTATGTTATATGAAATAGAGGCAAATCGTAGCACTTCTAGATTTCATGGATAAATCAAGTGATCGGCTTTATATCTATCTTACCAGCTGTGTGTAAGTTTTTGGTGTTTAACAATTGACTATAATCCCCACCAATCAATCACAAGGTTTCTATATTTTTCATCTAATTTTTAACTGGATGTCAACAGAGCTGCCCAGTTACAAAAAATGTAGTTATTGCAATTCCATGAACATACATCATTTTATGTCTTTCATTTACTACTCATTATCATTTTCATGTCCCTGTCATAAAATGGCTCCTTTCTGTCTGCCCTTCATTCTGTTATTCCATCTTCCATCTTAGTTTGTTTTCTTTTTGGTTTTTTTATGCATGTAAATTTTTATGTGTTGAATGTGATATTGACAAGTTTTAGATTCAATGGACAGTTTCCTTCAACTGAGCGACTTTCAACAGATTTATGCCCCCGGGAGAAATTTCAGTTTTCAGCCTACCCACCTCCTTTTTTTTGTTAGTGAACAGTTGTTTAAGAAGTAAATTTTATTTTTGATTATGCATGAGGGGGCCTCCGTGGCCGAGTGGTTAGAGCATCGGGCTCAAAATCACAAAGCCTCTCACCTCTGTCGGCGCGTGTTCGAATCTCAGCCGCAGCGTTATGTGAGCAAGTTTGCCAGTTTACTTGCGGAAGGTCGGTGGTCTCTTCCCAGGTACATTGTATCTGGGTTCTCTCCCCCACCAACAAAAAACTGGACGCCACCAGATAACTGAAAAATTGTTGAGTGTGGCGGAAAGCAATAAATAATCAATCAATCAATTGATTATGCATGTGTGTATGAACTGTAATACTTCACACTAGTTTACTTCATGAAGTGCGTTGGCAAACAAACTTTGTTTTTCTTTCATTTTCTTTTTGAAGGGGAGGGGTTGGCAACTAAGCATAATGACAAAAGTTCAAATACTTTTTCTTTCTCATAACTTACTTTCCATTTTTGGTTGGCTGGTTCATTATTCTGGTTTTGACAACATCAGCTGGTGTCCCAAAGGTGGCAGCTACCAGACCAGAACAGGCACTGAAAGTATAATCAACCACTCAAAGAAACAAGCATTGTAATCAACCATAAAAGAAAAAGGCATTGTTCAAGCTAGGACAAGACATCTAACACTCGTTCTCTATTTGAAGCCCTTAAGCTACCATATCACTTTGTCTTGTGATGACAATGCTATCAATTTTAATTGTTCAGACATCACACCTGATTCAAAGGTAGGTGATGGTGAAATAAATACAGGTGTAGATTTTGGGGTTCATTAGTTTTAATGGTGAGGTCACAATAACCCTATTATTAACACCGCACAGCATTAACATAAATTTACAGCAGGATTCTGAGGGAGTAAGTTTTCTAATTTCAATAGTCAGTAGCCATTCTTGTTTCCATGCAGCTTACTTTCATTAACTGTATTCACCCCCCACCCCTTCCCTCCCATTCCTTCCCTGACATATGGCTGCCATACAATAAAACTAATGCCAAAACATCAGGATACAAGGAAAGTTGTTGGTTCAATTTAAGCATAAAATGACCTTGTTAATTTCCAGTTCGAATAAGTGCCCAATTCAATTTTAAGCATAAACACAGAGTAAACTTTTGAACTTTTTGAAAATTCATGAGGTCAAAAATACTCTTTGTAAACTAATGTTCTTTTCACACATAATGCCTTGCTTTCACCCAGACAATTGAAAAATGACATCTTTTATTTGCCCAAAAAGTTTTTCAGCTACTATGAGGAATGAGTAAAACTAAATTCATCCATTAATTTAGAATAACGTGGGGGAAAAAAACGAAACTGGGTTGAAAATTTTCTTGTATACAGTAATCATTGACTAGACTTGTCCTAGTGGGACTAATAATCAGTGGGGCGCAAACATATTAATTTTATTTGGGCATATTTAAATATTGTGCAACTGAAGTTGGACCAGAAATACATGAGTTTCAGCATATTCATATTTCACCAGCTAAAATTTGCAAGCTGCACTAAATTATTCATGATGTAAGAAGGAAATCTGAGTAGCATAGAACAGATCTTTGGTCACGAAAAAAGATTCAATCCTCAGCTAAAAAGATTCAATCCTCAGTTAAAAAGATTCAATCCTCAGTTAAAAAGATTCAATCCTCAGCTAAAAAGATTCAATCCTCAGTTAAAAAGATTCAATCCTCAGTTAAAAAGATTCAATCCTCAGCTAAAAAGATTCAATCCTCAGTTAAAAAGATTCAATCCTCAGCTAAAAAGATTCAATCCTCAGTTACAAAGATTCAGTCCTCAGTGAAAAAGATTCAATCCTCAGCTAAAAAGATTCAATCCTCAGTTAAAAAGATTCAATCCTCAGCTAAAAAGATTCAATCCTCCGCTAAAAAGATTCAATCCTCAGTTAAAAAGGTTCAATCCTCAGCTAAAAAGATTCAATCCTCAGTTAAAAAGATCCAATCCTCAGCTAAAAAGATTCAATCCTCAGCTAAAAGGATTCAATCTTCAGCTAAAAAGATGTACAAAGTTATTTTGAAACAAGCATTCTGAGTGTATTGATGTAGGCAATGCAAAGTCCCCTACTGGTAGGATAATTCAGTCAAAGTAGGTCAAGTGTAACAAAACTCAACCTTGATATGTAACTATCTATGACAAAGCCATGTATAAAATTTTATTTGAAAATCTTCATCTAATGCTATGCAGAGAAAAATCTGGAAAACCTCAGATGGAATGACAGATAGACGGATGGACAGACCAAGGATAAACTAATAGTCCCCTTCAGCAAAGCCGGTAGGGGACTAAAAACAACAACATATGGCCATATTTTCACAAAATTGAACAAATCAATCTGAAAATATCAGGTCAAAAGGTGTACATAGCATATAATATTACCACAAAATTTGTTAATAAATGAAAGAACAGCCTCTGAGAAATTTGTCTTTGGATGTATTGTGAGAAGATCTTTCGACTGTTTCTGGATGTATTGTGAGAAGATCTTTCGACTGTTTCTGGATGTATTGTGAGAAGATCTTTCGACTGTTCATCAGTATCCAGTCAGCTTAACTATGTGTCTATGTGTCAGACCTTTATACAAAATGGTTTGATTACACGTTAAATGACAACTGATTGACCCCCCACCCTTCTACACAGAGAGAGAGAGAGAGAGAGAGAGAGCACCACAATTCTTTAAATCCATGTTACATTTTCTATGATTGATATGCAGTAAAGGCAATGCTGTGATACAAACCTTGCTATGGAATGCGTAACATAGTTGTCTTGAAGATCAGTATAACGTAAGATATTCTGCTTCGCTGTATCATATGTACACAAGTCTGAAATGTATACAGCCTGCAGATATGGGCAATTCAAAAAAATAAAAATAGGTTTCATGTAATCTTCCTAATTAATCAGCTGAAATCATCTTTGTGAGATCGGACATCGGTGTGATAATTGCGTTCCCCATTTGATAATGATGGATTACCTCCCATGTTCACCAGTGCTGCCCTCTGTACGTTTGGGACTACCCCTCGGTACAGACCCTTTACACCACTTTCTGCTATTATTTTTTGAAAAGCATCGAAAGAACCTTTAACTCTGAAATACAATAGAAATTAAACATTAGTGGTAGTGTAACACTAATTGATGAAGTGTAAAAAAAAAAAAAAAAAAAAAAAAAAAAAGAAATGGGGGGGGGGGGGGGGGGGATTCAAACCGCTGGTCATATGAAGATTTTATTAAATTCCCTAGTGTGGCCCCATTGTACCCTCCAGAGCCATGATTTGAATAAATTGGAATCTGCATTACCTGATGATGTTTGTATATCAATACGACTAATCATGGCATTGCTGGTCTTGAGAAGACAATTTCCCCCACATATTACCATGTATGTAAAACTTTGATCCCCTATTGAGGCTCCATCATACACTCCGGAACCATGATTTGAACAAATTTTAATCTATGTACAATAACTACCTGAGGATGCTTGCATATTAATATGATTAATCATGGCCTTTCTGGTCTTGAGAAAAAAAGATTTTCAAGATACTGTATAACAGGTATTTTTTACGGTTGTCACATTTTTTTGCAGATAAGAAAAATCTGCAAAATCTACAATTGTAAAATATTTTAAACAACAGAATTTAGATGTTATTTAAGTGCATTGTTATGATGCAACTGCAGAGACTGGAAACACAGAATATAATTTGCCACCCTTTAGGGATCAAATCAAAAAATTTCCACCCACAGACCCGTTATATGGTATTTCCTATATATACTCATGTAAAGCTTTAATCTTCTGTCATAGTTCCACCCTATCCCCCATGACCAGGACTCAAATGACTGGAATTGCCACTGCATAATTTTACTATTTCTTTTTTTCTCTTAAGAAAACGACGTGATCCTTTTTTTAAAACAATTTTTTATCCCCTTTATCCACAGATGCTTTATTGCAAGTTTGGTTGAAATTGGCCGTATGATTCTGGAGAGGAAGTCAGAAATGTTAAAAGTTTACAGAGGGGCAGATGGACAGACAGAAGCTGGACAAAATGTGATCAGAAAAACTCAACAAGGATTACAAATACCTCAAAATTTACAAAGCTGCTTTCCTGATAGAAGATTTCCACGACTTTCTTCAAAATTTTACGCCAGTATGAAACTATATTTAACTAAACCAGTCAATATGACGTGTTGGTATTTGATAGCTGTATTAATTGAGCTTACCTTGGGGGCTTCCCCTCTAATTTCCTTCTTCCCTCCATCTGCATTTGGACTTTAATTAGGTCAGTGGGACTGGCTATCAGCTGTCCAAGAGCTCCAGCCATTAAACCTCCTATCGAGGCTTTCCTACAAAGTATAGACTGTCACTAACTAAAAAAAATCTACTTAGGCCAAAATAAAATATATGTGTGTTTCCGATTTCACAACCCTACCTATATTTTTGCTGCCGACCCTAAACATTTTATTGATGATATATATAAATTAATTAAAAATCCAGAATTTTTCAAACAGGAAATTTGTTCTTTTCAAGTTTGAGATTCTCCGATTTACATTTTGGCTACTATGGATCTTCATAATGTGTGAAAAGTATTTGTAATGTACACAGATGTGTATTCAAAGCGTATCAAAAACTAAGATTTTGAATAAAATGTTTTAATAAAATAAAATGTTTTACCTACCTACCCTACCTAATTTTTGGGGGAGTGAAATAGGAAATGCACATATATTTTATTTTGGCCTTATTTCAGATTAGGATGTTATTTGTAAATGTATAATTAGCCACAGTAATGAATTTACTTAATTCTACCTACATATATTTAAGTATATGAATTTTCTTGATTCACTTTAAGGTTAAAAAGTATTTGATTCAACTTGAAGTTGAAGATCATGCAGAAAATTAAATGTTTTGACTCTGATATACTAGTATAAGATTTTTAACTCTAACATACAGTACAACATATTTAGCAATGACAAATATTTACCAGTATAACATTTTTACCCATATAATGTTATTCAGAAGTGAATAGAAATCTGAAAATTGATACCAGACTGGATAGCTGCCATCAGCATCTCTCTGTAGAATGTGTTCCCTGAATAATTCATAGATAGACATTCGGCTTCCTGTATACACTATTAAAACAAGCAACAAAACAATTTTATTAAATATCAAATGAACTTCTCTGCATGTAATTTCATGAATATTATTGCTAATTCAGATCAATTACATTTTGGGATTGCATAGATGAAGAAGCCCATAGGGTCATATTGTTCAACTGAGCAATTACATTTTCCATGGAAAACTTTAAACCCCCATTGTGGCCCCATCACTTAATTGATGGATAAATTGACACCCCCCCTTCCCCCACTGTAGTTCAGACCAGTGCTAAATCACAATAACAGAGATATCATCTGGAGATAATGTTACCTTATGTGAACTAGTGACTGACCTTTGACCTCAAAAGCAATAGAGGTCATCCTTTCGTGATAGAGACCCCCTGTGAAATTTCATTCCTGATCCTTAAAACAATTAGATCTTACCTGCAGGGATTTCAGTAACTTTAACCTTTAACCTTAAAACCAATAAGCAGTCATCCTTATGTCATGGAGACTTTAGCATGTTTAGTTGAAGTTTTAAAGCTTTCTAGAATCTGATATATGAAGAAACATTTCTTCCATTTTTGACCTTGACCTTTCGACCTCAAAAACAATAGGTTCTCTTAAAATCATGGTAATTCTTCATGTGAAGTTTTATTGCTAAGGTCCAGCCAATATTTTAAAAGACATCATCCAGAAAACATTTCTTTTTATACATGACCCAGTGACCTTGATCTTACATACAATATTGTGTAATCCTTATATCACTCTGATAAAATATAATTGCAGTTTCATTGATAAAATTCAAATACATTTTAAAATATCATCTCAAGAGCATGCATATCTCGCTATATACACCATTCTTATATCAAGAAGTCTCTTTATGTGAAGTCCTATTGCAAAACTTCAAAAAATATTTGTGACATCATTCAAAAACCATTTTTCAGAACATGTCATCTAATGACCTTGACCTTAGAACCTCAAACATTACTGGGGTCATTTTTAGTCATAGAGACTCTTCATGTGAAATATCATTGCTAAAGCTTAAAGCTTGGGCTATCATCTGGAAACCAAGGTGCCTGTTACAGACATATAGACTCATGCAAATCAATATCCTGATTTCATTGAAGTGGGCGATGAAATCCTTACCAATATGCCGAATTAATGCTGGCTGCAGTCCCTGATAAAGACATAGTACCCCTTCCTCCTGGACTGTAAAATATGTCAGAATCCCAGTAAACATTTAATTCATCAATGAGCATATACCAAAAGTTTAATTTTAGAAAACACTAGTCCTTCATGAATTATTAACCAGCCTTTTGTTTCTTTTTGTCACATGGATTAACTCAAATTCATGAAATGTTAGGATGTGGCACTTTAAAATACTTAAAATTGATTGGTACAATTCTGTTTTCAATGAAAAAAAAAGTGAGTGCAAGTATTCAGTCTTAAAGTAATTTTAAACTTTATAAATTTTAAACTTCTGTGACAACTACCTTTTAAGGATTACAAGTGCTAAAAAAAACTTCTACCTATATGAGTATAATTTTTACTCCCAATATTCGAATGTTATCATGTACCATATTTACTTTAGATGGTCAAGTACTAGAACATGCAAGTGGGCAAACAAAAGAAACTGACCAGTCAGGATTGAAGGCATATGTCATTGAATTATCATAACAAATGTGTCAGATTTAATAGTTTTTTAAACTGAGACCTCAACGGCTAAGACAGGAGCAGTCAAACTTTTCTGAAGTAGAACATTAGGTTTGTTACCTAACATTGTAAAATTATAAAAAAAAAAAAAAAAAAAAATTTGTTCTATTTTTTTTTGTTTTGAAATCATTGTTAATGAGTTGTTATTCTTTTTTTCTTTTTTTTTATATTCAAGGTATATCCAAACCACAAAACATCCAAAATTTAACTCCATAAATATTAATGACTTTGCAGCATATTTACCACTAAACAAAGCTTTATTAATATTTAATAACTTTAATCAAACACACAGAAAATGATTTGGTATTTCAATGCAAGACAGCAGATATCACCTGACGACTTTTCACAAAAATCAGCAAGACAGCCCTTACCAATTCCTGTTGCTGTTCTAAACATTCCTCTTTTGGCCATGAGAGCTCCATCTCCAGATTTTTCTCCCTGAATTTGAAGGCGAGTTTTTGTAAGATCCAAGGGGTATGTTGCTGAAAGAAAGTTGAGAAATGGGTTCATTCATAATGATCATATTGATAATCAGAGATATGACTTTAAAGACGTATGCGTTTCTGACATTTTCTCTAAAATTATTCTTTTCTTCTTGATAAATTAAAATTCTATAGTAATATTATCATACTTTGTATATTGGCCTGGGTAGTTAGTATGATCATTTAACTAGTAATGCAAGGGTCTTGGGTTCGATACCCAATCGTTCCAAAGATTTTTCACTCTTTCTTTGCTACAGTAATGTCCATTTATACAACTCAATGTAATGATAAGAACTGATTTCACTATTCGATTTTTATTTGCAACCAGGAACTATCAAAATATGCCAACTCCCAAACAGACATGGTAATAATATACCCCAAGCATTTTTGTAGAAACGAGATAGAATGCAAATAAATTGTGCATCAAATGTCACAAAAAAATATTAATATTGAAAAAAGTTTATGCAGTTTTCATGAAAACTCAGTTTCAACATTTTACATAAAGGGGCAAAACTCCTGTAAGGAAGGTCGATGTGATCTAGAGTGAACCACTAAGAAGCTTGATGTGACACTCAGAGAAACAGAAAACTCGAACACAGACAGATGTACGGACATCAATGTACATGTACTATGATTTGTCTAAAAACATGTGTAAAAAATATAAATGCTTATATTTCATATTCTGTATTATCATAGCGAATATTTGGGGGCAAAACTATCCAAACTTTATTTAAACATTATTATTTTTGGATATATTTCTATAAAGAATGATCATATTTGGGGGGGGTGTGGATCCGCCACTGCTGTACATTACCTAATCATAATTTACATAATAATTCGTAAACAGGGTTAAAGTTAATAATGGTAATAATTAATTTTTAAAAGGTAGTTCTAATTATGTTGTATGTCAAAATGACAAGTTGTACATATGTACTATGATATTAGGAATAATATAACAGATTTAAATCCCCGCGTCTTGATATTTCATTATTCATTCTTATCTGCTGTGGGGAATGTTTGACCACGTTACCTGTGTAGGAACACCTGACCTTGAACGTGTGTCGAAGTTAGAAAATGTGTGAACTTCAATAAATCCTTGTAAAGTGACACACAGGAGAAAGAAACATATGATTCACTGTTAGACGTGATATAACAGAAATACCTGTTTCTGCACATACTGCAGCGAGAGATGACAGGACATATTTGAACCAGAAGGAATCAGCTGATTTCGAAGATGTCGTCGTTGCTAATTTACTCCCTCCAGTCATTTTCAGTCACTGACTAGAACACAGACCGTCCTTGATTTAATACTGGGTGATACTGATAAGAGTTCTTCTGTTGTTAAACAAACACTACACACAAGTTTCATTGTAGAGACATTTCACGTGTGTTTATGATTGAAAAATGAACCGGAAGTGGTTTTATTTCGATCATTGCAGTCGGAACAGTGTAAATGCGGGTTATATTGACGTTGGAAAGGTGCACATCTTGTATTGTGATGTGTCTCTTTATTTAGTAAAGTTATAAAGTTACAAGGTTGATGTTCTACGGAGGATTTGTTTCCAGATACAATCTATCGCAATGTAAAAACAAGTACTATCTATCAAATCTTTAAAATGCCTCTGCTATCATTACTTTTCTATCACCACGTGGGGATCTGAGTTGTTAGAATAGATCCTCAGCATCCCTAGCTTGTCGTAAGAGGCGACTAAATGGGGCGGTCCTTCGGATGAGACCGCAAAAACCGAGGCCCCGTGTCACAGCAGGTGTGGCACGTAAAAGGTCCCTCCCTGCTCAAAGGCCATAAGCGCCGAACATAGGCCTAAATTTTGCAGCCCTTCACCGGTAATGGTGACGACTCCATAGGAGTGAAAGATTCTCGAGCGGGACGTTAAACAATATATAATCAATTACTTTTCTATCAAAAATTAATAATGTTAATATATATATATATATATATATATATATATATATATATATATATCAGTAAACTAGATTAACGATATCAATAATAATAATTGTATTTATATATATTTATATATATATGTATATATATCAAATAATTCTTTATATTTACTAAAGGTATCAATAATATGAACCCGCGCCGACTAGAGGTGGGAGGCCTCAGATGAGAAAGAGGTCAAAGGGAGTGGAATTCGCCTAATGTAGTGCAATAAGCACACTTGTACAGCTCTTCAAGTCTCAGGTGCCCAAAGTCTAAAGCCACTTTTACAATTAATTTTATAATGTTTTAAACTCTGCTTTTAATTTTTTTTTTTTTTTTTTTTTTTTTTTTTTATCATCGTTGACTGTCGCGACAGAAGGAACTACAGGCTGCAGAAACTACATTCTAACACACTTCCTTACCGATAATGTGGAGCGTCAAATTAACATAAACTCAAATAATTAAATATTTCTTTAATTATTTGAAGATATCATTAATTCAATTATTGCTCTCATCCATTCAATTTTGAAAGCAATCAATGTGGTGGAAATATCACTCGCGAGAATTAATTTAGAGCTGGTATAAATGATTTGATGATGTCTTTAATACAGTTGAAGATATCTTTGATTATTTACATCGCTTTAATGCGCGCATCAATTCTTTTGAAGAGAGCAATAATTCAATTAAAGAGATCATTAATTCAATTATAGATATGTTGAATTGAAGATACAGAATATCTCTCTCTCTCTCTCTCGCTCTCTCTCTCTCTCTCTCTCTCTCTCTGTCTCTCTCTGTCTCTCTCTAAAAGAATTATTTCGCGCTTCAAATGAATTATTGGATTGAAAAGAACATATTTAAGGATATCTTTGAGTTTGTTTAAGAAATAAATTCTTGAAAATGCATGAAGACACTGCCGCGCTTTACCCCTGCATACTTCTTCGCGTTAGCCCTTTGTGAAAAACATGCTAGTGTGAAGCGTTGCTTTTCGTGTAATCTAAAAATGAAAATTATTATTTTCGCATTTACATTTTACTTTCATTCATGTCGGAATATCCCCCAGCCATTGAAACAGTCAAGAATCGAGAATAGTCAATCAAGATTCATATGCGCATTGTTTACATTCATAAGGAAGTGGCCAGCTATCAGTTCAAGTGGTAAAGATATCGAAATGAAAAACATTGTAAATATAAATATGTTAACTTGGCGCTCCATACCAATCAGTGATTCCTAAACTTTTGAGAGAGCGTGTAATAAGCTAATGGGGACAGAGTGTTTGATTGATAACAGAAGTGCACTACTAAATTTTCAAAAAGAAAAAAAGAAAAGAGAAAAAAAGAAGGGATTTTTATTTGCACGACGACAGTACTACTTTATATAGATTTCGACTTTGTCTTGAAATGGTGTGAAAATTATGGCTTCAAAGATACAGTTATGATAAATATTGATTAATTGAATTGATGCGCGCAATAGTAATCTTTTAGAGAAAGCAACTATGTAATTAGATATTTCTTGACTTCAATTCAACATATCCACAATTGAATTAATGATCTTTTAAACTGAATTATTGCTCTCTTTAAAAGAATTTATGTGCGCATTAATGCCGTACACAAAATCATTGTAAATAATTAGAGATATCTTCAGTATTGAATTAAAGAGATCATCAAAACATTTATACCGAGCTTCAAATTAAATTTTCAAGCAATAATTCCACCAGATTGATGCGCATGTCAATTGAATTGATGAAAAGAATACTAGTAATTAATTAGAAGCGCGCATTAATTCACTTATATAGTTCACAATGCTCAGTCAAATAATTAACGATATCTTCAATAATTAACGATATCTTCAAATAGTTAACGATATCTTCAATATTCGAGTTTAAATGTTAATTTGGCGCTCCATAGAACTATGCTCCGTAAGGTCGTTATGAATTCTGCAAGTTTGGACATCGGTGCTAAAATTACCGCAATCGGATATGCGCAGTCTGTTTCTTCGGTGTAATCTTATGAAGATGAAAAATCATACTACTTAGATAAAGAAAACTCCGTGAAATACACGACACCACCAATCAAATTATACGTATGCAGTGTAAATATAGGTATTCGTGGTAAATAAAATTCCTACTATGTGCAGAAAACATCTTGCGAATAGTTTTGTTATTCACATAGTGAGTTATAGCGGTATAAACCTTAGTGAAAAAGTGATAAAGTGATCTGTTATTTGATTATGTAAACAAAACATTATTTCTTCTTCCTTTTCTTTGATTTTAGAAAATATCATGATTATTGAAGTTCCATATATGTGTTAGGTAATGAAATAATCATGGTATCTGAGAAGCTGACAAGTCTTGTACAACAGAGTTAACAAACACTTTAAAGCAAGGCAACTGTGTACAGGATGTATGTTTCATTTTAGAAAGAACGGGGGAAAAAAAGTGAAATAATATCAGAATAAATAATTTCAGTATATTGAAACCCTTTTAATTTAAGATGATAAAATTTCGGCAGTCATTGGGTCACATAAAACAGAAAAGGCTCCCTGTTTATAAAATTGTGCACTACAATATGGCAGCGAGTTGTAGCAGCATGTAATCATAAATAAAAATCATCATTGATGATGGGTGTGTGATTGAAAACGCTAAAATGATTGATTTATATTAGCTTCATCAGAAAAACATATATGAGGTAGTAATTTTTACAAAGTAATTTAAAAAATTACTCTTTGTATAAGTGCTTGATTCTGTGAACTTGTAGAATATTTTAGTTATTTTGAAATAATCTAAACACTTGACTCAATATTTCAACAAATGCTGTGTAATGCTGTTTATTGGTATATAAGTATCAGAGTATTTCTTGATATCTGTTTGAAATTGTGTTATTTAAGCAATTCTGTAATTTTTTAGTACTTTTACATGTAAATATTTATTTCCTAAAATAATTACAGGTGGTCACCAAGTTCAGTCAAGTATTCAAGTAATTAGTTTCAGCAACATTCTGAATTAATAATACTTCTATCGCCATTAGTCATTATTTACTGAAATACCTGCATCCAACCTCCATATATTTTCTATTCACTAGCAATCATGTAATTCTTTCTTTTTTATTATTTATTTTATCTTTATTATTTATTTATTTATTATTGGGGGTGGGGGTAGGGTGTTATAGCAGATCAACCAGTAGTTTGTTCCATATATACAACGATTTCATCTGATCATGTAAAGTTTTATTCTTGTTGAAGTTTGCTTAATATTGCGATTTATGCTCATTTTTATCTCCTTGAAATTATACTCAGTCTGGTACATTGCGGAATCTTGTGTACTGCAATATACATTAAAATTCTAAAAACATTTTTTACTTCTTTGGTTTTCCTTAACAAGTAAATAGCCTGTAAAATAACATTATTGGGGAAAATTATCTTGCAATCAAAATACCTCTAAATTCCCAATGTATTTTCATCCAAAACTAAAATCAATATTCTTGTTTGTACAAAATAAATGAATAAATAAATAATCCCTCCCCCCTCTCTTTTTGTGTTGATTGTTATAAGTTCAATGGGTGGAAACTTTGGATCGGGTTTGATATACTTGCTGAATCACACATTTCTTCTTCCGAAATGAAATGTAGAACTATTATTATTTATATTTTTAAATAAATAAAACGATTCTAAAAAATTTCCGTTACTTAAAAACAAACTCATCAAATTTAATTCGAATATTAATTACACAAATTTTGTTGTTTAATTACCATATCAAAGAAGAGAGAATATTACGAACTATACAACCATGCGGAGAGAAATATCAGGGTCAAGATGGAGGCGATAGCGAAACATGACTTCAGAGCAACTGCTGATGATGAATTAAGCTTTTGCAAAAATAGCATTTTAAAGGTATTGTATTATTTAAGTAATTTGATGTCCAAGTAGTGTTTCAGTGATATATATATTGGTACTACGGTGGATAATAATCATTTATTTTTTAAAGTTGTTGGGCGAGTTGACTTCCTGGAAGGATATTACATCAAAAATAGTTTCCTATGTTGTGATAATAATTTTATTTAACAGTGTAAAAATGACCCAAAATTCTATTATATTTGTGTAAGAGGTGTTTTGTCTGGTAGCATGTATTACTATTTGTAAAAGATTTTTTTTATTTCTGGATGATTCTAACGTACTCGTGAGTCATGATTATTCGGAGTGCTGCTACGCATTATACATACTTCATTTGTTTAGTAAGTGTTCTGTAATCTAGGTCAGATGATACCAGTAGGATGGCAACTTTCACTTCAATTAAATAAGCTTTAAAAGATATCCAGTTTGTTTTATCTTATTTTCAACAGTCCAAGCATTGCTGTTCATGTTGTGACATTTGACAATATTGCTTGAAAGATTGGTGAAAATGTATCCTAACCAACTGGTTAACTGTTCAAGCTGCTGAATTCACCTTGTACCGATACTTTGGATTGGGTTACAAGTATTCAGCATTTATTGTGTAAGCTTTTCCAACCAATATGTGTGAGGGTCAAATCCCCATAACTCTTATCTTCAGCCACAGTCCTTTAACTTCTACAATCATTGAGAAATTCAAAAGATCTGGGACTTAATGGGTCCTTATTCTTGTAAAATGAAATTACAAACCTTTTATATTGCTGATCCAGGCATCAAAATTAATGGGAAATACTCTTTTTAAATGCAAGTTAAAAATGATAATTACAAGTTAAAATATTGTAAGTTACAAGTGACTAGTGGTCACAAACTTTTAAGTTTATTAAGTATAATAATCTTTTTTCCAGAATTTCCTGATTTATCAACCCAACTTTGAAGTATATTATGACTTTGTCTTGTGTATTGAAATGCTTTATTGAGTGAATTCAATCTATTTTAGAAGTGAACACGGATCAGAATAGATATTGTGTTGATGTTGAAAGTGAATCACACTAAAACAAAGTACTTTCAAAAATGGGGAGAAAGATTTGATCACAATAACATTGAAATTTCCATCTGTGGCAGTACAAGTGCAAACATTTTCAGTACCACCAAATGTCTTGACCTGAAGGCTACCAGATTTCAAGCCAGTTGGTAGAATTCTGGACAGAGACTTTGGCATACAGGTGCTTTCCCTTGTGTATATAATAAATGACGTCCCCTTAAACAATCCTTAAAAGGTCATTTTTAGTCGCAACTATTATAGAACTTGTGTTGAGAATAAGGCTGTCACGTGTACACGTGTAACCGGTAACGTTTCGTGTTTGGGCTGTAAACGTTTACAAAATCCCTAAACGTTTAAACGATGTCTTATATATGTGGCACAAATCTTGCAGGGTTCAAATTACAATCTAAATTATTTGAATAATTATTTCAAGTGAATAAATTTATTAAACAAATTGCGAGGGGAAGTAATGAATTTATAAAAGTTTGACTATAGTCTATAGGAACGGTGAACAATTTTTTCCCGTCATATTTAATTAGTAAACTGAAAGGGTCTCAGAATCTCTTACTATATGTTTCTGGATTGTATTGCATTACTGTGCTGCTCTTTGATCATCTTGCAAAATGTGCTTTATTATTTTTAATAAACATTTATTAACGGTTTTGACGGCAATTATAGCCCCCCCCCCCCCCTTCCAGAAAATTCCTAATAAGATATCTAAATGTATGGATACAAATCTGGAAAAACGTTCAAATTTAAAATCTGTATGAATATTTACGTGTCACTTGCATGGCATCTTTGGCATGTGTCATTTTTTTTTTTTTCATTGAAGAAAGTTGCTGAATGAAATTTAGTGAATGGATGAGATTCAATACGTCATAAAATTGACAATTGCTTTCAAACAGGTATTCTTAAACTTTATTTGTATTATCATCTGTCACAAGACTCGCAACTCTCAAAATTAGAATGGCCGAAAAACAGAAACGTTCTGGTGTATGGAATTATTTTACGGAGTTGGAAGTAGCGGGAAAGAAAAAAGTGAAATGCAATTTATGTGCTACGGAGCTTACTTATGCCGGAGGGAGTACAGGGACAATGACCAATCACATCAAGCTCTGCCCTCTCTGGACAATCTAATGTGAAATCACTGAAATGAAAATTTGAAAAATTAAGTTTATTGTGAATTTGTGATCTGTATTGTGCAAATGTTGTACAGTCACTACAGTGTGAATAAAATTGAATTCAATTTAAATGCTATCTGGATATTTATGTTCGTGTATTTTATTCTGTCTTATATTTATACTCCGGAACGTCTGGTGACAATCTCTGCATTGTCCATAGAACGATGAAAACTGAAACACAAACATAATGGTCATTAATGGGTCTTAAAATTCTGTGCGTATTTTATTTTATTAAATTATACAACACTTTGTTTAAACGGTAACGTTTCGTTTACAATGCTTCGTTTAAACGTTTACAAAATTTTGTAAACGTGACAGCCTTAGTTGAGAGTTTTCTGGAATGGATCCACTTGCAACTTAGTTATCACACTTGCAATTGTTGGGAAATGGCACAGTGCATGTACCAGCAATACATTCAAGTGCTGTCTTGAAATTTGTAAATATATAAAACAAGGATGGCTCTGTTTATGAATTATTGATATAATAAAACTACTTGTATCAAGAGCAAGTGTAAAATTTATCTTCAAATATTATAAAGGTGATACACATAAAACATATTTAGTGTAATAAAGTAAATTTACCAGTTTCAGTACTTGACCAAAACTTTTCCTCTTTTTCAGTATTTCTTTGAAAATTTAAATATTGCAGATTTTATAGTAGATACATGTAGGAATATTTCAAGAAGTTTTCGTATGGTTTATGTGTGTATGTGGTTTATATGTGTATGTGGTTTATATGTGTATATGATTGATTGATTATAAATTGTTTAACGTCCTGCTCGAGGATTTTTCACTCATATGGAGACGTTTGTGTGTGTATATGGTATATGTATGTATGTGTGCATGTAGTGTAGGGCTGAGGTAAGTTTTATGTTTCTGTCGTACATTTGTTTTAAGCTCACAAGTTCATATGGACATTTAAGTCAGTTACAGCTTGTATTGCTTTAAGTAATATTTATACATTACATGGTATCTAGACAAATTGTTCCTGAGATGTTAACAACACATGTACCAGTCTTAATATCTTTGCAATCTGAAATTTTGGGAAATTTTCAGTCAGATTTTGGGATTAAATGGTCAATTTTAAATTGGAAATGGGTCCATTTCGCAGACATGCATGCAAGGGATATTACCCTGGATGAATATCTGAAGAAAATATCATATTTAGAATGTTATTTTTGATAGAAGGATTTGAATTTGAACATGATACTTTGTTTGTTAAGATGATATACATGATTTAAATTAGTATGTTCATTTTTGCTGAGGTATGTCTCTGATTGGACATAATCTTTAATGAAATTAATAAAACAAGATTAAGATTCTCTTTAAACATTAAATATATTGTCCAAGTAAGGTAATTATTTACACTTAAAAATTTTGCAATTCAGTGATTGACTTAGTTAGCACAGTAATATTTTGATATCTATTATAAACCAAAAAAGAATCTCTATGGATTTTTAGACTCAAGTGCTCAAAAACACAAGGCCTCTCACCTCTAGTCGGCACGGGTTCGAATCTCACTCGCACCGATATATGTGAGAAAGTTTGCCTGTTTACTTTCGGAGGGTAGGTGGTCTCTTCCCAGGTACATTGTATCTGGGTTCTCTCCTTCACCAATAAAAACTGGACGCCATCAGATAACTGAAAAATTGTTAAGTGTGGTGGAAAACAACAATCAATCAATGAATCAATGACTCAGACTTCAATCTCTCAAAGTGAAATCATGGTCCTGATTTTGTTCTCTATATAACTAAGCAAATTTACTCGATCTCTCTAACGTTCCATTTCTGAAGTGAAATTTGGGTCCCGTTAAACATTTCATTGTTTTTCACTCAAGTTCTCGTAGTGGTGATAGCATATGCACACTATCACTTTTTTCACTTTCACCTTACATGGACAACAGTGAATGATTGGGGCTAGCTTGGGCATGTTAAAGAGACACTACAGTTCATTTTGTGCAAAAATCATAAAATGACAATTTCCAAGAGTTTTAAAAAATTTTGTTGCATAGTTGAATTTATGATATTTGCATAAATAACACATTTCTAAAGTTGAAAATTCTAGTTTTAATGCAAAAAAATTGAGTCTCCCCCTTTATATCTTCAGACACATGTGCACAGATGGTAAATAGTGCAGCATGTCGTCCAGTGAGAGAAAGCATGCATAGTGATTGGGAAGGCCAAAATGGTCTATGGGACTATGGTTCAAATTTTCAGTGGATCATTTTCAGATTTAATGGGCCATCAATATATTTTGAAGGGCCAACCTTTTATTGTTTTCAAAATCTAAACATTACCTTTTCCTCCCACCGCTTTGAATTGAAAATGTCTTTCCTAAGACACACGCACACATACCCGCTATCTCAACATTATCATTGCTTTTATTGGCGTCGATTGATAACTGATAACGGTCTCATTGGTGTAATTTTCACTGTTCGTTTTCTCACTTTCTGTCATTTTTACATCAAAAATTTTGTTTTTAGTCTATTTTTATCCGTTTCTGAAGGAGGTATTTCCCTGTTGATACACTGCAGTAAGCATATGCTACTGAAGAAAACCGCATGGTGTAAGAGGAAACAGTTTATTGGTTGTCTGTTTTGATTTGAATTGCTTCAACCAATGAGAATCGGTGTATCAAAATCAGAATTGACAACGAAAATACAAAAAGTATGAAGTTGTTCTCTATTCACTTCTTGAGAGAAAGAGGAAGTTACAACTTACATTGATAATGAATGCACACTTCGGTGCATGG
Source organism: Ostrea denselamellosa (assembly GCA_024699665.1). Taxonomy (NCBI): domain Eukaryota; kingdom Metazoa; phylum Mollusca; class Bivalvia; order Ostreida; family Ostreidae; genus Ostrea; species Ostrea denselamellosa. The sequence continues at coordinate 10,467,121 of JAMZEH010000020.1, read as the reverse complement.
ATTAGATAATCTATTGCACCAGTTTTCATCTGAATGGACTATGGCACATGGTGCATGGTCTTCCCAATCACAGCATACAGTGGCAAGATGCAGAATTTTGACAGATTATTCTAGAAAAGGGATAAAAATGGAAAGAGATATATCTCGTGCACGAATCAAAATTGACGAGGGGATCAGTATGACCATTTGATAAACCAAGAGCTAGGAGACACACACACAGGGCTTTAAAAGTAAGTGCTATTTTTATCTGAACATGCCACATGTTCGTTTAAAAACATTGTTTGGCCAATAGAGACATGGAAGGGTTTTCATTAAAATAATGATTTATAGTTACCTAATTATATGAAGCAGGGAATAATCCTATACTTGAAAAGAAAGTGTGGATTCCTATGGGAGTATTTAAGTAAGTTCTAACACCTCTGCTGTCATTCTAAATCATATGTTGTAAAAATTCATTTAATAGTCCAAGTTAGTCTGAAGGATCCTTGAAGCTGGGATGATCTTCAAAGTACAGTTGATAGTAAATTGTTCAAAATTGTCAGTATCAATATGATTTTAATGATGAGTCTTAATGCCCCACTTGATTAAAATGAGCTGTAGTGTCTCTTTAATTAGATGTTTATCTAGGTGACACATTACTTGTGTTTCATCATTGTGTATTATACACCTTGTTTAAACATGACAATGAGACAGTAATTTTGAGAATATACATGTAATTTAGAAACTTACCAAGGAAATGCGGTAATTTATTAAAATAATTAAAATGTGTGCTTTGTGTAAAGCAACAGGAAATTGAGAGAATTATGCTCTGTGTAGTATAAGTGACAGTGAAACTTCATTATGTACGAGAAATTTGTCTCGTAAATTTATACATTTACTTCTGTCTTAACACCAGAAAAGAATAAACACATAAGCATTTAAAAAACATTTTAAAAAATCTTTTTATCTATGCAAGATAAAGTCTCATCTTCTTCAAATCAAATCATTTACCTAGAAATATATGCAAAGAAAAAAAAAATGTATTCTAACAAATATTGTTTCATGGTTGATTGAGCTTCAGTTTTTGTTTTTTGTATTTTTTTCACCATGCTTTGAATATGGAAGCTGAAATTTGGTTTGTAATTTAACATGTTTTATATTTTTTTTAAAGATGGAATTTAAGTTTTGTCACAGTGGACTGATTTTTACGAGATTTATGGAACTTTGTGCTGAATGTAGTTTAGCAGGCATCTTAACTTAAGCAATTTGTATTGTGGTTCTCAAGTGAGTAAATATACATGAAGTTTCACTTTTTTGTAAAACATGAGGTGCTTTGTGATATAAAATTGGTGAGAGGTCAAGTTCTTAAAGGTTTTTTGCTTTCCAGGATAAAGAAATTTTGACTTACAAAGTTTAATTGATTGAAATTTATAAAATTCATTCAATGGTTATTAAATATTGTAGGGTATCCTTTCTAAATGATTTATAGTTTTTTAATCTCCTACCAGCTTTGCCGAAGGGAACTGTTAGTTTACCTCGGTCTGTCATTCCATTTGAGGTTTTCCTAGCTTTTCTTTGCATTAGATGGAGATATTCAACAAAAATTTTATACATGGCTTTGTCTTGGGTAGTTATAGATCAAGTTTAAATTTTGTTACACTTGACCAATTTTTGACTGAATTATCCAAACGGTAGGTGACTTTGCATTGCCTGCAGTACACTCAGAATGCTTGTTCATATTTGGAATGCAACACAAATTTTTGTTTCTTTTGTGCAGGAGTAGGAAAACAAAGTGTTTTAATTCAAATAGTATATTAATTCAAGAGGTTTTAGAGATGTCTTGTAGAACTTGATGCTGTCAGTAACCAAGTAATTTGTATGGTGCCTTTGAAAAATAAGGAAGGACCACAAGTGCTTATGTTACTGCATCATTATTTTTATGCAAGCACATCATTATTTGTATGCAAGCAAATCTATCATCATTTTTAATAAAAGAATGTTAACATGATAAAGAACACACTAGGTATTGAGAATAAATCTAGTCCACAATGTTTTTGGAGTATGTCAAGAGCTACGATTCATCGAAAATCTTTTGTAATGGCAGTATGTTAGAAAAATCTAGACTTCTTAACCAGTTAAAGCTTTAAAATTGTCGATGATTAATTTAAAATGGTTATTCTGTTTCAGGTACGTGTATTGTTTTCTAGAGAGAGAGAGAGAGAGAGAGAGGAAAAACCTTTAATACATCATATTTCAAATTTGTAATCTGCTAATTTTAGAAAAAAAGGAAGTAAAATCCTTGTATACCTTTTTTTTTTTCAACATAGTGAAATGACTCTTAGCATCTAGTTGTTTGTTTTACAGATTTGTTCACAAACAGGGATAAAATATCATAGTTTGTTCCTTGTTCATTAGACTTTGATATAAAATGTTATGCAATTCTCGTATCAGGAAAATGTGTTGGAAATTTCCAGGTATTCTTATGACAAGGGGTACTCTCCAGTATATCTAAATTTGGATATTTTGTGGTGCGTGGATATTTGTTTACATCGGTGTTTGTTTTGTCTCAGGAGTTGATATATAGATTGCTGAATGTTCCACTTCCTCCATTTAGTACCAAGATTTTCTGACATCTGTCAAGAAGCTAGTACCATTGATAAAGAAAATACATTATTATTAAGTGATTTTAAATAAATGATTAGGTGCTTATTTATATACGTCCAACTGGCACGAAAACCCCAATCATTCATGCATTTAAAAATTAAAGGGACTTTTCGTTTGTATTTGAAGTCACAATACCATCTATAAATTCTAAAAACGAGTTAGTGGGTACCTTTAGACACGATTGGAAACACATTCACAATAAATCGGTATTTGCTAGTGACCCGACATAAAGCCATGTAAACACAGACTGATGGTCATTTATTATATTACATGATCATATTATAGATATGGTTGGATTTTCTTCCATGAAATTAAAAGTGCACTCTTTTTCTTCATGATCATAATTTTTGCTCTTAATATTCTGTGATGATAATATGTAATTAATACTCTGTGGATTTAAATTGACAACTCCCAATGTGTATAGATATTTATAGATGGTATTGTATGTTGTTTTTGTAAACAATGTGACATAGGACAGTTATTGTTTTGCTATTCTCTGTTCACAGAGATAAAATCGGACAGTACACATGTTTGATCCCGGTACTACTTGTTTCAAAGAGCAAGAAGGCATGACATTGTGGTCATTTCTTATCTCACATTCCACAATACCAACATGAAGTATGTACATACTCATACCTTATCAACAAACCACAAGTCCATATACAAGAATTCATAAACAGTAGATTCATTTACAGTAGGCATATATACAGGCCCCATCACCATCAACTGAGAATAGACTTTTTAAAGTCAAAAATTAGAAATTATATATCCATGACATGTTAAAAGTCACACAAATGATTTATTGAAGCTTTGAATCATATTTATAAAGTCTAATTTCAACATTTATTTGATTGACTTATAGATATCAATATTTTATTAATTAAATATGTTTCAAAATTTGACTTGAGTCTATTTTCAGTTTATTATCATAAAACCAGGTCTGCATGTGCAGTAGTTGATTTTTTTTATGTGTGTGTATTTTCCAGCTGTTCAGACTTCAAGGTAGAAGCCAGTACATGAAATTTTAAGTATGTGCAGCTAAATTTTGATATCACGAATAGCATGGATATGTTGAAGTTGATTCAGAAATCCCAACCACTTATACTTTATAATAAGTATTTTAACTTCAATATCTTGAATCCTCAGATATCTCAAAGTTTTTTCTCGGTCCCATCGAGTTTGAGATAATGTGGTTCGACTGTAATTCATTTTTAATTTGAATTGGGTTTAACTTGAACATGTCATCTATTTATAGATATTAAGCATGGATGATGATCAGAACTGGTTCAAAGCTGAGCTAGATGGTAAAGAGGGATACGTACCAAATAATTATATAGAAATGAAACCACACCCGTGAGTATGCTTTCACAACAAAGAAATTGAAAAAGATTTTGAAAATTTATTAGCATTATCAGATTGAAAGAAGTCACATGTATGTAATGAGCAATCTTATTTGTAGATTTCTGATGTCATTTAATCGTATAAATTTGTCAATTGTAGTGATATAAGTAGACTAGACAAATCCTTGCTCTGATGATATTTATATCTAACCATGTATATTTCTTTGATTTGGTAGTTGGTTTGCTGGAAAGATTCCTCGCTTAGAAGCAGAGAGGCGATTGTTGGAAAGAGAACCCAGAGGGAACTTTGTACACCCAGACGGGGCATTCCTGCTAAGGAACAGTGAGAGTGCCCCGGGGGAATTCTCAATATCAGTGAAGTAAGTCCACCATGCTGTTGCACTGCAGCTTTCACCTTCAGCTCTCTTCTGCTGCTTTTACCGTTAAAGAGATAGTTAAGCTCATTTTCGTTAAAAAAAAAAAATTCTCACCCCAGATTACCCTATTCCTTTTTACTATTGTAAAAAAAATAAAGATAACTGATCGTATTAACTTTGAAATGATATCATGTCCATCAAAAGTTACCCATGGAGACAACTTGTTTAGCAGGTTGAATTTTTGTTCAGGAAGGAAAAGTTAAAAGGATATAATTTGAAGATTATAATTGTTTTAAACTTTGAAATAAATCCAACTTTGAGTAAAATTATTTTTGTACACAGGAAATGACTTGTATGAATCATTTGGACTTACTGGCCAGGTTGCACAACATGCATCCGGCTTATAGTATGGTGAGTGACGGGTGGACGGGCGTCCTCATACAGGGTACCTACTTTGTGTAATGAACTCCTCACTCACCTCTAGCCTCACATTCCCCAAACATTGCACAGTGGTTATGGACTCTTTGAAGATGTGCATGTGACTTTTTGGAAGTTCTCGGACATTTTCCAAAAAAATTACATGTAGTTGAACTTGTCATTTTTTTCAGCATCTTTTGAATAGACAGTACCTACTTTGTGTAATCAACTTCTCTCACACCTTAAGACTGACATTCCCCAAACTTTGTAAAGTTATTATGGAGACATTAAAGATGTGCATGTGACTTTTTTGGAAGTGCTCGGACATTTGATAAACAAATTTACATGTAGTTGAACTTTCATTTTTTTCAGCATCTTTTAAATTATTATTATTATTATTTAATACTTTCCGCCACACTCAACAATTTTTCAGTTATCATCTTTTAAATAGATGGTAATAACTTTGTGTAAACAACTCCTATTACAGCTTTGACTTGGCATCCCTCAGACCATGTGGAGTTGTTATGAACACATTAAAGATGTGCAAGTAACTTTCTGAATTTGCTCAGACTATTTAAAAGATAAATTACAAATAGTTGAACTCTGTCATTTTCTCTGCATACTGTGGAAAGATGGTACCTACTTTGTGTATTCAACACCTCACAGGTTTCCCAATAGACATTCCTCAAAATTCAACACGGTAGCAAATGAGTGATACTACTGTTTTCATCATAGATGATATATGTTAAAGCAACCCAACCATTTCTATTCTTGAAGATTTTGTTTTTACTTCTTCACCAAAAAATTGAACAAAATGAGATTTACTATCCCTTGAAAGTTTTGTATACACTCCATGTAGACTGGTCCTAATATGGTATGGCACTTTATGTCTGTTCATGTACATGTCTGTCCATTTGTAGACCAGATAAAACAGTACTTTTAAGGCTAGGATCTTCAAACTTGAATATATTTTTAGTGATGAGAGGAAGAAACCTATTGTTTTTCAAGGTCAACATTCTTGAGTAATGTTATGGACACAAAGTCCATATTGATACACATTCAGTCATCATTGTTGAAACTTTCTTAAGAGAGCTTGAAAACCGTTTCAACCCCAGTCTTGATAGACATTTTATCATACATGTAGGAACCACAAAAACATCTTATTTTTGTCAGTCTAAGGATCCGTCAAAATTGTTTTAGCTTTCTTTGGTTTATTTTGGAAATTCTTGATTTGTCATTATATATTCTGTTATAGTTTTCACAGACTACTTGCAGTTTGCATGTGCATTAATTTTTAAGTGTGATGCCCAACTGTGCAATTAAAAAAATCGTTAAGCCTGTTAAAAAAGAGAGAGAGAGAGAGAGGGGGGGGGGGGGTAATGGAAATAATGGGACAAGAGACAGGTATATAAAAAAGAAAAGTTGTATGAATATACTTTAGAGCAACAGTGAAGAATGGACCAGTTTTGGTTGGTGTTTGAAAATGACTGTGTATAATAACAGGAAAGATGTTTTCATCTAGACGTAATTCAGCAATTTATTTGATATAAATCAGAATTTGTGTGGGTTCTGCTGGTTTTGTGTAGGTTCTGCTAGAAATGTGTAGGCCTGCTAAACCTGGTAAGATCGATTGTCCTGCTTGTAGGTTAAAGATTATAAGGTCTCTGTAGGTTGCATTATGGAATGGTGCAGTGTTTCTTTTTTGTCTGTTTGTTTATCATCACCTTTTATTGAAAAAAGAAAAGAATACAAATAAAACAAGGATAATTAAACCTTGTTCCTAATAATGAGTGGAAGATGCCTCAGTTCAAAGGTCAAAATCACACTTCCAAGGGTAATCATAAAGGAAAACAGTAATGATAGGGTTAATCATAAAGGAAAACAGTAATGATAGGGTTAATCATAAAGGAATAATAGTAATAATCGGGGTAATCATAAAGGAAAATAGTAATAATAGAGGTAATCCTAAAGGAAAACAGTAATAATAGGGGTTATCATAAAGGAAAACAGTAATAATAGAGGTAATCATAAAGGAAAACAGTAATAATAGGGGTAATCATAAAGGAAAACAGTAATAATAGAGGTAATCATAAAGGAAAACAGTAATAATAGGGGTAATCATAAAGGAAAACAGTAATAATAGAGGTAATCATAAAGGAAAACAGTAATAATAGAGGTAATCATAAAGGAAAACAGTAATAATAGGGGTATTCATAAAGGAAAACAGTAATAATAGGGGTATTCATAAAGGAAAACAGTAATAATAGGGGTAGGAACACAATAGAAAATTACTCGTGTAGGAACTGAGACTTTGTGTACATATTTACCATGTTGTTAGTGTCATATATATTTTGAAAAGTGATGATAATCTGAAGCTATACTTAATTAGAAAGAAATCTTACTTCAGTGTGATCCATTATTATACTATGATATATTATATACTATATTATGTACTACAATATATTACCTGTGTGGAAAACACAGCCAAGGTGGGGGCCTTTTTTTTTTTTTTTTTTGATGAATGGTTTATCCTTTCTTTGAATATAATACATGGGCATGTTTTGTAGTGTTGTATTGCTCTTACTATATATTATTGTTCCATCAGTCCATAATAAACTTGTATATATTTTAATGTGCAGTTCATGTTATGTTATTACGGGATCAAAGTTAAGGATTCTATTCTTCTGTAGAGTTCATTTGATTCTGGTGAGCATTGTAGCTCATGGACCTCTTGTTTAATTATCAACAGCAAGAAAGTTAGTAAGCTTTTACATCTAATTAAAAAAAACACCAAGATTTAAGTTATTTTAAAACATCAAAAGTGCTGCAATACCATGCCCCTTCTTCACATAAGACACAAAGATCTTGCACTACAATGGAAACTTGTAGCTTCAGCTTTTTTTTTTTCTAATTAATCATGAAGTACTTATGTAGACTGTGCGTATGTACAATGTATGAAGTATAGTTCTGCATAGTTGCCAAGTGTTAAGTATAAAAATAGTTGTTATTTTGTAACAGCATGCCATACCATTAATAAACATCTCAGTTGGTGTTCATAGGTTCCACTCTATATACTGAGATATTTTGTAATTGAAAGTCTTTAAATCAGATATCTTGAGTAGTATAGCAAGTGACTTCACTGTCGTTTTTCTCTCTATGACAACATAGATCCTCAGTACCCCTTGCTTGTCATACGAGGCGACTAAATGGAGCGATCCTTCGGATGAGACCGCAAAAACCGAGTTCCTGTGTCACAGCAGATGTGGCACAATAAAGATCCCTCCCTGCTCAAAGGCCATAAGCGCCGAGCATAGGTCTAAATTTTGCAGCCCTTCACTGGCAGAGGTGACGTCTCCATATGAGTGAAAAATTCTTGAGCGGAACGTTAAACAATATATAATCAATCAATCCCCCCCCTCTCTATGACATTATTTGAGCCAGAAAGAGACAATAGTATAAATTGTTTGATTTATTTGTTAATTATTGTAAAAGAAATAAAGGATACGCTAATTAAAATGGCGGCATTCAAAAGGGGAAATTTTGCATCTATCTAAAATTTGATCGTAGGGAAACTATTTCAGTAAGAGGAGATTGATTGGTCAGGTGACCTTGATAAAAATCATGGGATTATGTAATTATTTAATGAACAAGAAATCGAGACTTTGCAGGGCTTGTGCACTACATTTAGAATGCTATTGATCGTTATGAATAAAAAATAAGAAAGAAAGAAAACTTGACTACTAATCAGTAGTATTCAACTTAAAAAAGACACAAGAGTTAGTAAATGATTCTCATGTATTTACTAGAGATAAGATTTAAGGAGGTTAAGCTTCCTGGGGCAAAGTTAGCTTGTCTGATTGAAGTCATCCATTGTCTATATTTATACCCCACACAACAAGTTAAGGAGGGTATTGTTTTAACCTATTAGTCCTGTTCCTCTTTTGAAACTGCTCAACAGAATTTCATGAAACTTTGTAGTTAATAATGACATACTGTGTAGATATGCATATGCAGAGAAAATTCTCATTTGATTTTTTTTCGTGGGAGTTATGCCCCTTTTGATCGTAGAAGTTTATCATATGTCAATCTTGTTCTTGTCAGTGCAATTCCTCTGAAATAGCTCAACAGAATTTCATGAACATTTTTAGTTACTAAGGACATGCTGTGTAGATGTGCATATTTGATTGATTGATTGATTGCTTATTGCTTTCCGCCACACTCAACAATTTTTCAGTTATCTGGTGGCATCCAGTTTTTTGTTGGTGGAGGAGAGAACCCAGATACAATGTACCTGGGAAGAGACCACCGACCTTCCGCAAGTAAACTGGCAAACTTGCTCACATAATGCCGCGGCCGAGATTCGAACACGCGCTGACAGAGGTGAGAGGCTTTGTGATTTTGAGCCCGATGGTCTAACCACTCGGCCACGGAGGCCCCTTATGTGCATATTTGCAGGAAATTCTTATTCAGTATTTTTTCTTGGCATTAAGCACTTTTGAACTAAACTATATGGTGCAACTGTATGAAACTGGTTCTATGATTGATTTATTGATTGTGTGTTTGCTTTACATCACATTGAGAATTTTTCACTTATTTTAAAAAGTAACCAGTTGTAGGTGAAGTACCGCAAATTTAGACCTGAGCTTAGCACTCGGGGCTGTAGCAAAACCAGTTTTAAGCTAATATAATTAAAATATTTCTTTTTTAATATTTTACACAATTTACATTCCTAAACAGTATTACATTTAACCTAAGTAGTGCCATCTAGTTACGTGCCATCGTCATTCATTATGTGTATTATCATTCTGTCTGAATGATGGGTATGTGAGTTTGTTCACTTTTTCTTTCATTTTGTAACATTTTGAACTAATTTGGAATTTGCACTCCTCATTTTCATAAAAAGAGGAAAAAAAGGGGTAAGTTTTGAAAATCTATTCCAGATCATGACAAATTATCTGATAGTAACATCCTTATTTTATGTATTTTGAGACAGAACCAATTTGTTCAAATCATGGTTTCAGGAGTGCAGAGTTTTACACAGGAATGTATTGGAATTTTTCTTTAGAATTTTTATCTATAGAGCAAACGTATAATTTGTGATATGAAGTCCATGTTCTGTTTAACGTGTAAATTACAGTACCTTAAAATAGAATCATAACCCAGATTGAGTCTACAATAGAGTTAAAATCCACTGACCCAAATCAAACACATTGTATTACTTTTTGCAGTTTTGAGAGTTCAAGCATACATTAATTCACTGATGGGGTTTTAGTGAAAATTAAGTTTTAAGTGTGACAGAAACAGTCTTACTATTGACTATGAATCATCACACCAGTATTATAGTAAAATAATTTTTAACACAAAGTCAGTGACATTGAGGAAAAGCACAGGCCCAAAGGTCTTGTATTATATGTAATAATTTAACAAACACAACTCCAGTTTTTCTGGCCTTGGTCTTATGGCCAGTGACTAATTTCAAAGACTGCAGTGTGGCTTATGCATCTCTTTGTTAAAAGAGTTATTGAATATCATCAGGTTAGGCTTTTATATAAAAACTGACCAATCAATACCAATACTGGCTCAGGTTTCTGAAGAGAAAAAAAATTTGTTTTGTATGGATTAATTATGTGACTAGAGGTTCATTGTTCAAGATATCTGATTCTTTTATCAAGGAAGACATTTACTGGTTGACGTTATAAAAGAAAAAATACTGTTTTTAATGCGTCGAGCTTGCTTGAGAGCCTTCTTGCAATCATGCAAAATTTTGTCTCGACACCGCCTTTCATCTCAATGGGCGAAATCAAATAGTGCCTATTGGTATTGAACGTTTCTTACGATTCATGACTTTGAAACATTGAATTTAATTGATATTTGAAAGACACAATACCATTTCCATTGTTGATGTCGTTTATTATTGTATCTTTTTTCAATAGTTAAATGTCGATTGTTTGGCAAGAAAAGTTCATTATTCGTGGATGAATTTACTATGAAACAGGGGCCTCCGTGGCCGAGTGGTTAGAGCATCGGGCTCAAAATCACAAAGCCTCTCACCTCTGTCGGCGCGTGTTCGAATCTCGGCCGTGGCGTTATGTGAGCAAGTTTGCCAGTTTACTTGTGGAAGGTCGGTGGTCTCTTCCCAGGTACATTGTATCTGGGTTCTCTCCTCCACCAACAAAAATTGGACGCCACCAGATAACTGAAAAATTGTTGAGTGTGGCGGAAAGCAATAAATAATCAATCAATCAATACTATGAAACAAATTTTCCCACGAAATTTGTGTCATACAATATCATTAAGTACTTACATCAAGCAGTCAAACTGTTAGCATGTTTATTACCAAAAATTCATGAAGCCAGTGATCATGCTCAAGGGTGGGGCTAAATTGGTCATATATTGAAAATGCATTATATCTTAGAAAATCTTCTTTTAGACACCAAGCAGTCAAACTGTTAGCATGATAATAATAAGCAATGAGTCCTTTATAAAAACTTTGAGATTCATGAGTTCAGGGTTCATGCCCTAGTTTGGTGCTAAATAGGTCATACATTGAAAATGCATTATATCTTAGAAAATCTTTACTTGTGGACATCAAAGAGTCAAAATGTTTGCATGATTTGACCCCTTTACCAAAATTGTGAAATTTATGAAATTAGGGTTGAAGTACCAGGGTGGGGCTAGATTGGTCATACACATATTTCATAATTAACATGTAGATTCCTTGTGACAAGATCTTTGTTTTGGTACCAAAATTTTTGACCTCATGACCTGGACCTACTTTTGAAAAACTTGGATCCTTGGCTGTAACTTTTGAATGCTTAGTGATAGTGCTTTCATATTTCTCATGTTTTGGTACCAAAAAATTTGACTCATGACCTTCACATTGGAGTTTGACCTACTTTTGTGAACTTTAACTTTGGCCATAATTTTGAATGCTAGGGCTTTCATATTTCATTCGTGTATTCCTTGTTACAAGAACTTTTGTTACCAAAATTACTTTGCTGGTGTATGGGGACATCAGTGTTTCACACACATGTTATTCTTCTCAAGTTTTGTATAACTGCATTCATGGGATCTGCAAAACGCAGGTTAGAATAGATCTTCAGTACCCCTTGCTTGTTGTAAGAGGTGACTGAATGGGGCGGTCCTTTGGATGATTGATTGATTGTTGTTGTTTTCAGCCACACTCAACAATTTTTCAGTTATCTGGTGGCATCCAGTTTTTCTTCTTCTTATCGGTAGAGGCACCCAGTCAAAATTGACTATTGTGTGCCTTAGGTGGAGGAGAGAACCCAGGTACAATGTACCCGGGAAGAGACCACCAACCTTCCGACAGTAAACTGGCAA